>JAHZTW010000001.1:105335602-105373397 GCA_020283515.1 Alliaria petiolata
AAAACTTGGCAGCGAAGTCTCTCTCTCTCTCTCTCTCTCTCTCTCTCTCTCTCTCTCTCTCTCTCTCTCTCTTAATGGATGGCTTTTGAAGGTGAAGGAGTAGATTAGGGTTTTTTCGGTAATTAGTGGTTTTTTGATTAATCTAAGAACAACATCCTTTTTTCATGTCTCTGCTTCTCGGCAAAGGAATATTCCATAGGAGTCTTGTCTCGTATAAATCACCACCAGCTTACATACAATAATTCACTGATATGTGTAGTGTAGACATATGTGTGGAATATATTAATGATATGTACACTAGTGTTAAAAAGGGAAACAAACATGACTTCTAATATTATTTTACCAAAAAACAAAAAATGGAACTTTTGTTTTCGCTTTTAAGAAAACTATGGTTTCAAATTAGAAAGAAGTGTAGGATGGGAGCATAAAGTTTAATTGATGGTAAATTTCTGTTTTGGTGAAAAGTTGAAAAGTCAAAAAAAATGACCTAAAAGACGAAGATCATAACTGACATATCATTTTTTCTCAATTGAGCTGACATATCATTTTTGTTTAGTTGACTTGGTTGATCTGATTGATATTAAGCTTATAAATTTTGAATCTTGTTTAAATGATTTTGAGAACTTTCTGATGAAATTAAAAAAAAAATTGAAATTACAAAGCATCTTTATTTATTAGATAGTATGATGTCCCAGCTTTTAAAAATTATAATTTAGATCCTTTTTGATCCTTTTTCTCTGATCTATCAATCAAAGATCCTTTCTCTTACAGAAAACAACGGATCTAAAACTTTTCTATGAGATAAGAGATTCCTCGGTTTACAAGCTAGAAAACATAATTAATAGTAGTTTTTTTTTTTAAAAGGGTGATTTTTCACAGCAATAATTCTTGTCTTGGTTTTACGTATAGATATGTATGATTTGTACTTGTGTTTACACTCCAAACAAAAGAAAGAAGATGCCTCGTCATTTAGTAAAGTTGTATTTTTTGGAAAATATTTATATTCCAAGTCAAATTTGATGTTTCATTTGTAAATTAATAACAATTTTACTTTGAATTAATTGACTTCAAAATTATTTGTAGATTATAATAACAACTTCACTTTAAAATAGTTTTCCGATCCTCGAGATTCATTTCAAACTTCCGAAGCTTAATTTTGCAGAATTCATAGTCAAATTTGATTCATAACTCCCGTAGAAAGCTTAATGCTTTTGTTTCCCAAATAATATCAAATCCTAAGATACTCAAAATCAAATCAGATTTGGGGGCATTTAGCAAACGAATTTTCACTAACCATAAAATCAAAACCTTAGCTTTAAAATGATCAACAAACGAAGGATCAAAACCTTAATCAGTTCAAAAGCTTAATGCTTTTGTTTCCCAAACAATAACAGCAAAAACACAAAGCAAACCCTTTGATTTAATAGTTCTTAGACGGAAAAGAAAAACATAAAGCCGGAGCTTCCTACGCCTCCTTCACCTTCGCCGGTGCCGTTTCAGACGTCGGAGCTTCCTACGCCTCCTTCACCTTCGCCTGCCGCGGGTGCTGCCGGTGCCGTCGGTGGGGCAGGATCTGCCGCGGGTGCTGCCGGAGCCGGTGCCGCGGGTGCTGCCGGTGCTGCCGGAGCCGGTGGCTTATTCCTCGCCGCTTTTGCCGCCGCCTTTTCCACTTTTTTGGCCGCCTTTTTGGCCTTTTCTTCCAACTTCAATCTTGCCTTGTTCTCACGGAACTGCTTCAACATTAGGTCATCGTACTTGGGCTTCTCTTCACGCGTCTCTTTGTTTTCGGCATCAACAGCTTCCGCAGCTTGCTGTTTGAGCTTGTTGAAGGCTTTCGTCGCGTAGCCCACCGTCGTAGTTCCAACAGCTCCCGTGACAGCTCCAATTCCAAAAGCGCCAATGCCCAAACTTTTGGCCGAAGGGATAAGCTGCTTCCACATACCTGCACAAATTAAACAAGAGAAAATCATGAGTTGAGAGATGAGAAGAAGAAGAAGAAACAAATGCCAAAACCGTTTCACAATAATCAGACAACTTGGCGATGGGAGATATGAAGGGGGGGGGACTAAAGATCTTTTATTTCGTCTAAATAGTTTTTACAAATCTCAAAACTCAGCTTAAAGCTTTTGTAAATCAGACCATTTTTTTGGGGTTGCATTAATTTAACATTACAATTCAAAAAAAAAGAAAAAATTATCGTTTCAAAAAAGAAGAAGAAAAGGTTCCTACTTGAGATTGGAGATGAGATGAAAAATTAGGAAAGAAAGGCGAAAGCTTGGAGAGAGACTGAGAGAGAGAAAGAGATAGAATGCATATACGTTTATAATGGAACGAAAACTTGGTTGTCACGTCGGAGTAGTTTCTTTTATTTTAACTTTCTCCATAAATTTTACCTCCGGGTAAAGAAAAAAGAAGGCATCTCCGTACGGGACAAACCCTAGACCTACTAGCCATCTGTGTATATCTGATTAATATGCCTTGATCGTGGTTACTTTTTGGTTTCCCTAACTAGTCTACATGGTTAAAAAAAAAATCATGATATGTCAGTGTCCTTTCAAAGTCCGAGTCTCCAGAAATCAAATCGCTCTCTCTCCCCTTTTTGTTTGTTTATTAACTTTGAAATGGAAATTTATTCTACGTGTAGATGGTAGAGAGAATACATGGCGTGTGACTTTATTAAATGTTTAATTACAAATGTGTAAAATGGAAATATAACCGTTCTTTGGGCTTTCGTTACATAGTAATATATAGTTTCGATTAAAATGTATGTAAAGTTGTAGACAAAAATTAGTTTACTAGATTTCAAAATGATAATTACTACTAGTGGTGTATATGCATATATCACAAAGATTCGATGAGGTATATAAAATAAACCATCTCTTTTATAAGTAAAGCTTGCTTTTTCAAACAGTCCGTATAAGAAGTTACCGTTAGTTTCAACGCCGCCTTAAACTGTAAATCTATCAATTAAAAACCCTAGCCGATTTTTTTTTTTGTAGTTTTCTTCTGCTATTATTATTACCTTAATCAGTTCAAAAGCTTAATGCTTTTGTTTCCCAAACAATAACAGATCTTAAACCCAGATTCGCAAAATCAGATCAATTTTTTTGTTTTTGCCATTTAGCAAACGAATTTCAGTAACCATAAAAATCAAAATCTTAACTTTAAAAAGTCAAAGCTCAATGCTTTTGTTTCCCAAACAATTGTACTAAGAGGAATCAATTCGTTAAACATCAGATTAAATTAAATATCAAAACCTTAACTTCATCAGTTTTTTTTTTACCACAGTTTAAAGCAAAGGTCAGATTAAAATCGGTTTTTAAGTAATCAACTGCTTTATTTTCTCTGTTGACTTGGTCAACGAAGCTGTAGGAACGTATTTCTTTCTTCTTTTTTTTTGACAAGAACGTATTTCTTTCTTTTCATATGAATATATGATATATATATAGTGTTAATAGTTGTGTCATCTAAATAAACCAAAATTCAATTTCTTTTCTTTAATCTGAAAAGAAAGAAAATACGTTCCTTTTTAAGGGTTTACCAAATGTAGAGGCTTTACTAACTAATCTTAATAAGGGTTTACATAGTAATATATAGTTTCGATTAAAATGTATGTAAATTAATAGAGCATTCCTGATCATCACGTTGTTGATTAGAATGATCTTCACGAAATGGTACCGGATGGTCAGGTATGCCTTTAAGTTTTTTTTTCAGTAACGAAGCGAGTTCGGGTAAAATCAAATCACGCAGTACCTTAATGAAGCTTTCTTGGTCTGTAAAGGGTGCATTGGCTGGTTCATACAAGGGGACTTGTTGCTTATACAACACACATGGTATATATATAAGCTTGTTAACCTTTCGAGTACAGATTTTCTGATGCGACCTTATTAATGTTTTCGTTTCTGATAGGTATGTGGCGCCGGAATACGCGATGACGGGGCATCTTTTAGTAAAGAGCGATGCGTATAGCTACGGAGTTGTGCTTCTCGAGCTACTTACGGGGCGGAAACCGGTGGATATGTCTCAGCCACCCGGACAAGAGAACTTAGTTTCATGGACTAAGTCTCTTCTCACGAGCAGAGAAGGGCTTGAAGCTACAATAGATCAGTCTTTAGGACAACCCGAGATTCCATTCGATAGCATAGCTAAAGTCGCAGCCATAGCTTCAATGTGCGTCCAACCGGAAGTATCGCACCGTCCTTTCATGGGAGAAGTAGTGCAAGCTTTGAAACTGGTTTGCAACGAATGCGATGAAGCTAAGGAACTTAACTCTGTAACTTCGGTTACTCAAGACGATCTGAGAGATGACACTCGAGCTGAGAGCTCTTGTGGTGGGGACGTCTCAGGGAGCATGGCTCGGTATCCGTTGCTTCCGAATTACGACTCTGAGCCTGACACGGAGAGAGGACTTTCTGTGTCGGAAATGTTCACCGGTTCCGGGAGGTTAGAGGGAGAGTCTAACTCGGGTCCATTGGCCTCTGGTCGAGGCAAAGGATTCTGGCAAAAGATGAGGAGATTATCTACCGGAAGCTTGAGCGAGCACGGGTCATCATCTCTCATGTTACGATCTGGTTCGCGTTGAACAACGGTCTTTTGCCGATTACAGAACATTGGAGTTTTTTGATTGCCCTTTGAAGTTGAAAAAAAAGAAGGAAAGGAAAGAAAGGTGCCGTGTGCTACAAGAAACTCTTTACCTCCTGCAAACCGGTTTCGGGAGAGATCATTCCCGGTACAATAGTTAGTTGAAGATATATTTGTATCTTAGAAGAGACGAGAGATTCTGTTTAAAGTCTAATTTGAATGTACATATCACGTTTTTATTAAGGCAAAAGGCACACACCTTACTTTTCGGTTCCGGTACAGACCGGTTCGACAGTCTCTATTCGGTTTTGGACCAACTAAACAAGATGAGCCTTGAGGTAAATGGAGCTTAAGGTTCTCTCATAATTTATGTGTATCAGTAAAAATAAATTGTGATAAAAAAAGGGAATAATTGGGAAGAGAGAGAGAGGAAAAGAACAGAGTCCGAATCTCTCTCTACACACTGCCCAAACAGATGGCACGTCCCTGTAGATTCAAATTAATTCAACAACGTCTTTTCACACCACTAATTTTGTCTTCATTTTTTCTGTTTCTTCCTTTCTACGGGGGACATTAAAGAAAAATCCACCCACTTTGGATTTATCATAGAAAAGTCCAGTTTGTTTTTAAATTACTCACCGACCACCTTCCTAAATTTGGCAACTCCTCATTAACTTTTCCAACCTTTTTCTGGATATTATTTTCTTCTTAAAACTATGGAAAAAAAATCGATCAAGTATTATGAACTATGGAATGGTTATTAGCAGTAACAAAACTATTGAAATTACTTCCTCACGAGTTTCTATCAAAAGAACATTCGACACTTGTCTCTTTGTCTTTAGTTTTTCTTGGTGAACTGACTAATAAAAAAAGACACTAGAATTATACTAGTAAAACGTGCAACATATATTCAACTAAAAAGAGTTTATACTTTATATAGACAGCTGATAATTGATTTGATTTCGACATAATTTCATACTGATTCAGACCCGCTTACAGCCCAATTCACTGTATTCATGGATGTTATCATAAAGATGTTATCATAAAGATGTTATATTTATATAATTATATACGTGTTATATATATATATATAATATATGTAACAAGAAGATCACAACAAAAATTACAAAATCGTACGGTCTTCTTTTCTCTCTCTCTCTTTTGTCAAGGAGTTGAATAGAGAGAGAAAATGGAAGAAAACAAGAAGAAAGAAGACGTAAACGGAGGAGATACGACGGAGAAGGACGTGACGACGACGACGACGACGATGCTAGTCGTCGGAGAGGACGATCACGACGAGTATACGCCTGATGAAATCATGAAGCTCGTTGAGTCTTCTTCACCGACGACAAAGATCGAGGGAACAAACTTTTCCGGCGAGCCTAGTTTCAGAGTGAAGTTTTTTATCGACGACCCGTACGCGATTCCGGTGGTTGTTCAGTCGTCTTCCGGTTACATCACGATCAACGTCAACGAGGAGAGCTGTGGTCCGTCGTTTTTCAGACAGCGACGCTTCCGCCATGGCCAGCGTCGACGCGAGTGGTCTGTTCGGCTGCTGTCTCGATATCAACGGAGAGAAGGGCGGCGCGTGGAGTACAAGCGAGGTGGGAGCGAGTGAGTGTGAGTGGGACGACGATCTGCTGGCGAGGTTTCTAGGCGAAGGCTGTGTTGGACCAATTTGTCATCTTGCGGAGAAAGCAAATACTTTGGGGGGTATTTTGGTCATTCTGATGGGGTGATAATTTGGGAGAAAAAGGTTGATGATTCACACGTTGTTAATAGGAGATATCAAAAATGGGGGAAAAAAATCAGTAAATGGTAGTAGTAGAGTAAGTAGTAAGTTCATAGGTACGTCATAGTTTGATGTGACCATTTTGGTAATTTCGTCACATGGCGGTACTAATGGGTAATGCCTCTAGGTTTAGGGGCCTATTTTGTAAATTCAGAACCCTTGAAAGTAAATGAATGGTTTATTTTATTTTTTACAATTTACAAATGTATCTCTATATTTTGCATGCTATTCTATCATCATCGTCTAACGTACGCTTGAAATCGACGACAAAAAACAAAAAAAAAGTACGCCTGAAATCGGCGTAGTGGGAATTCAGAAATTGTGGATTTATTTGATTGGGCCTAGTCGAAGCCCAATTACATTCATTTCATTCGGCTTTTTACTGTGGCGGGAAAGTCCAACACATATCCGAATCTTCCGTCGATGTCATTTTCGCCGACGGGAGAATCTCTAATGCGCTTCAAGGTAATTTTAGGTTACTTAGTGTTCATCGGTGAAATTTTTGATTTAATTTAATTTGATTTTGTGAAATTTGAAGTTTTAGTGTTTATCGAGTAAAAATGTATTATATATAGGTCGTCGATTCATTGAACAAAAAAAAAAAAAAAAAAAAAAAAAAAAAGGGTCGTCGATTCATAGTGAAAATTATTAGGGTTTATACGATTGTTTGGCCTTTCACAATTGCGATTCTATGAAATTTAGTTTAGAATTTCGAAAGATCGAGATGTAGAAGCAATGTAAATTCTAAACCCTCATTGGTATTAATATGTGAATTTTATTTGGCTATTGATAACCAGTAGTAATATACATGTTGTATGATTTTTTTGTAATAACTGCACAAACCCATGATATTTTTTTGGGATCCAGCTCTGTCTCTATCTTTAAAGCAGAGCCAGAGAGAGAAACAATGAAACAGCTTTCTGTCCTGAAAACTCGGATAATCAGAAGAAGCTTCTCTCATGTTCTTTTCACGAGTGAGATTCCATTAGGATCACCACCCCACTCTTCAAACACAACTATAAGGTTCTGAGACTTGAGCCATGAACGAGGTACATGGTACCTGCAAAAAAGAGAGAAAGAGAGACACACACAGAACTCTATGAATCAAGATTTGGACTAAAGAGACGGAAAGACAAAGAAAGAAGCAGTTTTTTTTTGGGTTCTTTCTCACCATCTTTGAGAAGCTTCGCCGCAATTATTCAGACATTTCTTTGCGTCGAAAGTCCCAGCGTAGTTGCAACGCCCACAGTTACCTTAAGCTTTGTAAGCAGGCCAATGACGTCCAATGTTTCGACCGTTTATCCAAACTTGACCTTTCCCCATTGTGTTCATGTCCAAAGCCAAAGGTTCGTTTCCTGCTGGTGAGGCAAACGCAGACTGCAATAAAAGAAAGAGAAAGGTTTTTCTCATTTGTTCATCGTACCAAATCTAATTTTGTTTATTGACATGATATTAAGGCTTGTGTTTTTCTCTTACCTTGTACCAGATCAATGGCTGCTTCTTGACCACGAATGATCCTTGATTCCATCTAACAGAGGAACTCTCGGTATGAAGACTCAAAGCTTCACCTTTCACACCAATCTGTTCAAAATCACATTTTAAATCCATTGTTATTGATTGGTTTGTTGTTACCAGGAAACTTAAAAACTTAAGAGTTGGTTTTGAATTTCAGGGAGGACCTTGTACGACCATTTCCATTTAGACATGTCCCATGTTCCTGAGTTAACTCCCTTCAGCGTGACCGGTCCAAGAACCCCTTTATTCCACTTCTCAAAGTGTGTACCGACGTTCTGCAAGCAAACCAAGAACCACAAAGCTCAGAAATCTTATTATCTTCTGTGGACAAAAAACTGCTTGTAAAAGAGATCCTATCAGGAACTAACCGGTAGACCCACTGCAACACTCAACAGAGCAAGCTTGTTGACACCTGCGTGTAGCTTGATCTTCTGGCTAAAGGTTAGTTTTGGGTGGTTAAGTCCTCCATAAGCACTTCCTGAAACAGAGATATACCAACAATGTTTTCGAGTTTCGAGTTTCGAGACTAGACGAGATAAGAGAAGCTTTCATTGTTTCTCTTATATTACCTGAAAGCTGGCCATTGACAAACACATGAAGAGCATGCCCAGCTGACCAAATTGTAAGAAGAGGGTAATCACCAGTCATTCAAAAACCTCTCACCAGCACCGATTGTAATACTGAGTAAAATACCCACAAGCAATCAAACCATGAGTTTCTTTCTCCGGGAGGATTTTAGAGATTGACACAAGTCAAAGAGAGTTTCCAAGTAATACTTACTACGTCAGATACCAGAAATAGTCAGACTTGTCCCAAGTCATGCTTATCTGTTCCACAAGCCCGTTTCTTGCAAACGTACCAGCTTCATCCGCAGAAGGAGCCGCTTCGTTGTATGATTCCCAAGAGAATCTGGTACCAGTTGGAACCATACTCCTGTGTACGCTTGGTGCGTTAACCTGTTTTATTCAACAAAACAGAAGAAAAAAATAAAAAAAAAAAAAAAAAAAAAAAAAAAAAAAAATTAATTTAAAAAAAAAAAATTTAATTTAATTTAATAACATTAAAAAAATAAAAAAAAAAAATTTAAAAAAAAGAAAAAAAAAAAAAGAACAAAGAAGAAAAAAAAAAAGGAAACCAAAGAAAAAAAAAAAAAAAAAAAAAATAAAAAAAATAATAAAATAGAAACGCAGCACAGGATGACTTAGACCAGAACACATGAGCCTGAAAGCAACATTCCACAATCAGGAGGTTTCTCTTTCTCAACTAATATATAACGTAAACTACTACAAGTTAAAAGAAAAAGAAGCTTTGATCTTTACTTCTTGTTTAGCTCCAAGCGATGTGACGGTAGCATCAGCAGAGACCAAAGCTGGCTCGCTGAGTTTGATGACTTTATGCAATGCTTTCAAGTGACTATACTTTGGTTCTCTTGGTAAGCCTTTTTGAAGTAAAACAGAAACAGATTAGTTAATCATTCAGACATACTTGTAATTCTGTTTCTGAGTTTTGGTCAGTACCGTATTCATCGAGAGGAGCGTCGTAGTCATAGCTTGAGGCCATGAACTCACCAGCTGTTCTGTCGAAATTCGTCCCTCCATGATACTATATATATAAACACAAATTGAGCCGAAATTTCATCTTACCAAAAAACGATGTGCATATTCATATGTAACTCTGTTTTGTTTTAATTACCATATAGTAATTGACGAAGGAACCTCCGTTTTGTATGAATCGTGCAACGGAGTATGCAATATCTTGGACTGGTCTGTATGGTACAGCACCTCCAAACTCTGTGTACCTGACATTTATTAATTTACAGATTTCAAACATTGCTTTGCTTGTTTTTAAAGTTAATAAAAAATTGTTCTCTTACAATCTATAATTTGTATATTTAATTGAAAAATAAATAAATTGTTTTCTTGGCATATTGATGTTGTGACTTGCCAACCAGTCCAATTCTCTGTCCACATCTTCGACTTGTTGTTTGAGTTTGGTTTGAAATTCTCACAGTAATAACCATTGCATGTATGATGTATCTATCTATAATTTGCATTAAAGACAAAAGAATCATCATAAAAAAGTGGGAAACAGAGAGGAATTCAAGAAAATTCAACATAGTATAATCTAACCGATCTTGACATAACTGGTACAAGTTTGGTTTGTATTATTTTATTTTTATATTGAAAACCCGAAACTGAAAATCAACCCAAAAAAAATATCAAACCATTTTTAAAGATTTTTAAGTTAATGATACATTTCGATAAAACCAAACCAAAACATGTATTAACACTATAAAGAAGAATAATTTTCAGATTTTTTTAAACATAACAACTTTTTTCTATAACAAAAAACAAAATCCTCTATTTTGCCAAATATATTTATAATTAGAAAGAAGGAAAAGGAAAGAACATACAATAGGGAAATGAGCATCATCTTGCTTGCACATAATCCATGGAACACCTGTTGAGAGTCCTAATCAGTGGCGAGTCCACATGTAACCTTATGGGTTCAATTGACACCCCTAAGATAATAGAAATTTTATTTTTAAGCTTATTTTTCAAAGATCCAATAGCATAATTTGTAAAAATGCCTTCTTTTGACCCCCTAAACATGAGTTCAAATTCCTTTTATGACACCTATATTTTATTTTTACTTAATTTAAATAAATTTTGAACCCTATAAAATATATTTCTAAACTCGCCACTGGTCCTAATGCCATTTGAGCTACACATTTTGTATAAGCCTTTCCTGGTGCTCCAATCTCCCATTCCACTGGTCCATACTCATTCTCAATCTGTCCAATTTTTTTTCCATTTTACATAATTAAAAGAGACTCTTAATTTGAGCCCTTCATGTCTAATCATTGGTTAATGATGATGTTTATTTGTAACAAACAACAACAATACATGAAACAAACCTGTGCAAGAATGATGGGTCCTCCTTGTGTTTGAAACAACTTTTCTGCTTTCATCATCCATACTATCTTTTCAGTGAATTTTTTCATTGCAGCCTTTTCAATAATCATTTAGAATTAACATTAATCATTAAATAAGAAGAAAATTTATTATTATTTAATATATGAGAGGGAAAAAAAAGTTAGTTATATTTAGAGTTGACACCTTGAAGGGTTCGTTATCAGTTATTTACTCCTGTAGGCACTTCTAGCACTTTGATTACCAATAAAGACACTTTCTGAAACCTAGACACTTTAAAAATTGATTAAAGAATGAAGAGAACTAATAATATCTTTTTAGAAAAAGGGGCAATTAATAATTTTATATATTTACCCGAAATTCCATTCAGCACAGACATAAGGGCCAATTCTGAGATTAACATAGAGACCAGCTTGGTGCACCAACTTGATAAACTTAACCAAATCATACCTGTCTCCAAAATGATACTGAAAAAAAAAAGAAGAAGAATTAGAAGACATGTGTGACTTGCGAGAGAAGAAAATTAAGTAATAAAAGGTTTAACAATTGTTTTTTGTTTTTGTTTTTTGTGTGATTACATTTCCAGGAGAAGGTTCGTGGCCATTCCAAAACACATAAGTCTCTATAACATCCAAGCCTCCTCCTTTGGCTTTCTGTATAAGACCAGGCCACATCTACACAAAAACAGAGCATTCAATGACCAGGTCTTTTGCTGACTACAGAACATTGGAGTTTTTGATTGCCCTTTGAAGTTGACAAAAAGAAGGAAAGGAAAGAAAGGTGCCTTGTGCTACAAGAAATTATTTACCTCCTGCAAACCGGTTTCGGGAGAGATCATTCCCGGTACAATAGTTCAATTTCTTTTCTTTAATCTGAAAAGAAAGAAATACGTTCCTTTTTAAGGGTTTACCAAATGTAGAGGCTTTACTAACTAATCTTAATAAGGGTTTACCAAAAAAGTTTGATCCTTTTTCTTTTCTCTATCAATCAAAGATCCTTTCTCTTACAAAAAACAACGGATCTAAAACTTTTCGATGAGATAATATATAGATGATCCAAAAGATAGATTCATCGGTTTACATAATTAATAGTAGTTTTTTTTTTTTAAAAGGGTGATTTTTCATCACGTTGTTGATTGAAAAGATCTTCACGAAATGGTACTGGATGGTCAGGTATGCCTTTAAGTTTTTTTTTCAGTAACGAAGCGAGTTCGGGTAAACTCAAATCACGCAGTACCTTAATGAAGCTTTCTTGGTCTGTAAAGGGTGCATTGGCTGGTTCATACAAGGGGACTTGTTGCTTATACAACACACATGGTATATAAGCTTGTTAACCTTTCTTATCTCTTTCTTACAAGTCTAAATTGTTTCACCATCTGGTCTTTCAAACTTATTATTACTATTTATTTTTGTGTTATTTAGATAACAAACTGCAGCAGAGAAGAGAAAGGAAATCAATCTGAAGAACAGGAAAAAAAAGAAATCCAATCACTGGTTTTCCAGGTAAAGCTAGAGCAACAAGTTAACACCGTTCTGTTCTGTTTTATTTAGTTTATAGTTACAAATGTCGGATTGCTGTATTGGTTTATCTGACTATTCTCATGAACCAGTTTGTGGCGGGAAGTTCATCGGAAGTCACATCTGCAGATTCACGTACGCCTGTTGTTGACGGCGTTGACCTTGTTCACAATACTAAATGTGAAAATCTCTCTGCTTCATTCTTAGAATTCAGGAGTTAGGTATTATAACTTTAATGCCCATGAAGGCGAATTTCTCGGTCTATCGTCTTCAAAAGATATGAGTCCCCCACATCACGTGAAAAAGAAAACTAAGTTTGTTTAGCAAAATTTGGTTTGCAGGATTTCGCAGCACGAATAGCCAACGTGTTGTATGTATGGAAGAAGCAAACGTGTCAGTGTCACAAACTCATACGAACACTTTTACTGTCGAGACGTCTCGCCTGGCAGAATCTGTGACAACCAAAGCAACAACAGCCCCGACGAGTCACCTTTCACAGCCAGTAACCCTCTAACACCTGTCAACGATCCAGCCAACAAAAAAACCGTCACCAACGGTATCATTTCGAGCGCCATAAACCGTTACTTGTTCGATATGTCTAATGGACCGGTTAACACAAAACCGAGTGCTTCTGCTTGGTCTATGGCGATTGTCATTGGCGGTTTACGAGGCGAAATCAGAACTTTTTCAGAATTTTGGATTACCGGTTCTTCTATGAGGAGAAAGTTTTTACATAAGTGTATTGTAGATTGGTTCTTCCACTAACTTTTTTTTTTTTTTTTTTTTTTTTTTTTTTTTTTTTACCAACTCTTTTTTCACCAGGCTTCTTATATCTATTTTTTTATTCTCTGTCATTTCTAAAGTTCAAATTTCTAGCAAAAATATACATATACATATATAAATAAATTTTTCTTATAAAAGAATCAAATAGCTAGAAAAAGAAAATTCATATACCAAAGTATTTTTATGTATTATTCAAGTTGAAGTTTGTAGAGTTTGTCTTTGATATAGGAATGAAATATGGTGATTTTTGTATATTTTTTCCGATTCATCATTTCAATGAACAATTTTATCCCGAGATCAGAGAGTCCATAACAATTCAGAGCATATTTTTGTTCCATAGCTCTCTCTTTCTCTATATATCTGTGTCACAATCCTCCCATACCCAAAGAAATGGGAGTCCCATGATACAAGTAAAAACATATATAGTGGAGAGGAAATCTCTCTAATTCTCGAATTCCCATTGGCTGTAAGAATATGACGTGGCGAAAACTTCCTCTATAGATAATATTATGAGCCACACATATCCTCGGGAAAACATCTACGGGGACCACTTTCCCCTTGTCATAAACTCCCTTTAGTGAGTGTAATGTAATAATCTAGTATATATAAACCCACACAAAGCACACACATTTACAAACACATCACATTTAGTCATTTACTCTTAGCGAAAAAGTCAATGCCCCCTTCAGGCTGCTTCTTTGGTCTCCTCTGCTTTCTCTATCCCAAAAGATGTACTGTATTTTATTAACTCCTTTGTGTATTTTTTATTAATCATCTCCTCTCTTTTTTTTTCTTTTTCTTTCTTTCTTTATGAGCTGTCTCAGAGATTAATTAGCAAAAATTTGGTCGCAGGGAAAAGTAAATGCTTCGTCGTCATCATCATTCAAAGAGTCTTAAACTTTTTGGTGACCAAATGAAAGCTGATTCTGTCTCTTCCTCCTTGAGATGCAAGGTTGTACGTAACATATAATCTTATTAGTTAAAAATGCTCGAGTGTCCACCAAAATTAAATGATGAAATCATATTTAACTAAAATGTTGTGTTTCTACACTGCAGAGGCAACAAATCTTGCGGAAAAACAGAGCAATAATTCGAGCTCAAGCAATCGCGACTGCAACCCCCATCGGTCACAATATCTTCCTTAGATCGCAAGAAAACTCTTATCAAAGGAAACGTGGTAGCCACGGGAGCTTCCTCAGGGCTAGGCTTAGCAACGGCAAAGGCACTGGCCGATACAGGTAAAATGGCACGTGATAATGGCGTGCAGAGACTTCCTCAAGGCCGAGAGAGAGAAACAAATGACATAGAATAAGTCTAGATAGAGTTCACCTATAATGTTTATTTTTCAAGAGTAAACTTTTTATACGTCAGCCGAATTATTTTCTTTCGCTCCTGACGTAAACATATCCAAAGTATTAAAGTGAGTAGCCACACAACCCAGAAAATACAAACAACTACAAATTGGTCTCAATCTAAAATATAATTATATATAAAGATTTTGGAAATTTGCGACTGTAAAAACGTAAATTGCTTGCCGAGGAAACAAACCATGATAATATATAGTATTTATATTTAGGGAAAATTCCATAAACAAGGGTCGGAGTCAGATTCCGACATATTTGAAAGACCTTAGCAGATGCCTCATGCCTACTCCGTTCACCAGCACCACAACAAATTCAACTCTCTCTTCTTTTTTTTTTTTTTTCCCTTTCTTGGTTTCTAATATTATGGACACGAAAATTCAAAGTTAAAATCACATAGATAATAAACTTGCGTGACATTTCGAAGTTTTATAGGGATATTTAGGTGAAAACTCTCCATTATAAAATTTCCTCTTGTTTAATAATTCTTACTAGAAAAAGACAATAAAAAGCAGGCTTGAGATTTACCAATTTTTAAATCATAAACTAATTCGTACTTTTTTAAATTCATTGTTTGTTTTTGTCAACATTTCATCACTAATTACTTTTTGAACATGTAATGTAAGTATATAATTGTAAGGGAATGGAGTAACCGAACGGCAAAAGGAAGGAAAATCTATGGACCCACCTATAGTCTCTCCAGTCTCCACCCCGTAGGTGACAAATTTGTGATATGAATAAAAATGAATATTAGCGAATAAGGATGAAACAGGTAAAGATTGAAAGATTTTTTTTAACGAATAGAGTAGAAAAATATTGTTGATTGAAGTATAAAACAAATGACAAAAAATTAAAATAAAAAAACAAAAAGACGATATTAAAGCTAATGCATGATAATCATGATAGAAACGAAAAAAAGTTTGAATCTTTTAAAATCGACAAAACAACAACAAAAAAAAGTGTTAAAGAGCGAATTTTTTCTGCTCCGGTACGAGATGGCGCAGAGGATGGTTGGATCCGTGGGAGATTGGTCGAGCGTGAAGACAGCGATAGCGGTAGGGGGATTCTGCTGAATGCGGTGGCGACGCAGCTGAAGAAAACCGGTAGTTCGGCTCGGGTCGGGTCGTCGGGTTAGACCGATCCATGCCCACTACTCTCTCCACTCTCCGTACGGCTCACATCGAAGGTTCGTGAGTTTTCGTTTTTTCGTTGACTTTTTGACTCGTTTCAAAGGTGTGGGACCCTGTGTACGTGCCGGAGTACGTGCGGCGGTTATAGGAGCTGAGGATGGAGGAGTTCGAAGCGAGTCACTGCGTTTATGGTCAAAAACCCACATGGTCTCGTTTACGAAGCCTAGTCAGCATTTTTTGGGCCCTGGAGAAGTACGTTTACACTGGAGATGTTGACTGACGTGGAATAATTAAAAAAATATATATTATATATAATTTCATACTCTTTAAAGTTTAAATTAGCGAATCCAAGCGGCCTAAATATAAAAGTTTATAGATACTTTTTTATCAGTTTATGTATTTGCAAATTAGTCATGTACTTTGACTGAAATAACCCGTCCCGTTTAAAAGAGATTAACAGCTTTTTTTATAATTTTTTTTTTATATTGTAATTAGAGTGGTATTTTTTATATATGGATGTGGCTTGTTCATCAGGCCCAATAGTGAGCGGATTCAAGAGTTGTTTCCTCCGAAGAGAAACTTTTGGTGGCTGCAGAGAACCGGGCCCGAACCAGCCCTCGTGTAAGCGTGGACGGTGGACATGTCTAATGGACCGGTTAACACAAAACCGAGTGCTTCTGCTTGGTCTATGGCGATTGTTACAGGCGGTTTACGAGGCGAAATCGGAACTTTTCAGAATTTTACAAACCAAAATCCCAAGGCAAAGTGTATTAGATTGGTTCTGCCACTAACTCTTTTTTATTGTTATTTTTTTTTTTACTACTTTTCACCACGCTTCTTTTATCTATTTTTTTTCTTCTTTGTCATCTCTAAAGTTCAAATCTCTAGCAAAAATATACATATACATATATAAATAATTTTTTCTTATAAAAGAATCAAATAGCTAGAAAAAGAAAATTCATATACCAAAGTATTTTTTATGTATTATTCAAGTTGAAGTAATTTGTAGAGTTTGTCTTTGATATCGGAATGAAATATGGTGATTTTTGTATATTTTTTCCAATGCATCTAAATACTTTGTATAATTTTTGTTCAAGCAATCGCGACTGCAACCCCCATCGGTCCGTCACAAGATCTTCCTTAGATCGCAAGAAAACTCTTAGCAAAGGAAACGTGGTGGTCACGGAAAGGGCTAGGCTTAGCAACGGCAAGGGCATTGGCCGAGACAGGTAAATGGCACGTGATAATGGCGTGCAGAGACTTCTGCAAGGCCAGGCCGAGAGAGAAACAAATGACATAGATAGAATACACATGTTATAGTGATATTTAGGTGAAAACTCTCCATTATAAAGTTATATACGTATTGCACCTGGCTAATGCATTCATGAAATATTTCCTCTTATTTAAGAATTCTCCATTAAAGCTAATGCATGATAATCATCACGACTCATGAATCATGATAGAAACGAAACAAAGTTTGAATCTTTTACCACAGAATAGAACTCACACTGCTTGCCCACTCTGAGAACACTATTTTACCATCGCAGAGATTAAGCACCTCCGAATCCCGTTTTGGAGAGACAGGGCTATCTTCTGCAGAAACTTGAGCTTTTGGTGCACCAGCATCACAATCTGTTTCCGTGTATCTTTCCATCTCAATGCCATATGCGTCTTCGATCTTTAGCCCCGGACCAGTATCAATGTGCAAGATGGCGCCTTTCAGAGAGTAAGCAATAGGACGTACTATGATACCAATCCACTGGGCTTCATTTATTAGCAGCGCAGAAGATACAGCTGCGGCAAGATCAACTAGAGCTCTTGGTTTGGAAACCTAAAGAATAAGATGTCTATCGTATCAACGAAGGAAACAAATGTCCAAAATGACTTTCTACCGTTCCATAAACTGTAATTAATTTCTAAAAATTGGGAGATCGTGTACCTTCAGGATAGGTCTGGTTGGTTTTTCATAACTCATGAAGTCATCACTATCTGCAGGACCACCCTTTGAAAAGCTGTGAGACCTGAATCTCAAGCGCCCAATCTGGCCAGTAACGACTCCCAAGACATAGGAACCGGGTTTTTGTGGAGGCAAAGCAAAAGTGATAGTATTCCTTCCAGGCTTTAGCACAGTTGCAGCGGAACTCTTTAAAGCCTGAAACCAAATTCATATACAATAGTTGTTAATAACGTGAAATTCGAAGGAAGAAAAGGACGAGTAGTTCATGTCCAGTGGAGGCAAACCTGTCCGCCTTAGTCAGAGTTGTTGGTGGCTACCAAGGTAAGACTGAGTGAATCAAGGGTGATATCATCAGGAAAGCCACTCCACACAGTAACAGATAGATTTCCAGGGTCTCCATCACACAACTGAAGTGGAGGACCAGTATTTCCAGAAAATGTGATCAATGATAAACACATCCAAGGGAACTGGGTTCTTTATTTCACAAACAATGCCCTGGTAAACAAAGTTATGTCTGTCTCCACAAGAGGCTATGCAAGCACAGTTAACTCTTAGCCTGAATCGAAAGCATGAAAATTGTTATACTGGTAGAGAATTAGGAACCGTTGACTAACTCTATGCTTTTCTTTTTTGAGACACAAAGTGCAAAAATAATTTCTTTTTTTGTATAGAGAACTTGCTTTGCTTTACCTCCAAAGTCCAAACCGATTAAAACCCTTACAGAGATCAAAAACAAAAACCTAACACCAGACATCTCAAATTCAGTCTCATAATCTCTGGAATTTTGCAAATAGGCAACCAATCCAGCGTAACTTGTTTGGGGAACAGGAAATCGGGATCATACATTTTTAGCCAAATCCCTCGAAATCACGGATCAATAGCTTATGCCGTTGATTTGCTGGCTTTATAACACACATCCGCACTCACACACACCATTGTATCTTCTCCGTCTCCAACTCTTTCTTGCTTATTATGTGTATATGTTTTTTTAGGAGAGCACCATATTTAGCCATGGGAGTATTTAGCTGTTCTTGATACTTCTTGTTGGAGCTATGGCTTTTCTTGTTTCTGGTTATTATTTATGCCTAAATGTTAAATGTTTCCTGATATTTTGAAATCTCCACCTTTTTTCTTTGTCATCCTTGCATCTCCCTATACATATATACTTGTGGTAAAACATAACGTGAATAGAACAACATTAAAGACCAATGCGCTGGTAACTTTCGTAACCAAAAGGATGATGTATGGAATCACAAGTTTTGAACCAACAGAGAAATTCGATGATAAGCGAACAGAAAAGTTGCATTCTTACTTCACAGAAAAAAGGAAAAATTAAAACTAAGGACCGATAAGTCAGAAAAAACATAGATGATGCTTAGACAACTAAATACCTTGTAGCTTCAACTGTAGCTTCAACTGACATCTGGCTCTGTAGAAGAAGCTCGTCACGTCATCTCTTTAAATATCTTCGCGACTTTTAAAACCTTTTTCTTTCTCATCAAAAAGATACTTGAATACCTTGTAGTGTCGTTTCTCCATCTCTGCAATTGTCTTCTCAAGTTCGATGCTCCGAGAATCTGAAATCAATAAGATTGCAGATGATGGTCCTTTCTTAATCATCCAACTTAGCAGCTTCAGATCCAATTTATCAGTAGGCAGCTCTTTCCTCTTTCTACCGTGCTTCATGGGTGCTGAAATATTTAAAAAAAAAAATATATATATATATAAGTAAAGACTGAAACAAATATAACAGAGTTATTAGAGAAATACTCACTTGTGGAAACAAAACCCGTAAGGCTGAACTTAATCTTCTTCATCTCAGGAGCTAAAGTTTTAAAATCGTTCATCAGTGCTTCAAAATTTTTCATCTCATCAAAAGACTTTTTTTCCGTTCCTCAAGCTCACGCTTTGACAAATTCTTTTCCTCATCTGTACAAGCAAGAAACTCCTTTTTTGCATATCCAAAAAACCGATAGGCCGAGGGGGCTGGACAGGGAAGTTCATTGATCATAGTGAAGATTTCCATTGCAGAAGTCCCTTTTCCTATGGAACAAGAGGTCAGATCCCACATGACTCTGGTCTCGACGATATCACTTGGACTGAAATAAAAAAAACCAATGACACCAAAAAAGAAATAACAATTAATACAAGAAAAGGTTTACCACAACTAAGAAAAAATAAAATAAAAAACTAAGAAAACATACCCATCGAAGGTTCGAAGTCCAGTGTCCTTTATGTAAGACACCTTGGCATTTTGAATTCCGGATCCAATGCTTTCCATAGCATTAGCTGCGGTTTGCTTGTCTGCAAAAGCAGCTAATGCGTACTGTTTCATCCGCAGACTCCTGACTCTGACTTTATTTCTCTTGAAATGCTCTTTGATTTCTTCTTCTGTAGTTCCTTCAGAGAAACCATGAACCACAAGGTATTTAGTTGGGTTCAGTGGTGGAAGTGAAACTGCAGGGACATCTGCAGATACGGAAAGAAAAACTCTTAGAAAAAGAATAATAAGTCTCAGCTTCTAATCAGAACTACATGATTAGTTCATCAGAGACGACATCGCAATAATGTATACCCTGTGACCGCAAAGAGTGAGCAAATCACATAATTACATTGTAGCATCACAAGAAGGTATATGTGCAAATTTACTCACACAACTCTCTGAACGAACAACCTATACAAGATACAATAACCCTCAAACAGCTACTGCTACGAATCAACATACAAAACCATGTATCAGAACTACACGAGTATTTATCATCAGACAGGACACAGTAATTATGACGAATAACAATGTCTATATCCGTGAGTGGATGCATATCAAAATTGAAGCGATGTCGTGTTGTGTAGCATCACCAGAAACTAAATGTGCAAATTCACTCACAACTCTCTAAACAACAAGTCTCAAACAGCTAGCTACTGCTACGCATCACAATCAAACCACGGGAAACGACATCCACACATATAAACAATAGATACATCAAGAACAGTACCTTGCTTCTCCATTCTAGCTTTCGCCTTGTTTCACGGCCCTGCGAAGCTGTTCGAAAACCAATTCACAAGCGATTAGATTTGAGAATTATAACCAAAGAGATGGAAGAAGCATAAGCATATAGATCTAATTTGGCAAAACAATCACTCATTGAGTTGATGCAAACAAGATCTAAACGGGATTCCATGGGAGATAAATCTCTAATTTGATACAAATCCACATCAAGATAAAGCTAACCTATTCAGACCCTAAGACAGGATAGGAGCGATTGATGATTTATGAACTATATGCAAGTAAAGCTAACGAAAAAGTTGATACACAAACAATTGTGAAAGCAGAAAAGGACAATGTGATCAATTTGATGGTACACCAACCTTAGATTGACAAGCAAAGAGATACTGTCTAAAATCGAATTCTCTAAACAAATCATCTTGCACAAATTTGTGTCAATGGTTTGCTTCCTGGTTTCAGCAGCGCAGCTTGGTCATCTTCACTGTCGAATCCTCCAAAATCCCTCTGTTTCCCAGGCATATTAACTGCATCGTGGTAAATGCATGATAGATTATTTATTCAGGGAAAAACTCTGAAAAAGAAAGATGAGCAAGTGCAGTTGTGCAACTGCTTATCCTAATCTGTTTTTTTAGTAGGAGCAATCAGCCTCTTTGAGAATCTGGAATGGTTCAACTTTGGTTCTAGGCCACATTTACTGAAACAAAAAAACACTGCCCAATCTCTGTATTCCTAACCTTTCTCTCTTTTTCGAACTGAAATCAACTTCAAGCTTGGCATATACTTTCTTGACAGATTTGGTTGCTTGATCATTACTTGGGTGAGCCTTAGATACAAACACAATAAACCATTCCCTCTCATCGTTCTGAACAATTAATTTCAGACGTGGTTTAAGAATGTTTTTAAACTCATCAAGGTCCTGCAAGGCCAAAGATAAAAACAAATAAGTGAAAAGAGTATATTGTGAAAATAACCAATTTTAGAAACCATAAACAATATAATCTAGACCTAAGTTCTTTTCTTTTATAGCAGAGGAAAACACAACATCATTTTTTTGTGTGTGCAAGTGACTACTCTCCACTCCACAGAGAAACGAAAACACGATATCAGCTAGAGAAGTACCTCACACGTCACAAGAACTATAGTTGCATACGGTTCTCGGAACCAGAACAAATACTGGTCCTGCGGGAACCGACTGCGAAGCCTGGCGTCTGTAGTTAATATGAACTCAACCGGCAAGTTCTCAACAAGCACCGGATTTCGAGTCTTGTTTGTCAAGAATGCTCTCTTTAATGGCTGATGTTCCTCAAACAGACCTTTAACTGTGGGCCACAGATCACACACATCTTCCACTGTAAAAAAAAAGGGAACTAGCTAAGTAAGATCCACAGGTGAAAGGAAACAAAAAGAGAAAAAGTCTTTGATAAATAATGAGCAAGTAGAGAGTTAGATATCAGAAACAAAAGCATAATCCATGGAATCACTGGTAGAGCCTCAGCTCTCAGCATAAAGCGGAAGCCAAACAACCAACCGTCACAGTGATGATTCTAAAAGCTCAGATATGCAATCAAATGACTTGGCAATAATACTACAAGTTTTTTAATCTCTGAAGCTCCAAAAGACTTCAAAACGAAGAATCTAACGACCAATCGCATTGTGAATAGAGCTCTTTATCAGTTCATATTCATATCACCTGATCTCGGACTTGAACTACACTTCAAATTTTACTAAAAGATCTTCTGCTGAAAATACTTAAAATCAACTAATATCTGACTATCAGATCGTAAGAATGTGGCAAGCGAGAAAGAGAGAAGCAGTTCAGATCCATAGCGACGAAGAGGCAGAATGCAGTAAAACTAGAGGAACAAAACCCAGATTGGGGGAAGTTTACCGGCGGCGACGACGCGATCGCAGGAATTCTTAATCGTCTGGAACTGAGCCAAATAGTTGGCCATCTCAGTAGTGGAAACTGCCGACGCCGGCCGGAATCTTTGATAAGATCCGAAATCGGTCAGAAGAAAGAGAAGAAGGGAAGAAGGTGAAGCAGATTCGAGAACCACACTACTCTCCGGTTAATTGATCAAATCAAATACTGTTATTAACATTATAATCCCAAATCAAAATGCTATAATAACAAACGAAAGAGATGAGGGAATTAGTGTAAATAAAATTAAGTTCTGGATCGATTTGGGCTTGAATCTTTAGCTTAGTCTCAATCAAAGCCCAAGACGTAACAATCCATTAATCGTTGAAGTAAGTCTTAGTATAGAGCCAGCACATACAAGAACAGGTCGACCACAATCTTGGCTTATTCAAAACATTGCAACCACTTGCTTTTGGTGTCTCTTTTATCATACACCAAAAGCATAAAAGATAAGAGGGAATCAGAAGAAAGAGAAGAAGGGAAGAAGGTGAAGCAGATTCGAGAAACCTACTTCTCTCCTGTTAATTGATCAAATCAAATATATTAACTTTATTATAATCCCAAATCAAAATGCTATAATGTATGTGACAGGATTAATCATCCGGTTTATCTTTAATTTGGTTATCTACATTTCAGGTGGTTTGTACCTGATTTGCGGTTTGTACGTGGCTTACTTTTTATCGTACAAACAAATATGTAAGAGCATCCACATTGCTCATGCTCTTAAGAGTGTCTTAAAAAAAAAAAAAAAAAAATGTTTTGGCAAATAAAAAAAAAAAAAAAAAAAAATATGCTTTATTCCAATCAAAAATTGACATGTCTTAAGTGTCTTCACAAAGACACTCGATCTCTACTATTTTCCCTTTTTAATATTTTTAAAATTTAAAGACACCCTCTTTTTTGTGCGATGGAGGTGGTCTAAAGCCTCTCTCTGGCCATTTGATAATTAATCATTTTCCCTTTTCGTCATTTTCTTTCTCTCTACCATCATCGTTCATCATCATCATCAACTCATCATCATCACACGAATCCAACCTCTTCGAGATGACTCTTCTTCTTCTATAGTCATCTTCTAGACTGGATTTACCTCTTCTTAGGATTCTCGGTGAATCCCTAGATCAGGATCTATCTATCCTTTATTTTACTGTTTCATTGGTATCAGAGACTTACGGTTCTCGAATCTTCAACCATGGCGTACCAGCGATTTGACGGGATGTTGCCATTCTTGCCATCAAAGCATCAAGCTCAAGCTATGCTCATCGAAATGCAGAAGAATCAGGAGGAGACGAAGCTACAGTTGAAGCAAGCGGAAGAGCATAAACAACCTATCGAGGCTCTGCGAAACGATTTCATAAGTTACTTGGAAGAGTTCTATCCTAAGGCCTTGAATCCACAACCCTTACGACCTCCCGATCCTCCAGATCTCAACCAACCGGACTCGATTTCGGCAATTAAAGCTGCATCTGAAACTGAATCGGAGAAGGAAAGTGATGCTCTATATTCTGATTCTCGCGTTGGGCTTATGCAGGATGATTACATCATCTCGATGTCTGCCAAATTTCGTGAGTTGTATGATCATCCTTGTTCTGAGTTAGAGCGATTGAAGGATGCAATCGTGACAACTAGAGCTCCATTGTTGTCAAACGGTAAGCCCCCTCGGAAATACTCATGTACAGAGCTACATGACATAATGGAAAATGGGTTGTGTAGCATCCGCGACCAGAAATCCTAAGTATGGTCGTGCGGGTCATGGGATGACCGTTGTATGTATGTCCTGGTACAGTGGAGGTTCGTCCGTTTTTGTAATTATGTGTGTTGTACAGTGGTACGTCCGTGGTACCGTCCGTGGTACGTCCGTGGTACGTCCGTGGTACGTCCGTGGTACGTCCGTGGTACGTCCGTGGTACGTCCGTGGTACGTCCGTGGTATGTCTGTGGTACCAAACCGTGGTACNTGCTTTTGTTTCCCAAACAATAACAGCAAAAACACAAAGCAAACCCTTTGATTTAATAGTTCTTAGACGGAAAAGAAAAACATAAAGCCGGAGCTTCCTACGCCTCCTTCACCTTACTATATAGCGATTTCCAAATTTGAAAAACGAAACCATACTATATACTTATATACATTTATGGTTTTGACTCGGTTCGGTTGATATACATCATTCATTTTAGTTATCTTGTCGTCTCGAGTCTAATTTGCCAAAAACCACATTTGGTATAGAGATGATCTGTTTACATACGTTATATAAAACAAAAACATATTAAAATAAACATTTTTAGCGTGATCCTCTTTTGAAGTGGAATCATATTGTCGACCTGAATCACTTTGTTACCGTAGCTGGAACTTGTATTCCAGTATACAAAAAATGATTTTTGTTTGTTATTGAGATAATTTTGGACCACTTATAAATAAATGTTTTTCCGACATATTTCTTATTTTTCTACTCAGAAACAAATTGCCTTTGTTACCTTGATTACAGGTTCAAAATACATATGGAGCAAGTTGTATATAGCTGCATCTATAACTATATCGGATGTGGATTGATTAATATGATTGGATACAATGTTGTAATAAGATGTCGATCTCTTCAATTTGAAGATAACTTGCATAATTAAATTTTAAAGGCGGCGTTGAAACTAACGGTAACTTCTTACACGGACTGTTTGAAAAAGCAAGCTTTACTACCTTTTCTTATAAAAGAGATGGTTTGTTGTATGGCACATATAGGAACTGTCTTTCAAAAAGATTTTAGACGGATTTGCATGCTATTATGATTCGATTGTTCCTCGTTATTGATTTGAATCTGAATGAGTTTGTATAGTAAATAAGCTTAGTTATATAAGTAAATACTAATTTAGAGTAAAGATGGTTTATTTTATATACCTCATCGAATCTTTGTGAAATAAAAGATATGCATATATACACCACTAGTAGTAATTATCATTTTGAAATCTAGAAAACTATTTTTTTTGCAGCTGGTGTAGCCCATCTGTGTATATTTGATTAATGCCTTGATCGTGGTTACTTTTTTGTTTCTCTAACTAGTCTATATGGTTAAAAAAAAAAGAGTGTGGTTGAAAGAAAGAGTATGTATACGTTTTATCTGGAAAACGTTTTCATGTATTCATTTTACACCTTTGTAATTAAACATTTAATAAAGTCATACGCCATGTATTCTCTCTACGACCTACACGTAGAATAAGGATAACTAAAATAAATTTCCATTTCAAAGTTTTTTCTTCTTTTTATCAGTTATCACCAACCAGCCAAGTCTTCCGTACAGAGTTTTTATTTATTATATAGTAAATAGATAATTTTAACGCTTGCCAACCAAAGAAAGTAGAAGAAGAAACAAACAAAAAGGGGAGAGAGAGCGATTTGATTTCTGGAATATAGTAGTAATTAAGGAGCCAGACTCGGACTTTCTTTGGTTGGCAAGCGTTAAGATCAAATTAATGCAACACCCAAGACGTACTGGTTAAAATTTCCCTATTAGGTATTAGAAAGAATATATATTGATGTGGTTGGGAAATGATAGCTCAAGGCAAATGACATTCTATATTTGTCTCTTTTCAAAAAAAGTCTCGCATAGAAAAATAAATAAACTAAAAATAGTTTTAATTAGATGCAGGCCCCTAGAAGAGTAGTAGGTCTAGGTCTAGGGTTTGTCCCGTACGGAGAGGCCTTCTTTTTTCTTTACTCTCTTTGCGAAACAAACTGTCTGGAGGAGAGATCTGAATCTCCTTTTTTGGAGGTCTTCTTTAGTGTCTCTCTCTCTGTACAACGGGTTTTAAGAAAGGTGAAAAGTAGAAAATCTTTACAAGGCAAACTTAAATTTAATTTAATGGCTTTTTAACTTCTCCAAAATTCCATCTTCTCTAACTTCTTTGGTCTTTATTTGTAAATTAGTGAATATATAGACATGTCTCCAAACTATATAATAATTTGCGTAAAAGAATTTCCTCCTAAATATACTAAGCTTTACTTGATATGAAATTAAAAACAGGTTTTTCAAAACTGTGGATGGATGTCTGTGTTTACAATAAAAATAAAAATAAAAAAATGAAACTAAGGTGAAAACTTTTCCTCTTTCTCGTTCTTCATTTTTGTCCAAAACAATAGTTTCTTATTCATATATTTTACAATAAATTTAATTTAAAACTAACCTATTTTTTTTTTTTTAAAAATAAAACTAAAATGGTGACAGAAAGATTAGTTGTAGTCAGTTAGATTTAGTCCAATTTTGCTAGATGTTTTTTAGAAAATACATAAGTCATATGTTTTTCTTTCTGAGTAGTTCGGATTAATTAAAAAAAGTATATATCTCTAATCCGTAAACATTATATATATTATACTTAATTCTTTTTAATTGAAAAATTTACCTTCTTTGTCTTCTTATTAATTGGCCTTCGTAGTGATCCAGAGTATACCTAATGTGGGTATTAATTATCTATTTTCGGAGTCGAAATAAAAAGTTAGGAATTAAAACTTTTACCAGACAATTTTATTTTATACTATAATTTAGATATAAAGGTTTACCAAAACAAGAACTAAAAAACTAAAAAGGGGAAATTATGTAATCAGGCTATATATTGAGCATTTAATTTATTATGCATGTTGCATGGTTTTCCTACATTTTCTTACAATGGTTAACTTTTTAATTAAATACACACTGAATCTAATTTGATTAGTACGCTAAATATAATACGGTGTAAAACTTTAAATATATACAAATTTTTAATCAGTATACGCTGCCATGTGTTACACTTGTCCCTGGGCAGACACCTGTCAGTGGGCAGACTCGTGTTAGGATATAGCATAAGAATATTTTTGCCTAGAATATTTCTTAAAGGCTTGAAAACTGTATTTTCTTAAAATTAACTATGTAAGTTATCTTAAAATTAACTATGTAACTCGTGTTAGGAGTTCGAATTTTGTTTTAAAATTTTGGCAGCCAATTTTTGGCGGTCAAATTTTGAATTTTTTGGGGTCAAAATTTTAAGTCTATCGGAATTTCGTCGGAAATTTCCAACAGAATTCCGATGGATAATTTAAATCTGAAAATAATAAATTCTGTCGGAAATTTCTTGCAGATTTTCGACAGCAATTAATAAAAAAAAATTAAAAAAAAATTAAAATACAAATGCCGTCGCGAACCCGTCAAAATTTTCTGACGGCTTTGTGTCCGTCATAAATTCCGTCAGAATCTCCCTTGTTTTTTTATAGTGGAACCCATTAATACCATTGAACATTCTCTAATATAATCAATCTAAGGAAATACTTGGTTGAAAACTTAACCGAAAGAGAGTGACAGCATCATCAAACCGTAACAGCTAAACATTTCACAGTGTAAAGTCTCTCATCATCGATCACAACGTCACACCATTCCACTCTACCCCAAACCTCACCTCCTTGGTCGAATCAATTTTTTATATATATATATTTTTTTTTAATTTGAAAAATTTAAAAATATTGTTTACTCTCAAAATCAACTCGACTAAACCAAATTCTCCTACGATTTTACTTCCGTAAGGATCTAGCAAAATTGGACTAAATATAAGCTGACTACTCAGAAAGAAAAACTCTTGCATATGGCGTCAATTAGTATATAGGATTAGAGAGCCACGTTTTTAAGTTTTCATATGTCGTCTATATATAGCCTATATATAGGTGATGATGTTTTCTTGCAAGTTTTTTGTCCAAAATTGAAATCACCACGAACAATTAAAAAACTCCTTTTTCTTTAATCGCAATCTAAAGTTTGACACCGAAAATGTACGACTTATTTATTCTTTATATTTATCCATTGCCCATTCTTATCTTCTTCCACCATTGGTTCTTCTTTTTCAATTCTACCAACTTCCCATTTGTCTTTTCGTTTCTTTTATCTTTCTTTTTCATTAATGATTATTGCAATTTTGGCATGACTGAGTCTGTGTGTGGACTTCATACCACATCGCATTTGAAAATTATAAAGTGCCAAAAATTAACTAGAACAGTAATTGAAAAGGACGTGCTGGCAGTTTAATGCATGTAATTAAAAAAAAACCAACACGTATTGTAGTTAACGATCTTTTCCATATGCACGAATGTATATATTTTCTATGATTGAATGTATATATTTTCTATGATTTCGCTTAAGAAACCCTAAGAATCCTACCTGATAGTTAGTTAGTTTTCTCCATTATATAAAGGACTTGATTTTGTTTTTGCTTTTGTTGTTAATTAATGTAACTAGAAATGTGATGTTATTTTCTTATAAAAATATACAAGTAAAAATGTGTTGATGACTTTGTTCGTTGGTTGTAATTCAATTAAATTACTTATATTTATTTGTTGTGATATTTTCTTTTCTTAAAAGTTAAAAAGCCATTAAATTAAATAATTTTCAACGCCGCCTTAAACTGTAAATCTCTCAATTAAGAACCCTAGCCGATATTTGATTGAGATAAAACAGCAAAAAACATTTAGATCCGAGCAACCCCGGGATGAAGAACACAGCTCTCTGGATGTGACAAATCCGAGTAAACCAATTTAGAAGCTTCAAGAAGCTTTCCAGTAAAATCAAAGTTTTGAGTTTTGACAAGAACAAAACCCGTTGTAGTACACCCTAAAGAGTAAGAAGTGTATCACGGATCTGAAAACCTAAAAAATAACTGCTTTTTGATTCCAAGTTCCAAGTCACAACGGATCTAAAGAAACCAAAAAAAGAAAAAGAAAACAGCAAATACTGAGTGTTACTAAATTAAAACCATTATTTGATTGAGGATCCAGAGTCTTAAACATACTGCAAGTAGTTTTTTTTTTAAAAAGAAAACACATAAGTAGTAATAATAGTAACGACGGAATCTCGCCTCCGCCTCCGCCTACTTCGCCGGTGCCTCCGCCTCCTTCGCCACTTTCTCCGCCGGTGCCTCCACCTCCTTCGCCACTTTCTCCGCCGGTGCCTCCGCCTCCTTCGCCCGTGCCTCCGCCTCCTTCGCCTCCTTCGCCCGTGCCTCCGCCTCCTTCGACCGTGCCGCCTGTGCCGCCTTTTTGGCAAGTTTCTCCAACTTTTTACTCTCCTGTTTCGCAGCTTTTTGCCCCTCCAATCTTTTGTCGTTTAGCCTGTAGGCTAAGTCCGTGGCTTCATTGAACTTAGCTACCGCTGCCTTTGACTCTTTCGTGCTCTTATCCTCCGCCTCGGCGAGCATTTGCTTCATCTTGTTCACAGCCGTCGAGGCGTAGCCGGCACAACCGATTCCGACGGCCACGGGGACGGTCTTTACGACCACCGGTACACTAATACGGGAAGTCACGAGTTTCCACATAGCTGCAAAAAAAGAATAATGAACGAGGTGTGGTTGAAAGAAAGATACAAAGGTTAGAGAGAGAGAGAGAAAGAGATGAATATAATGGAAAAGTGGCTATAAACCCTAACTGGTGCACGGTATTTAAAAGGAGCCAGTGTGTAAGGTTGGGGGTGAATAAGGGGGACTGTGTTCGAAAGGTTAGAGAGAGAGAGAGATGAAACACTTACTAATTAAATCGTTAAAATTTTAAATAATATCATCTAATTCCTTCCTTCACGATTAGTGTATTTTGGATTATAAAATTACACATCAAAGTTTGAAAAAAATATATATTACCATCCAAAACTCTTTAAAATCCCTATTTTGCCCACTTACAGGTGTCTGCCCAGGGACAAGATCCATCCAGATTGACAAAAAAACTCTGAAATTGTAGCACACATTTCTATCCACATATATGCTACACCATATACTAACCGAGCCGATTCAAAACCATAAATGTATATAAGTATATATAGTATGGTTTCATTTTTAAAATTTGGAAATTGCTATATGTAGTCACCGATTAATTGATTCATAGGTACGATATACCCCAGATAAATTACCAATCAACATTACGATATAAGACTTGACAGTACTAAATGTGGTTATATGGTATCTTTTATTATATTAAAAAAAAAAAAATATACATATATGGTATCTTTTTTTTTTTTTTTTAAAAGAAATCATTTGGAAACAATTATAAGTACATTTGGAAATAATTTCAACGTAAACCAGCTAAAAGTAAAAGTATAATTTGAAGATATATTTGTATCTTAGAAGAGACGAGAGATCCTGTTTAAAGTCTAATTTGAATGTACATATCACGTTTTTATTAAGGCAAAAGGCACACACCTTCCTTTTCGGTTCCGGTACAGACCGGTTCGACAGTCTCTATTCGATTTTGGACCAACTAAACAAGATGAGCCTTGAGGTAAATGGAGCTTAAGGTTCTCTCATAAAGCCATTCATATTCCGATCACATTGGCCACTGAAATCACATAATTTATGTGTGTATCAGTAAAAATAAATTGTGATAAAAAAGGGAATAATTGGGAAGAGAGAGAGAGGAAAATAACAGAGTCCGAATCTCTCTCTCTCTACACACTGCCCAAACAGATGGCACGTCGTCCCTGTATATTCAAATTAATTCAATGCTATTAACGTCTTTTCACATCACTAATTTTGTCTTCATTTTTTCTGTTTCTTCCTTTCTACGGGGACATTAAAGAAAAATCCACCCACTTTGGATTTATCATAGAAAAGTCCAGTTTGTTTTTAAATTACTCACCGACCACCTTCCTAAATTTGGCAACTCCTCGTTAACTTTTCCAACCTTTTTCTGGATATTATTATTTTCTTCTTAAAACTATGGAAAAAAAAATCGATCAAGTATTATGAACTATGGAATATTTTGGACATTTTTCAACTAAAAAGAGTTTATACTTTATATAGACAGCTGATAATTGATTTGATTTCGACATAATTTCATACTGATTCAGACCCGCTTACAACCCAATTCACTGTATTCATGGATGTTATCATAAAGATGTTATATTTATATAATTATATACGTGTTATATATATATATATATATATATATATATATATATGTAACAAGAAGATCACAACAAAAATTACAAAATCGTACGGTCTTCTTTTCTCTCTCTCTCTTTTGTCAAGGAGTTGGAATAGAGAGAGAAAATGGAAGAAAACAAGAAGAAAGAAGACGTAAACGGAGGAGATACGACGGAGAAGGACGTGACGATGATGCTAGTCGTCGGAGAGGACGATCACGACGAGTATACGCCTGATGAAATCATGAAGCTCGTTGAGTCTTCTTCACCGACGACAAAGATCGAGGGAACTAACTTTTCCGGCGAGTCTAGTTTCAGAGTGAAGTTTTTTATCGACGACCCGTACGCGATTCCGGTGGTTGTTCAGTCGTCTTCCGGTTACATCACGATCAACGTCAACGAGGAGAGCTGTGGTCCGTCGTTTTTCAGACAGCGACGCTTCCGCCATGGCCAGCGTCGACGCGAGTGGTCTGTTCGGCTGCTGTCTCGATATCAACGGAGAGAAGGGCGGCGCGTGGAGTACAAGCGAGGTGGGAGCGAGTGAGTGTGAGTGGGACGACGATCTGCTGGCGAGGTTTCTAGGCGAAGGCTGTGTTGGACCAATTTGTCATCTTGCGGAGAAAGCAAATACTTTGGGGGGTATTTTGGTCATTCTGATGGGGTGATAATTTGGGAGAAAAAGGTTGATGATTCACACGTTGTTAATAGGAGATATCAAAAATGGGGGAAAAAAATCAGTAAATGGTAGTAGTAGAGTAAGTAGTAAGTTCATAGGTACGTCATAGTTTGATGTGACCATTTTGGTAATTTCGTCACATGGCGGTACTAATGGGTAATGCCTCTAGGTTTAGGGGCCTATTTTGTAAATTCAGAACCCTTGAAAGTAAATGAATGGTTTATTTTATTTTTTACAATTTACAAATGTATCTCTATATTTTGCATGCTATTCTATCATCATCGTCTAACGTACGCTTGAAATCGACGACAAAAAACAAAAAAAAAGTACGCCTGAAATCGGCGTAGTGGGAATTCAGAAATTGTGGATTTATTTGATTGGGCCTAGTCGAAGCCCAATTACATTCATTTCATTCGGCTTTTTACTGTGGCGGGAAAGTCCAACACATATCCGAATCTTCCGTCGATGTCATTTTCGCCGACGGGAGAATCTCTAATGCGCTTCAAGGTAATTTTAGGTTACTTAGTGTTCATCGGTGAAATTTTTGATTTAATTTAATTTGATTTTGTGAAATTTGAAGTTTTAGTGTTTATCGAGTAAAAATGTATTATATATAGGTCGTCGATTCATTGAACAAAAAAAAAAAAAAAAAAAAAAAAAAAAAGGGTCGTCGATTCATAGTGAAAATTATTAGGGTTTATACGATTGTTTGGCCTTTCACAATTGCGATTCTATGAAATTTAGTTTAGAATTTCGAAAGATCGAGATGTAGAAGCAATGTAAATTCTAAACCCTCATTGGTATTAATATGTGAATTTTATTTGGCTATTGATAACCAGTAGTAATATACATGTTGTATGATTTTTTTGTAATAACTGCACAAACCCATGATATTTTTTTGGGATCCAGCTCTGTCTCTATCTTTAAAGCAGAGCCAGAGAGAGAAACAATGAAACAGCTTTCTGTCCTGAAAACTCGGATAATCAGAAGAAGCTTCTCTCATGTTCTTTTCACGAGTGAGATTCCATTAGGATCACCACCCCACTCTTCAAACACAACTATAAGGTTCTGAGACTTGAGCCATGAACGAGGTACATGGTACCTGCAAAAAAGAGAGAAAGAGAGACACACACAGAACTCTATGAATCAAGATTTGGACTAAAGAGACGGAAAGACAAAGAAAGAAGCAGTTTTTTTTTTGGTTCTTTCTCACCATCTTTGAGAAGCTTCGCCGCAATTATTCAGACATTTCTTTGCGTCGAAAGTCCCAGCGTAGTTGCAACGCCCACAGTTACCTTCAGCTTTGTAAGCAGGCCAATGACGTCCAATGTTTCGACCGTTTATCCAAACTTGACCTTTCCCCATTGTGTTCATGTCCAAAGCCAATGGTTCGTTTCCTGCTGGTGAGGCAAACGCAGACTGCAATAAAAAAAAAAAGAGAAAGGTTTTTCTCATTTGTTCATCGTACCAAATCTAATTTTGTTTATTGACATGATATTAAGGCTTGTGTTTTTCTCTTACCTTGTACCAGGTCAATGGCTGCTTCTTGACCACGAATGATCCTTGATTCCATCTAACAGAGGAACTCTCGGTATGAAGACTCAAAGCTTCACCTTTCACACCAATCTGTTCAAAATCACATTTTAAATCCATTGTTATTGATTGGTTTGTTGTTACCAGGAAACTTAAAAACTTAAGAGTTGGTTTTGAATTTCAGGGAGGACCTTGTACGACCATTTCCATTTAGACATGTCCCATGTTCCTGAGTTAACTCCCTTCAGCGTGACCGGTCCAAGAACCCCTTTATTCCACTTCTCAAAGTGTGTACCGACGTTCTGCAAGCAAACCAAGAACCACAAAGCTCAGAAATCTTATTATCTTCTGTGGACAAAAAACTGCTTGTAAAAGAGATCCTATCAGGAACTAACCGGTAGACCCACTGCAACACTCAACAGAGCAAGCTTGTTGACACCTGCGTGTAGCTTGATCTTCTGGCTAAAGGTTAGTTTTGGGTGGTTAAGTCCTCCATAAGCACTTCCTGAAACAGAGATATACCAACAATGTTTTCGAGTTTCGAGTTTCGAGACTAGACGAGATAAGAGAAGCTTTCATTGTTTCTCTTATATTACCTGAAAGCTGGCCATTGACAAACACATGAAGAGCATGCCCAGCTGACCAAATTGTAAGAAGAGGGTAATCACCAGTCATTCAAAAACCTCTCACCAGCACCGATTGTAATGCTGAGTAAAATACCCACAAGCAATCAAACCATGAGTTTCTTTCTCCGGGAGGATTTTAGAGATTGACACAAGTCAAAGAGAGTTTCCAAGTTATACTTACTTCGTCAGATACCAGAAATAGTCAGACTTGTCCCAAGTCATGCTTATCTGTTCCACAAGCCCGTTTCTTGCAAACGTACCAGCTTCATCCGCAGAAGGAGCCGCTTCGTTGTATGATTCCCAAGAGAATCTGGTACCAGTTGGAACCATACTCCTGTGTACGCTTGGTGCGTTAACCTGTTTTATTCAACAATACAGAGGTCAATATTCAATCTAAAGATCATGAAGATAACTAACTAACTTTCTTTTGACAAGATAAGTTTTGTTTTTTTTTCTTACCTTTGCAGTGTTGTAAAACTCTGTTTTGCAATCAGGTAGAATACTGACGGACCAAGGAGGCAAATCATATGGGAACCCACGGAACATAACTCTCGCTGCAGAATTCTCATCGTTGTTCGAATAGAAACGCAGCACAGGATGACTTAGACCAGAACACATGAGCCTGAAAGCAACATTCCACAATCAGGAGGTTTCTCTTTCTCAACTAATATATAACGTAAACTACTACAAGTTAAAAAAAAAAAAGCTTTGATCGTTACTTCTTGTGTAGCTCCAAGCGATGTGACAGTAGCATCAGCAGAGACCAAAGCTGGCTCGCTGAGTTTGATGACTTTATGCAATGCTTTCAAGTGACTATACTTTGGTTCTCTTAGTAAGCCTTTTTGAAGTAAAACAGAAACAGATTAGTTAATCATTCAGACATACTTGTAATTCTGTTTCTGAGTTTTGGTCAGTACCGTATTCATCGAGAGGAGCGTCGTAGTCATAGCTTGAGGCCATGAACTCACCAGCTGTTCTGTCGAAATTCGTCCCTCCATGATACTATATATATAAACACAAATTGAGCCGAAATTTCATCTTACCAAAAAACGATGTGCATATTCATATGTAACTCTGTTTTGTTTTAATTACCATATAGTAATTGACGAAGGAACCTCCGTTTTGTATGAATCGTGCAACGGAGTATGCAATATCTTGGACTGGTCTGTATGGTACAGCACCTCCAAACTCTGTGTACCTGACATTTATTAATTTACAGATTTCAAACATTGCTTTGCTTGTTTTTAAAGTTAATAAAAAATTGTTCTCTTACAATCTATAATTTGTATATTTAATTGAAAAATAAATAACTTGTTTTCTTGGCATATTGATGTTGTGACTTACCAACCAGTCCAATTCTCTGTCCACATCTTCGGCTTGTTGTTTGAGTTTGGTTTGAAATTCTCACAGTAATAACCATTGCATGTATGATGTATCTATCTATAATTTGCATTAAAGACAAAAGAATCATCATAAAAAAGTGGGAAACAGAGAGGAATTCAAGAAAATTCAACATAGTATAATCTAACCGATCTTGACATAACTGGTACAAGTTTGGTTTGTATTATTTTATTTTTACATTGAAAACCCGAAACTGAAAATCAGCCCAAAAAAAATATCAAACCATTTTTAAAGATTTTTAAGTTAATGATACATTTCGATAAAACCAAACCAAAACATGTATTAACACTATAAAGAAGAATAATTTTCAGATTTTTTTAAACATAACAACTTTTTTCTATAACAAAAAACAAAATCCTCTATTTTGCCAAATATATTTATAATAAGAAAGAAGGAAAAGGAAAGAACATACAATAGGGAAATGAGCATCATCTTGCTTGCACATAATCCATGGAACACCTGTTGAGAGTCCTAATGCCATTTGAGCTACCCATTTTGTATAAGCCTTTCCTGGTGCTCCAAATTCCACTGGTCCATACTCATTCTCAATCTGTAATTTTTTTTTTTCCATTTTACATAATTAAAAGAGAATCTTAATTTGAGCCCTTCATGTCTAATCATTGGTTAATGATGATGTTTATTTTTGTTCCATAGCTCTTTCTCTATATATCTGTGTCACAATCCTCCCATACCCAAAGAAATGGGAGTCCCATGATACAAGTAAAAACATATATAGTGGAGAGGAAATCTCTCTAATTCTCGAATTCCCATTGGCTGTAAGAATATGACGTGGCGAAAACTTCCTCTATAGATAATATTATGAGCCACACATATCCTCGGGAAAACATCTACGGGGACCACTTTCCCCTTGTCATAAACTCCCTTTAGTGAGTGTAATGTAATAATCTAGTATATATAAACCCACACAAAGCACACACATTTACAAACACATCACATTTAGTCATTTACTCTTAGCGAAAAAGTCAATGCCCCCTTCAGGCTGCTTCTTTGGTCTCCTCTGCTTTCTCTATCCCAAAAGATGTACTGTATTTTATTAACTCCTTTGTGTATTTTTTATTAATCATCTCCTCTCTTTTTTTTTCTTTTTCTTTCTTTCTTTATGAGCTGTCTCAGAGATTAATTAGCAAAAATTTGGTCGCAGGGAAAAGTAAATGCTTCGTCGTCATCATCATTCAAAGAGTCTTAAACTTTTTGGTGACCAAATGAAAGCTGATTCTGTCTCTTCCTCCTTGAGATGCAAGGTTGTACGTAACATATAATCTTATTAGTTAAAAATGCTCGAGTGTCCACCAAAATTAAATGATGAAATCATATTTAACTAAAATGTTGTGTTTCTACACTGCAGAGGCAACAAATCTTGCGGAAAAACAGAGCAATAATTCGAGCTCAAGCAATCGCGACTGCAACCCCCATCGGTCACAATATCTTCCTTAGATCGCAAGAAAACTCTTATCAAAGGAAACGTGGTAGCCACGGGAGCTTCCTCAGGGCTAGGCTTAGCAACGGCAAAGGCACTGGCCGATACAGGTAAAATGGCACGTGATAATGGCGTGCAGAGACTTCCTCAAGGCCGAGAGAGAGAAACAAATGACATAGAATAAGTCTAGATAGAGTTCACCTATAATGTTTATTTTTCAAGAGTAAACTTTTATACGTCAGCCGAATTATTTTCTTTCGCTCCTGACGTAAACATATCCAAAGTATTAAAGTGAGTAGCCACACAACCCAGAAAATACAAACAACTACAAATTGGTCTCAATCTAAAATATAATTATATATAAAGATTTTGGAAATTTGCGACTGTAAAAACGTAAATTGCTTGCCGAGGAAACAAACCATGATAATTTATAGTATTTTTATTTAATATAAACATATTATTGTACAAATATAATTTAATTATTTTAAAACATAGGACGTATCCAGCTACATGATAAACTGATAATATATAAAACAATGACATGTGTCTTCCAAAATTTTAGAACATCCAACTAATAACACATGAATACTAAACCTTCATCTCAAATGAAAGCATAATATTTAAATTCAGGATAATTATTATTTCCTAATTATACTACTAACCATACTTAATTTATCAGACAAAGTTTTTCATCTATAACTTTGATATATCTTCCATGTATA
>JAHZTW010000001.1:105421682-105433398 GCA_020283515.1 Alliaria petiolata
AAAACTTGGCAGCGAAGTCTCTCTCTCTCTCTCTCTCTCTCTCTCTCTCTCTCTCTCTCTCTCTCTCTCTCTTAATGGATGGCTTTTGAAGGTGAAGGAGTAGATTAGGGTTTTTTCGGTAATTAGTGGTTTTTTGATTAATCTAAGAACAACATCCTTTTTTCATGTCTCTGCTTCTCGGCAAAGGAATATTCCATAGGAGTCTTGTCTCGTATAAATCACCACCAGCTTACATACAATAATTCACTGATATGTGTAGTGTAGACATATGTGTGGAATATATTAATGATATGTACACTAGTGTTAAAAAGGGAAACAAACATGACTTCTAATATTATTTTACCAAAAAACAAAAAATGGAACTTTTGTTTTCGCTTTTAAGAAAACTATGGTTTCAAATTAGAAAGAAGTGTAGGATGGGAGCATAAAGTTTAATTGATGGTAAATTTCTGTTTTGGTGAAAAGTTGAAAAGTCAAAAAAAATGACCTAAAAGACGAAGATCATAACTGACATATCATTTTTTCTCAATTGAGCTGACATATCATTTTTGTTTAGTTGACTTGGTTGATCTGATTGATATTAAGCTTATAAATTTTGAATCTTGTTTAAATGATTTTGAGAACTTTCTGATGAAATTAAAAAAAAAATTGAAATTACAAAGCATCTTTATTTATTAGATAGTATGATGTCCCAGCTTTTAAAAATTATAATTTAGATCCTTTTTGATCCTTTTTCTCTGATCTATCAATCAAAGATCCTTTCTCTTACAGAAAACAACGGATCTAAAACTTTTCTATGAGATAAGAGATTCCTCGGTTTACAAGCTAGAAAACATAATTAATAGTAGTTTTTTTTTTTAAAAGGGTGATTTTTCACAGCAATAATTCTTGTCTTGGTTTTACGTATAGATATGTATGATTTGTACTTGTGTTTACACTCCAAACAAAAGAAAGAAGATGCCTCGTCATTTAGTAAAGTTGTATTTTTTGGAAAATATTTATATTCCAAGTCAAATTTGATGTTTCATTTGTAAATTAATAACAATTTTACTTTGAATTAATTGACTTCAAAATTATTTGTAGATTATAATAACAACTTCACTTTAAAATAGTTTTCCGATCCTCGAGATTCATTTCAAACTTCCGAAGCTTAATTTTGCAGAATTCATAGTCAAATTTGATTCATAACTCCCGTAGAAAGCTTAATGCTTTTGTTTCCCAAACAATAACAGCAAAAACACAAAGCAAACCCTTTGATTTAATAGTTCTTAGACGGAAAAGAAAAACATAAAGCCGGAGCTTCCTACGCCTCCTTCACCTTACTATATAGCGATTTCCAAATTTGAAAAACGAAACCATACTATATACTTATATACATTTATGGTTTTGACTCGGTTCGGTTGATATACATCATTCATTTTAGTTATCTTGTCGTCTCGAGTCTAATTTGCCAAAAACCACATTTGGTATAGAGATGATCTGTTTACATACGTTATATAAAACAAAAACATATTAAAATAAACATTTTTAGCGTGATCCTCTTTTGAAGTGGAATCATATTGTCGACCTGAATCACTTTGTTACCGTAGCTGGAACTTGTATTCCAGTATACAAAAAATGATTTTTGTTTGTTATTGAGATAATTTTGGACCACTTATAAATAAATGTTTTTCCGACATATTTCTTATTTTTCTACTCAGAAACAAATTGCCTTTGTTACCTTGATTACAGGTTCAAAATACATATGGAGCAAGTTGTATATAGCTGCATCTATAACTATATCGGATGTGGATTGATTAATATGATTGGATACAATGTTGTAATAAGATGTCGATCTCTTCAATTTGAAGATAACTTGCATAATTAAATTTTAAAGGCGGCGTTGAAACTAACGGTAACTTCTTACACGGACTGTTTGAAAAAGCAAGCTTTACTACCTTTTCTTATAAAAGAGATGGTTTGTTGTATGGCACATATAGGAACTGTCTTTCAAAAAGATTTTAGACGGATTTGCATGCTATTATGATTCGATTGTTCCTCGTTATTGATTTGAATCTGAATGAGTTTGTATAGTAAATAAGCTTAGTTATATAAGTAAATACTAATTTAGAGTAAAGATGGTTTATTTTATATACCTCATCGAATCTTTGTGAAATAAAAGATATGCATATATACACCACTAGTAGTAATTATCATTTTGAAATCTAGAAAACTATTTTTTTTGCAGCTGGTGTAGCCCATCTGTGTATATTTGATTAATGCCTTGATCGTGGTTACTTTTTTGTTTCTCTAACTAGTCTATATGGTTAAAAAAAAAAGAGTGTGGTTGAAAGAAAGAGTATGTATACGTTTTATCTGGAAAACGTTTTCATGTATTCATTTTACACCTTTGTAATTAAACATTTAATAAAGTCATACGCCATGTATTCTCTCTACGACCTACACGTAGAATAAGGATAACTAAAATAAATTTCCATTTCAAAGTTTTTTCTTCTTTTTATCAGTTATCACCAACCAGCCAAGTCTTCCGTACAGAGTTTTTATTTATTATATAGTAAATAGATAATTTTAACGCTTGCCAACCAAAGAAAGTAGAAGAAGAAACAAACAAAAAGGGGAGAGAGAGCGATTTGATTTCTGGAATATAGTAGTAATTAAGGAGCCAGACTCGGACTTTCTTTGGTTGGCAAGCGTTAAGATCAAATTAATGCAACACCCAAGACGTACTGGTTAAAATTTCCCTATTAGGTATTAGAAAGAATATATATTGATGTGGTTGGGAAATGATAGCTCAAGGCAAATGACATTCTATATTTGTCTCTTTTCAAAAAAAGTCTCGCATAGAAAAATAAATAAACTAAAAATAGTTTTAATTAGATGCAGGCCCCTAGAAGAGTAGTAGGTCTAGGTCTAGGGTTTGTCCCGTACGGAGAGGCCTTCTTTTTTCTTTACTCTCTTTGCGAAACAAACTGTCTGGAGGAGAGATCTGAATCTCCTTTTTTGGAGGTCTTCTTTAGTGTCTCTCTCTCTGTACAACGGGTTTTAAGAAAGGTGAAAAGTAGAAAATCTTTACAAGGCAAACTTAAATTTAATTTAATGGCTTTTTAACTTCTCCAAAATTCCATCTTCTCTAACTTCTTTGGTCTTTATTTGTAAATTAGTGAATATATAGACATGTCTCCAAACTATATAATAATTTGCGTAAAAGAATTTCCTCCTAAATATACTAAGCTTTACTTGATATGAAATTAAAAACAGGTTTTTCAAAACTGTGGATGGATGTCTGTGTTTACAATAAAAATAAAAATAAAAAAATGAAACTAAGGTGAAAACTTTTCCTCTTTCTCGTTCTTCATTTTTGTCCAAAACAATAGTTTCTTATTCATATATTTTACAATAAATTTAATTTAAAACTAACCTATTTTTTTTTTTTTAAAAATAAAACTAAAATGGTGACAGAAAGATTAGTTGTAGTCAGTTAGATTTAGTCCAATTTTGCTAGATGTTTTTTAGAAAATACATAAGTCATATGTTTTTCTTTCTGAGTAGTTCGGATTAATTAAAAAAAGTATATATCTCTAATCCGTAAACATTATATATATTATACTTAATTCTTTTTAATTGAAAAATTTACCTTCTTTGTCTTCTTATTAATTGGCCTTCGTAGTGATCCAGAGTATACCTAATGTGGGTATTAATTATCTATTTTCGGAGTCGAAATAAAAAGTTAGGAATTAAAACTTTTACCAGACAATTTTATTTTATACTATAATTTAGATATAAAGGTTTACCAAAACAAGAACTAAAAAACTAAAAAGGGGAAATTATGTAATCAGGCTATATATTGAGCATTTAATTTATTATGCATGTTGCATGGTTTTCCTACATTTTCTTACAATGGTTAACTTTTTAATTAAATACACACTGAATCTAATTTGATTAGTACGCTAAATATAATACGGTGTAAAACTTTAAATATATACAAATTTTTAATCAGTATACGCTGCCATGTGTTACACTTGTCCCTGGGCAGACACCTGTCAGTGGGCAGACTCGTGTTAGGATATAGCATAAGAATATTTTTGCCTAGAATATTTCTTAAAGGCTTGAAAACTGTATTTTCTTAAAATTAACTATGTAAGTTATCTTAAAATTAACTATGTAACTCGTGTTAGGAGTTCGAATTTTGTTTTAAAATTTTGGCAGCCAATTTTTGGCGGTCAAATTTTGAATTTTTTGGGGTCAAAATTTTAAGTCTATCGGAATTTCGTCGGAAATTTCCAACAGAATTCCGATGGATAATTTAAATCTGAAAATAATAAATTCTGTCGGAAATTTCTTGCAGATTTTCGACAGCAATTAATAAAAAAAAATTAAAAAAAAATTAAAATACAAATGCCGTCGCGAACCCGTCAAAATTTTCTGACGGCTTTGTGTCCGTCATAAATTCCGTCAGAATCTCCCTTGTTTTTTTATAGTGGAACCCATTAATACCATTGAACATTCTCTAATATAATCAATCTAAGGAAATACTTGGTTGAAAACTTAACCGAAAGAGAGTGACAGCATCATCAAACCGTAACAGCTAAACATTTCACAGTGTAAAGTCTCTCATCATCGATCACAACGTCACACCATTCCACTCTACCCCAAACCTCACCTCCTTGGTCGAATCAATTTTTTATATATATATATTTTTTTTTAATTTGAAAAATTTAAAAATATTGTTTACTCTCAAAATCAACTCGACTAAACCAAATTCTCCTACGATTTTACTTCCGTAAGGATCTAGCAAAATTGGACTAAATATAAGCTGACTACTCAGAAAGAAAAACTCTTGCATATGGCGTCAATTAGTATATAGGATTAGAGAGCCACGTTTTTAAGTTTTCATATGTCGTCTATATATAGCCTATATATAGGTGATGATGTTTTCTTGCAAGTTTTTTGTCCAAAATTGAAATCACCACGAACAATTAAAAAACTCCTTTTTCTTTAATCGCAATCTAAAGTTTGACACCGAAAATGTACGACTTATTTATTCTTTATATTTATCCATTGCCCATTCTTATCTTCTTCCACCATTGGTTCTTCTTTTTCAATTCTACCAACTTCCCATTTGTCTTTTCGTTTCTTTTATCTTTCTTTTTCATTAATGATTATTGCAATTTTGGCATGACTGAGTCTGTGTGTGGACTTCATACCACATCGCATTTGAAAATTATAAAGTGCCAAAAATTAACTAGAACAGTAATTGAAAAGGACGTGCTGGCAGTTTAATGCATGTAATTAAAAAAAAACCAACACGTATTGTAGTTAACGATCTTTTCCATATGCACGAATGTATATATTTTCTATGATTGAATGTATATATTTTCTATGATTTCGCTTAAGAAACCCTAAGAATCCTACCTGATAGTTAGTTAGTTTTCTCCATTATATAAAGGACTTGATTTTGTTTTTGCTTTTGTTGTTAATTAATGTAACTAGAAATGTGATGTTATTTTCTTATAAAAATATACAAGTAAAAATGTGTTGATGACTTTGTTCGTTGGTTGTAATTCAATTAAATTACTTATATTTATTTGTTGTGATATTTTCTTTTCTTAAAAGTTAAAAAGCCATTAAATTAAATAATTTTCAACGCCGCCTTAAACTGTAAATCTCTCAATTAAGAACCCTAGCCGATATTTGATTGAGATAAAACAGCAAAAAACATTTAGATCCGAGCAACCCCGGGATGAAGAACACAGCTCTCTGGATGTGACAAATCCGAGTAAACCAATTTAGAAGCTTCAAGAAGCTTTCCAGTAAAATCAAAGTTTTGAGTTTTGACAAGAACAAAACCCGTTGTAGTACACCCTAAAGAGTAAGAAGTGTATCACGGATCTGAAAACCTAAAAAATAACTGCTTTTTGATTCCAAGTTCCAAGTCACAACGGATCTAAAGAAACCAAAAAAAGAAAAAGAAAACAGCAAATACTGAGTGTTACTAAATTAAAACCATTATTTGATTGAGGATCCAGAGTCTTAAACATACTGCAAGTAGTTTTTTTTTTAAAAAGAAAACACATAAGTAGTAATAATAGTAACGACGGAATCTCGCCTCCGCCTCCGCCTACTTCGCCGGTGCCTCCGCCTCCTTCGCCACTTTCTCCGCCGGTGCCTCCACCTCCTTCGCCACTTTCTCCGCCGGTGCCTCCGCCTCCTTCGCCCGTGCCTCCGCCTCCTTCGCCTCCTTCGCCCGTGCCTCCGCCTCCTTCGACCGTGCCGCCTGTGCCGCCTTTTTGGCAAGTTTCTCCAACTTTTTACTCTCCTGTTTCGCAGCTTTTTGCCCCTCCAATCTTTTGTCGTTTAGCCTGTAGGCTAAGTCCGTGGCTTCATTGAACTTAGCTACCGCTGCCTTTGACTCTTTCGTGCTCTTATCCTCCGCCTCGGCGAGCATTTGCTTCATCTTGTTCACAGCCGTCGAGGCGTAGCCGGCACAACCGATTCCGACGGCCACGGGGACGGTCTTTACGACCACCGGTACACTAATACGGGAAGTCACGAGTTTCCACATAGCTGCAAAAAAAGAATAATGAACGAGGTGTGGTTGAAAGAAAGATACAAAGGTTAGAGAGAGAGAGAGAAAGAGATGAATATAATGGAAAAGTGGCTATAAACCCTAACTGGTGCACGGTATTTAAAAGGAGCCAGTGTGTAAGGTTGGGGGTGAATAAGGGGGACTGTGTTCGAAAGGTTAGAGAGAGAGAGAGATGAAACACTTACTAATTAAATCGTTAAAATTTTAAATAATATCATCTAATTCCTTCCTTCACGATTAGTGTATTTTGGATTATAAAATTACACATCAAAGTTTGAAAAAAATATATATTACCATCCAAAACTCTTTAAAATCCCTATTTTGCCCACTTACAGGTGTCTGCCCAGGGACAAGATCCATCCAGATTGACAAAAAAACTCTGAAATTGTAGCACACATTTCTATCCACATATATGCTACACCATATACTAACCGAGCCGATTCAAAACCATAAATGTATATAAGTATATATAGTATGGTTTCATTTTTAAAATTTGGAAATTGCTATATGTAGTCACCGATTAATTGATTCATAGGTACGATATACCCCAGATAAATTACCAATCAACATTACGATATAAGACTTGACAGTACTAAATGTGGTTATATGGTATCTTTTATTATATTAAAAAAAAAAAAATATACATATATGGTATCTTTTTTTTTTTTTTTTAAAAGAAATCATTTGGAAACAATTATAAGTACATTTGGAAATAATTTCAACGTAAACCAGCTAAAAGTAAAAGTATAATTTGAAGATATATTTGTATCTTAGAAGAGACGAGAGATCCTGTTTAAAGTCTAATTTGAATGTACATATCACGTTTTTATTAAGGCAAAAGGCACACACCTTCCTTTTCGGTTCCGGTACAGACCGGTTCGACAGTCTCTATTCGATTTTGGACCAACTAAACAAGATGAGCCTTGAGGTAAATGGAGCTTAAGGTTCTCTCATAAAGCCATTCATATTCCGATCACATTGGCCACTGAAATCACATAATTTATGTGTGTATCAGTAAAAATAAATTGTGATAAAAAAGGGAATAATTGGGAAGAGAGAGAGAGGAAAATAACAGAGTCCGAATCTCTCTCTCTCTACACACTGCCCAAACAGATGGCACGTCGTCCCTGTATATTCAAATTAATTCAATGCTATTAACGTCTTTTCACATCACTAATTTTGTCTTCATTTTTTCTGTTTCTTCCTTTCTACGGGGACATTAAAGAAAAATCCACCCACTTTGGATTTATCATAGAAAAGTCCAGTTTGTTTTTAAATTACTCACCGACCACCTTCCTAAATTTGGCAACTCCTCGTTAACTTTTCCAACCTTTTTCTGGATATTATTATTTTCTTCTTAAAACTATGGAAAAAAAAATCGATCAAGTATTATGAACTATGGAATATTTTGGACATTTTTCAACTAAAAAGAGTTTATACTTTATATAGACAGCTGATAATTGATTTGATTTCGACATAATTTCATACTGATTCAGACCCGCTTACAACCCAATTCACTGTATTCATGGATGTTATCATAAAGATGTTATATTNACCGTAACAGCTAAACATTTCACAGTGTAAAGTCTCTCATCATCGATCACAACGTCACACCATTCCACTCTACCCCAAACCTCACCTCCTTGGTCGAATCAATTTTTTATATATATATATTTTTTTTTAATTTGAAAAATTTAAAAATATTGTTTACTCTCAAAATCAACTCGACTAAACCAAATTCTCCTACGATTTTACTTCCGTAAGGATCTAGCAAAATTGGACTAAATATAAGCTGACTACTCAGAAAGAAAAACTCTTGCATATGGCGTCAATTAGTATATAGGATTAGAGAGCCACGTTTTTAAGTTTTCATATGTCGTCTATATATAGCCTATATATAGGTGATGATGTTTTCTTGCAAGTTTTTTGTCCAAAATTGAAATCACCACGAACAATTAAAAAACTCCTTTTTCTTTAATCGCAATCTAAAGTTTGACACCGAAAATGTACGACTTATTTATTCTTTATATTTATCCATTGCCCATTCTTATCTTCTTCCACCATTGGTTCTTCTTTTTCAATTCTACCAACTTCCCATTTGTCTTTTCGTTTCTTTTATCTTTCTTTTTCATTAATGATTATTGCAATTTTGGCATGACTGAGTCTGTGTGTGGACTTCATACCACATCGCATTTGAAAATTATAAAGTGCCAAAAATTAACTAGAACAGTAATTGAAAAGGACGTGCTGGCAGTTTAATGCATGTAATTAAAAAAAAACCAACACGTATTGTAGTTAACGATCTTTTCCATATGCACGAATGTATATATTTTCTATGATTGAATGTATATATTTTCTATGATTTCGCTTAAGAAACCCTAAGAATCCTACCTGATAGTTAGTTAGTTTTCTCCATTATATAAAGGACTTGATTTTGTTTTTGCTTTTGTTGTTAATTAATGTAACTAGAAATGTGATGTTATTTTCTTATAAAAATATACAAGTAAAAATGTGTTGATGACTTTGTTCGTTGGTTGTAATTCAATTAAATTACTTATATTTATTTGTTGTGATATTTTCTTTTCTTAAAAGTTAAAAAGCCATTAAATTAAATAATTTTCAACGCCGCCTTAAACTGTAAATCTCTCAATTAAGAACCCTAGCCGATATTTGATTGAGATAAAACAGCAAAAAACATTTAGATCCGAGCAACCCCGGGATGAAGAACACAGCTCTCTGGATGTGACAAATCCGAGTAAACCAATTTAGAAGCTTCAAGAAGCTTTCCAGTAAAATCAAAGTTTTGAGTTTTGACAAGAACAAAACCCGTTGTAGTACACCCTAAAGAGTAAGAAGTGTATCACGGATCTGAAAACCTAAAAAATAACTGCTTTTTGATTCCAAGTTCCAAGTCACAACGGATCTAAAGAAACCAAAAAAAGAAAAAGAAAACAGCAAATACTGAGTGTTACTAAATTAAAACCATTATTTGATTGAGGATCCAGAGTCTTAAACATACTGCAAGTAGTTTTTTTTTTNGAATAGATATCAAGCTAGTTTCCTTTAAGATTTTTTTTAATTAGCTTTTGTTTTCTAAAGATTGTTATTTTATTTTGAGAAATATGATTTTTATATTTTTATATTTTAATACTGATTTTTATTTATTTTAACATATACTGTTATGTGAATGTATTGACATTTGTGTAAGACATAATTTCCGCTTCTTTTTTTGTTAGTTAGGTTTTGATGTTGATTTCTCAAAAATTAGTCTATACATCAAGTTATTTTTTATTTTATTTTTTAAAAAAATTAACATTGATTTTCATTTTATTTTGGCATATACTATTATATGTAGTTATTGAAATTTTTTAAGATATACTTTCCTTAATTTTTTGTTATTTAGATTTTCTATGTTAATTTTCCAAAATTTTTTTTTATATATCCAATTAATTTTTTTATGTTTTAATTTAATTAAAATGTGAATCATATTAAATTTTTGTATTTTTTTAGTTAGTCTTTTATGTTGATTTTCCAAAAACTTAATCCACACATGAAGTTAATTTCTTCTATTTTTTAAATAATTATAACATTGATTTCCATTTTATTTTGACATACTATTTTATGGAGTTATTGACATTTTTTGAAGATATAGTTTCCTTATTTTTTGCTATTTAGCTTTTCTATGATAATTTTCCAATTAAATTTAAAATATATCAAGTTAATTTTTTGTGTTTTAATTTTATTAAAATTAAGCACATTTAACATTTTTTGTTTAATGAAAAAGCTGATTGAACCAATGAGATTGAGTTTTTATCCTATGTGGACGTCCTCAATGACATAATGCATCAACATATCAAGTTAAATTCTATTTTAATCATTTTGTGCGAGTTTAATTTATTTTAATTGTTAATCATATTCAATCTTTTTTTGTTTAAAGAAAATGTTGATTTGTACCAATGAGATTGAGTTTTTTTTGTCATGTGTTGACGCACTCAATGGCATAATGCATCAAGTTTAATATTTTCGTTATTGATTTTCATATTTATTTTTTGGTAGTTTAGCTTTTGTGACATTGTGTTTCTATTTTATTTTGACAACCGCTAAAAATTTGGATTTTTGACATAACTTTCAAACTGTTATCATTTTTTCTTAGTTAAATTTTATTGATCTTAATTTTCTATTATACTATGTTAATTTCCTGTTTTTGCGTATTTAAATTTATTTAAATTATTAATTATATTTAACTTTTTTAGTTTAATGAAAACCCTAATTTAAATAAATTAATTGAATCTTTTTGAACTAATGTATTTTTAATTTTTTGTTTGTTAGATTTTTATGTTGATTTTTCTTTTCGTTTTTTTTTTAATCAAATAGCTTTTCCGTTAATTTTCCAAAAAGTACTTTACTTGTTTTTGTTAGTTAGCTTTTTATGTATATTTTATTTTTTTATTTTTTGTTAATAGATTTTTATGTTAATCTTCCAAAAAATAGTTTACATATCAAGTTAAATTCCATTTGTTTATTTTGTGTGTGTTTAATTTATTTTAATTTTTAATCCGATTTAACATTTTTAGATTTTTATTTTTTTTATTCAAATAGCTTTTTATGTTAATATTCCAAAAAATAGTTTATTTTTTTTGTCACTTAGCTTTTTTATGTTTATTTTCCTCTTTGTTTTTTGTTAATAGCTATTTATGTTAATCTTCCAAAAATAGTTTACATATCAAGTTAAATTCCCTTTTTTTACTTTTTATGTGTGTTTAATTTATTTTAATTTTTAATCATATTTAACATTTTTTATTTAATAAAACGCTGATTTGGACCAATCAAATCGAGTTTCTTCGTCTTATCTGGACGTCCTCAATGGTCTATTATACTATGTTAATTTCCCCTTTTTGCGTATTTAAATTTATTTAAATTATAATTATATTTAACTTTTCTAGTTTAATGAAAACCCTGATTTAAACCAATGAATTGAATCTTTTTAATCCAATGTATTTGTAATTTTTTGTTTGTTAGATTTTTATGTTGATTTTTCTTATCGTTTTTTTGTTAATCAAATAGCTTTTATGTTAATTTTCCAAAAAAGTACTTTACTTGTTTTTGTTAGTTAGCTTTTTATGTATATAT
>JAHZTW010000001.1:105456416-105485895 GCA_020283515.1 Alliaria petiolata
CACACATCATGGTCTAATCTAAATTAAGTGTTCTAGGTATAGAGTTAGCTTGATTAGTTGCTTAAATGATTGCAAGGTTGTCCATTTAGTTTCCCAAATCAATGATTCCTTCCCTAGGTTTCGATTTAGTCAATTGATAATCTTGCTTAGTAGTAATCCTTGTTTAATATCTTGATTAGTAGTGATTAAGGCTTAGTTTCATAGTATTGCTCTAGTAGTATCTCTTTTAGTTTGTGTTTAGCTTTCAATACTTGTTTGTGACTTGCTTTTATCATTTTAGCTTAGCTTAGACTTAACTTTGTATTCTTATTGCATCATCTCCCAAGATGGATTGATACCTCAATATATTGCAATGATATGAGCAATTGAGGAATTGCTTGCAAGTGTAAAAACTCTTGTTTCATCCACGCACTCCCCAAAAGTCCAGTGTATCCAAAACAACCTGAATATGATGCAAGAATGCAAGAAACATGCAAATGCTGATGCAAAAAGCCTTAGGACCTAAAATGGAACAAAAGCTACAATTTTCCTAAGTATGAATGCAATATGTATGCAATTTATGCCCAAAATGAAGTTAAATGTATGAAATATAGGGATATATCAGAATTTCTATATCCTTTCTTGTTTAGTGTTTCTAATACTAGATTAGCTTTGAGAGAAGTAATTTAGATCTTATGGCATTTCCCACCCACAAGGTGTTTGATGAAATGCCCCAACCAACTAAATCAAGAGATTTACATGCTTAGCCTATGGAAGTAGATGTCTAAGGTGTTTATTGGTAGATTAGAACTGAATATTAATTCTTGTTGATTATCTTTTCACTAATGACAATTAGCTCTTGATTAGGTAATTAGCAAAGGGATTAGTGCCATGAGAGTGGATTAGTCTTGTTTTGAGTTATAAGCCTAAGGATTAGCATTTATGTGATTGTTTGAACATCATAGGTTAGCTCTAGGATCACCCAAATTCAATAACCTTATCCTTGGATTCGATTTTAGCCTTTGTTTATCTTGATTAGTAGTTTTGCTTAGTTTCTTGTCTTGCTTTAGTTTCTTATTTTGATTTTTTAAGTTGTTAGCTTTATTTGCTTTTATTTCATTTAGGTTGTTAGATAAAAACTTCCCTTATTTGATTTTGCTTAGCTTAGGAAATTTTGTGAATTCCTAGTCTTTAGGTCTATAGTCCCCTGTGGATTCGATATATCAAATACTACAATGATATGAGTAGTTGGGATTAATTGAAAGTGGTGAAAATCCCGCTATCAATTTGGCGCCACTTTTAGGTTTATACTTTGTTGATTGGCCCTCTTTTGCTTCTTTTTGGAATCACCTTTTCTTCTTTGGTTTCAAGCTTTTTTGTTGCCGCCATCTCCCTTATACATGTCCCCGTCTGACTCAGTGGTTTCCTTCTGCCGCCTTTCTGTTAATATATCAGCAATCGGAACCCAACCCCCCCCCTTCCTAGTCTAACCAGCAATATCGTCCTCAAATATCGGTATCAAGCCGTTTTAGCATCTACACCACCTAACCTAGTGTTGACTCGAATTGTGAGCCAACGTCTACATGGGAATCCAACCTTGTCGGCCTAAACCCAACACTTTTTGCCTAAGAAGATTCAGAAATGGTGCAAAGGCCTCACATGCTCTCACAAAAGTGTTTATGGTTTAAAACAAAGGTTTAGGTTTCGGGTGTGGTCTGGTACTTGAACTAGCAGAAGAGTGGTAAAAAGGGAAAGAGAGTTCAAGTGAAATCTATGAGTTAATCGACAAGCATGAACAAGATAATTAAATTTTCAATTTAACGGTTCAAGTTCATTAGGGAAACGGTTCAAATCCCAATGCATTAAGTTAAGACCGAATTTTACAAGGTGAGTTCCAAATGTGGTGCTGCCTTAAGCTCAGTCTAACTCAAAATGCGTCAAACAAACAAGAACTAAGGCATTGAATTCATGACTTAAAAATGGCTATTTACAAGGAATCATCATACTTAACACCTTATGCGAATGCTTATGAATCCTAAATGAATGCATCTAGACTCGATCCTAGAATGAAAATGCAACTACATGAATCTTTTTGTGGGATAAATTTTCAAAATTTTTCAATTTTTTGTTTTTGTTTTTCTATTCAAATTTGATGAATGCATGATGTTTATTCTAAGTGAATGCATGTACTACGTACTCCCCCAAACTTAAATCACACAGTCCATGTGTGATAGAAGAGAGGAAGAATGCGGTTCTAGGAAAATGCAAAATATTCAAGCAAAAGGCAAAAAAAAAAAAAAAATGCTTATGTACAATGGTTTGGGAGTGGTACCTTATAGTTCGGTGTGATGTGAGGACGTGGTGTCCTCACTGGTCGAGAAAGAAGGGTTGTCCGATTCTGGTATCGGGGACTGGCTTGCACGTCTTTTCCTCGATATGATCCCTTCTTGGCAGGAATATCTTCTTGGCTCACTAAGCTCGTGCTCCCTTGGCAAAAACGAGAAGGAATGCCTCTCTTGGGGCATTTGGCTGTCTGCTTCGTCAGACCCTTCCTCTTCGTCTCCTTCTGGCTCTCCAGGTGACATATCGGCTTCAAGCCGTGGTGATGGTGTCGACCCCTTTAGCTTCGAGGTGAGTGACTTGATTTGGCCCTTCAGACCTTTCACGTGTCCTTTAATCCCCTTCACCGTGGAGACTAGCTTCTTAATCGAGCGATCTTGCCATTTGCAGTACCGCTGAAGCACGTTGATCCGATCGTGAGCTGTCTTGAGGGTTTGGTGTGTTGCACTCGTGATTGGCTCAAAATGGTAACGATCTGCTCCATAGAGAGGGAAACCATATTCATCTGTAGGATCCTCATAGTCGTCGTTATCTTCTTGTTCCTCTTCAGCTACCATATCGGCCTCCTCTCGATATTCCTCCTCGTAGTCCCCATAAAAATCAGCTTCATAGGGGAAAAGGTGCTCCTCCTGCGGCTCGAAATCCAGATGATGAGGTTCCCTTATCGTGGTCAAGTACGGATTGGGCAGGAACATCACGGCTGCTCTTTCTGATGGAAGGATGAACTGATATCGGTGTCCATGCCGATATGACTTCCCGAAAAACTGGCACTTCTTCAAGTACCCGATGTCTATCCAACGGATCCCGTGCGTTGTCTCCTCAAGATCGACACCAGCTCCCTTCAGAATGCCAGATATGACTCCTCCACAGCCTACTTGAGGCCTATCGCTTGGTGTGGAAATCATCCACGACTTGTAATGGAGGAGCTCCTTGAGCAAAATCGTGATCAACCCGGTGCTCTTTCTGCTTCCCTTAAGTTCGGTCCAATTCCGGGTCTCTTGGATGATCTCTACCAGACCGTCATCCATTATTTCCAGCTCCTTAGTTAGGACAGCTCCATTGTAACACCCCCGGTTCGGAATAGGACCAGTCCCGGCCGGAGACGCTACAAATGCCGAGTTTCACTCGATAGATCAGCCCGTCTTAGATCATGTCTAAGCTTAAGGCCGTCCCGACAAGTTAGCTCGACCCTCCCGACTGAAGCCTAAGGCTTGCCAACCCGTATTCCAGCCGAGAGTTGTGAGGACTCAGACTAAGTCATTCTACCAGCGGAAGACACAAGGGTTTTATAGATAGAAATTCCGCTTTTATTTCAAACATACATATTACAAAGCGTTTATTTATATTACATAGGGGATTCGTCCGAGATTTCAAATATTATAAAAAAACCTTGTACTAACATACTTACTACATTTTACAAAAGGCACCCGAATCTATTCCGGTGGTCCTAACGTCCACAGCACCCTCTAATCCCAACGGCTTACTAAGGCTTCCTGTGAGAGAGAAGAAAAGGGGGATGAGTAATCTAAGATTACTCAGTGGGTCCAGGACCCACTAAAAGAAAGAAAACCACAAGAAAACCCCCAAACAACAAGCAACCAAACAATCACGCAATAGCCGAAGCAACATAAAATAAATAGCCGAAGCATGCAAATCTAGATCTATATGCAAGCGCTAAGCTATATGCAATGGTGCTACCACTCCCGCAGCAAACCGAGTCCTCATGACGCACACACGCGTGGACACAGAGATCTCTAAGTGGGTCGGCCAGTCTCCTCGCGAACACCCTGCACTTGACTATCACAAAGACAAGTCAACCCGGAACATCAAACTCACGAACACCCTGCACTTGGCTATCACACACACAAGCCAGAGTCGGAACATCGTTACCCGGGAGCTCCTCGGTCGGTTCACATCTCGGCGGGGTTTCCATCCAAGAGCCGCCAAGTGAGTTCACATCCTGGGCGGGACAACCACGCCTCGTTGCTGGATTCCCGCTATCCCGTCGGATAGTACTCGGTCAGGCTAGCTAGGCCCGTTACTCCTCTGAGTCTTCCTATCTAGCAGTCGATTCGCTAACCATGGGGACGGGGAACTCCGACCACACCGTCACTAAGTCATGAAGGGCATCTCACCATTCAACATGACTCCGCAGTATAATGGAGTCACACACATTATACTTCACACCGCGTTGATCCACACTTGATCAAACGCCACCGTACTTCCACACCATCTCCGAGAAGTTAGCGCCGTAGAGTGACGGCAAAGCCAGAACTTCTCGAGTCCCAACTCTCGTTTTCGATTACAAGCTTTACACGCTTGAACCTCGCTCATGCACGTTCATCACAACACCGCATACATGACCTTCCAGCCATGCAACAGGTTTTACCAGAAACCGTACACTCGCTCATTCGGTGAAGGAACATGCAAGTGGATCTGAGATCCGGCAGTCCTTACCCCCTTCACACCACTCGGTAAGGATGATAACATGTTCCACGGACATGCATCAAACCGTTACCTCACCCAACGGGTTTCGCAGCACATAGATCTAGCAGATCTGAGGCTAAACCTGCACTAAAACGTTAGTATACCCTCAGATCTACACATATCCGAGCTTCCCTGCAACACACGTTAGCCACACACACACATACAAGCATATAACCTATTCTACCGTGGCTAGTGTTGCACTACAAAGCAGATCTGAAATCTACACTGCATTACAAACATCAACCGCGATAGTCCACCTCTACCGGGACTCACCTCGAACTGGACACGGAACTGGACTACACTACCAAGCGGCCTACCGAAGCTTAGCTCTCTACTCTACACGCCTCACACACTCACTCTATGGTTCTAAAAGGGTTTAGGAGTGGGAATGAAAAATGAGAGGAAATGGGAGGTATTTATAGCTAAAACGTTACCCATGGTAACAAGTTAAGGTAGGTAAAATCTAGTCTCTTCCTCTCTTTATCTTCAAGCCAGGTTTTAGCCTATGCCCTAGGCTCCTTCTCATAGCTCCTAGACTAGCCAACTCATCCTTATCCTCAAGCTTAAGGTGGGAGCTTTCCATTGGTCCAAAATTGCTTATTTTTTCTTCTTTTGTGCATTTTACTCTCTAATGCCAAGTGGATCAATTAGCTGATAGAAAAACCTCTTTTGCCCTCTAATGTTGCATAAAACTAGGACTCCTCTCTTGGTTGACAAAGAATTACCCAACTGAACTGCGGTTTTGACGGAAATGGACATAACGGATCATGAACTCGGACTTATGTGTTTCCTCTTGTTTTCTTCGAGATCTTGGCAATAGTATTTGATGAATGGACTCCTCTTAAGCTTAGTTATTTTTGCTTAGACTCCTGAGTTGTTTGGTTCTTGGTCTAAATAGTTTCTCCTCCAACAGACTCATTCCGCAGCTCTTGAACGTGTACCGGATTGCGTGAATTTTGTATGTCTTGGGAAACTTTTTCTTGCACTAATTCTTTTTGCATAGTCTTCCTTAGGGTCTTAGCTACCTCCATGCTAAATCCCATAATTTTTAAAATTGTTCTGAGGGCGTTCTATAACCGAAGTCTCTGTCCGGGTTGTTTAGCTCTTTGACCGGGTTATTACATTCTCCCCCTCTTAAATAGGATTCGTCCCCGAATCCTTTTCTTCCAAACACCTCCAGTTGGTTTTCTGGCCATCCTCCTTCTTGGTGTCGTCACTTACTATCGACCTCTGGCACCATAGCTTCGAGTCTTTATTTTCCTCTATTCCGTCGTTTGCTTCGTCTCATACTGTTGCCTTCCTGGATTTCGTCTTTTCCTTTTCTCTCTCTAAGGTTGGCTTTCTGTTCTCCTTTTTCTTGATTTGGGTTCATTCGTTTGCTTCCATCGCTTGTCTTGACTTCATTCCAGATCTACACATCTTCCATACCCCCATTCCGATCTCATCTCTTATATTCTCCTAGATCTCCTCGATCTACATCCTAGAGGTTCGGACTAAACGGAAAATGGGTTTTCCTATCTCTACTTTCGGGGATCTAACTCTCACTCATTAGGAAATCCCAAGGTAAAGACGTTCTCTTCCGAATCCGACTTACCGAGAAATCCTTACAAAGCTCACGCACCATGACACAATCGGATTCTATCTAACGTCCTAGATCTACGAGACTTTCACACGCCACACGCAAGAGATCTGAGTTAGCACCCACACTTACCTTGGCTTGGGCTCGGACTTGGAGCAAAACTTAATACCGGCTTCCCTAACTCTTCTGGGAGCTTGATCTTCTTCCTGCTGCCGTGACACGGAACGGGTGACAGGGCGGTGAGCGGGATTCGGTGGTTGTGGCTTCCGGCGCATCGAGCAATTCTTTTTGTGCGCTCATTTGTATCCGCACTCGGTACATGTCTTGTGTTTAGGGCTGGACGGCTTCGAAGTTGGAGCATTGGGACAGGTGTGGGGGAAATGTCCACGTTCCCCCCCCCCCACTTGCTACATCGCATACTCATCATTACCCTTTCGGGTGGCAGAACGCTCATACGAGGAGTTCTTTTTGGGCGTCTTCCTCTTCGGCTTGATTCGCCTTGCTCGTATATCGGAGTTGGTTCCTTCCGATTCAGACTCTCATCGGGGTGGAACTTAATTTCTTCATTCGTCTCGATCGGAGTTACCATGTAGTCGGGTCCGCGGAGATTTGCTTCTGATATAACCGGTTGTCCGAACAGCTGGCTTATGTCGTAGGAAACTCTCGGGTAGTTCTCCGGATTTATGTTTGCCTCGCTGTGTTCGTCGATTGGATGTTCCATGGTCTCTTCTATGCCTGCGGGATGCGTGTGAGTTCCTCCGTCCAACGGGTTGGTGAATACCTTGGATCCACAAATCCTTCTTCTCCGTAGACTCGCTCACTTGGATCTGCTTTCTCAACTTGGCCTCCCAATCTTGCGAGATTCTCTTGGACAGTTGCAGTCATGTCCTCGTTACCATTCTCAGTGACGATGAAAGGGTACACATAATCTATTGGGTTGGACTCCGTTGGCATGTATGGGTATAAATCGTATCCTGGTACAAAGACATGTGGCATCGGGATGCGAGGTAACAGACTCGTTGGGCTGTCCTGATCCCATGAGTTTGGCGTAGTTTCTCCGAATGATATCTCAATAATCTCCGTAGATGGCACAATAATCTCCGGCCCTGAGTTTGGTTTGGTATTGGTGCCTCCGGATAGTAGTATTCTTCTCCGACCATTCCTCCATATGATTGTTGGCCGAACATATATGTGAACTGATCTGCGAGATCTTCTCCTTCTACAGTGCTCTGTCCCGCGTATGCATCGTAGTCAGTAATCTCGAAGTAATGCTCTTCATTCGAACTTGAGCTCCCTGATGAGTCTGATCCATCCGATTCATATCCACCAAACCACGAATTCCATTGGTATCTCTCACCCTGCCGGTTCCTTGGCACCATTTCTGTCCATCGATAAAAATCTGCACCGTTAGGTTTATCCTAATGGAAAAGGTTTTCCCCAATACCCTACATAGACCTACTCTGTGGACGTGACCAGATTCCTAATGGTGCTTTTGCGACTCATTTTTGACTCGATAAAACATTTTTGAAAACGTTTTTGAAAATCTCCTGCTTCCGAAAGCATGATACGGAAACCATGCTCTGATACCACCTTTTGTAACACCCCCGGTTCAGAATAGGACCAGTCCTGGCCGGAGACGCTACAAATGCCGAGTTTCACTCGATAGGTCAGCCCGTCTTAGATCACGTCTAAGCTTAAGACCGTCCCGGCAAGTTAGCTCGACCCTCCCGACTGAAGCCTAAGGCTTGCCAACGCGGACTCTAGCCGAGAATTGTGAGGACTCAAACTAAGTCATTCTACCAGCGGAGGACACAAGGGTTTTATAGATAGAAAATCCGCTTTTATTTCAAACATACATATTACAAAGCGTTTATTTATATTACATCCATCAGAGATTTCAAATATTATAAAAAAAACCTTTGTACTAACATACTTACTACATTTTACAAAAGGCATCCGAATCTATTTCGGTGATCCTAACGTCCACAGCACCCCCAAATCCCAACGGCTTACTAAGGCTTCCTGCGAGAGAGAAGAAAAGGGGGATGAGTAATCTAAGATTATTCAGTGAGTCCATGACCCACTAAAAGAAAGAAAACCCAAATCCAGATCTATATGCAAGCGCTAAGCTATATGCAACGGTGCTACCACTCCCGCACCAAGCCGCGTCCTCATGACGCGCACCCACGCGTGGACACAGAGATCTCTAAGTGGGTCGGCCAGTCCCCTCGCGAACACCCTGCACTTGACTATCACAAAGACAAGCCAAGCCGGAACATCACTCTCACGAACACCCTGCACTTGGCTATCACACAGACAAGCCAAGCCGGAACATCATTACCTGGGAGCTCCTCGGTCGGTTCACATCTCGGCGGGGTTTCCATCCGAGATCCGCCAAGTGAGTTCACATCCCGAGCGGGACAACCACGCCTCGTTGCTGGATTCCCGCTATTTCGTCGGATAGTACTCGGCTAGGCTAGCTAGGCCCGTTACTCCTCCGAGTCTTCCCATCTAGCAGTCGATTCGCTAACCATGGGGACGGGGAACTCCGACCACACCGTCACTAACACATGAAGGGCATCTCACCATTCAACATGACTCCGCAGTATAATGGAGTCACACACATTATACTTCACACCGTATTGATCCACACTTGATCAAACGCCACCACACCTCCACACTATCTCCGAGAAGTTAGCGTCGTAGAGTGACGGCAAAGCCAAAACTTCTCTAGTCCCAACTCTCGTTTTCGGTTACAAGCTTTACACGCTTGAATCTCGCTCATGCACGTTCATCACAACACCGCATACATGACCTTCCAGCCATGCAACGGGTTTTACCAGAAACCGTACACTCGCTCATTCGGTTAAGGAACATGCAAGTGGATCTGAGATCCGGCAGTCCTTACACCCTTCACACCACTCGGTAAGGATGATAACATGTTCCACGGACCTGCATCAAACCGTTATCTCACCCAACGGGTTTCGTAGCATACAGATCTAACAGATCTGAGGCTAAACCTGCACTAAAACGTTAGTATACCCTCGGATCTACACAGATCCGATCTTCCCTGCAACACACGTTAGCCACACACACACATACAAGCATATAACCTATTCTACCGTGGCTAGTGTTGCACTACAATGCAGATCTGCAATCTACATTGCATTACAAACAGCAACCGCGATAGTCCACCTCTACCGGGACTCACCTCGAACTGGACACGGAACTGGACTACACTACCAAGCGGCCTACCGGAGCTTAGCTCTATACTCTACACGCCTCACACACTCACTCTATGGTTCTAAAAGGGTTTAGGAGTGGGAATGAAGAATGAGGGGAAAGGAAGGTATTTATAGCTACAAAGTTACCCATGGTAACAAGTTAAGATGGGTAAAGTCTAGTCTCTTCCTCTCTTTATCTTCAAGCCACGTTTTAGCCTATGCCCTAGGCTACTTCTCATAGCTCCTAGACTAGCCAACTCATCCTTATCTTCAAGCTTAAGGTGGGAGCTTCCCATTGGTCCAAAATTGCTTATTTTTCCTTCTTTTGTGCATTTTACTCTCTAATGCCAAGTGGATCAATTAGCTGATAGAAAACACCTCTTTTTCCCTCCAATGTTGCATAAAACTCGGACTCCTCTCTTGGTTGACAAAGAATTACCCAACTGAACTGCGGTTTTGACGGAAATGGACATAACGGATCATGAACTCGGACTTATGTGTTTCCTCTTGTTTTCTTCGAGATCTGGGCCCTATTATTTGATGAATGGACTCCTCTTAATCTTAGTTATTGTCTCTTAGACTCCTGAGTTGTTTGGTTCCTTGTCTAAATAGTTTCTCCTCCAACAGACTCATTCCGCAGCTCTTGAACGTCTACCGGATTGCGTGAATTTTGTAGGTCCTGGGAAAACATTTCTTGAACTAATTCTTTTTGCATAGTCTTCCTTAGAGTCTAACCTACCTCCATGCTAAATCCCATAATTTCTAAAATTGTTCTGAGGTTGTTCTATAACCGAAGTCTCTGTCCGGGTCGTTTAGCTCTTTGACCGGGTTATTACATCCACACTCTTTCTTTGCAAAGAATGTATGTGCAATGGCTCGTTGCACATACCTCAAGGCTGGATGCCTTATCCTGGTGCTCTGGTTCACTTCAGGCTTGTAAGTGCCCACCCCAATGTGCCCCCACAATACCTCCAGCTTCTCCATTTCGATATTGAGGGTCATCTCGCGCATATCGCCTTGGCTGAATCCGAATAACGACTCGAGATCCCGAAATGACATTCGGTGTGTCTCACTTCCATACTTGAAACGGATGTAGCCATCTCCATCTTCCTCTGGAGTCTCGTCTCCAAAAGCGTAGAATGTCACTTCCAGTGTTGCCAGGAACTGAAAGGTTGCCTCGTCGTGAGACGCATAGGCATTCTCCATGAATCGCCTTAGACCCATTGCATTGAAAAGGATCTGGCAGTCTTCGTAGATGCCCAACTCGATCATTGTTTCCTCGTGGGGGTAGCGTGTGGCTTTGAACTCCATCCGCCTGAATGCTGCACGCATATCGGCCAGTGTGGGTCGGGAACTTGTGCTTCTTCTTCCCGATGCACGTGTGGGTGATTCAACTGTAACAGCTCGGCTGGAACTTCCCACAGGTCTCTTTCCATCTCTCTTCTCTGTTTTCTAATCCCTCGACCTTCGAAGAACAGCTCCGCTTCTTGTTGCTCCTACCATTGTACCTATCAACCAAAAACACTTGTAAGTGTGTACGTACAAGGAAAAACATCAAAAGCAATAGTTATCTTCCATGTATGTTTAAACAAAAGCAACTCTATTCATGACTAGAGAAACTCAAGCAAACATATTTGATTTATACACTAGATCGGGATAAACCTAAATCGTGAAGGGCAAAGAATTTTCTTATAAGTGGTTCTTCACGGATTCAAGTTCTTAAACAAAGCATGCATTTATCAAGGGTGAAAAAGGAGTTTTCCAAAATTTCGACATTTCAAAAGAGTTTAGCCGTGAAGCTATTCTCACAAATAGAAATGCCAAAACTCTAGAAAATCCTACAAAAAATCCTAAGTGTTTATGCAAAATTGTCTACCAAATGCTCTTCCATCTACTCTCAAACCACAAATTCAACGAATCTAAACAATCCTAAGAAATATTCAATCAAAATCGTATCGATCAAGAGTAAATATTTACCTAGCACGATTTTTGCAAAAAATCCTTGGAAGAAAAATTGCAGAGATTCGGGTTGCAAAGTTAAAAGCTAAAGACAATTTCCTGGGTTTGAGAGTGATGGGGAATGAAAAAGAGAGAGGCGATAGTGATAGCTCTTTTAAAGAGGAGACAAGGAGTGAAAAAGGGTTTGACTAGGGTTTCTCGGTTTGGGGAATAGCTGTCGACTAACCCCAACCAAGTGTTCTTGCCTTATCCGGAAAAGTGGGCCATGAATTTGAGCGCTTTTCACGGATTGGCTAAGTCTAAAACCCCTATTACCTGGATGGCCATATCGGATTGAGGCCGATATGGTATGACTACCAGTCTGGATATCGGCTTGTTCCCGATATTTGACCCTGGCAAAGATTGTCTGGCTCGGGCTTCGTTCTATATCGGCTACACACCGTTGTGCCTGCTTGACATGGAATGCCATGGGATGATATCACGGTGTTAAACCGATATTGCATCCCGTTGCTGTGCTAGATAATCTTTACATTGGTTTTTGTTCCTATTTGTGTACAAGTGACCCCACCTTATTCTCTCATGGGATCCTGAAAACATTAAACTAGACTAGAAAAAGCATTAATATGTACATGGATAAGCTTGGGGTGCCTCCCAAGAGCGCTTTGTTTTGAGTCACTTACCTTGACTTTTCTTGATTCTTTTTCAGTGTGAAAGGGGGAAATGAGCACCCCTCGATCCTGTGGGAGGATCTTTACTTTCCTTGATCACAGAGATGAAATCAGCCAGAGATACACTGGTGGTTCCCTCTTTGCTTCCCTTAGAACCCTCTTGATTGGTCAAATCGGTGTCTTTTATCACCTTAAAGTAAGCAAAGGGTCTAACCTTTCCCTTAAATTTCAGCTTGTATCTCATCTCACCACCAGCAGAGAGAACAGGTTTGAGAGTCATACCTTCCAGAAGATCACCAAGGGTTGGTCCTTGGACATAGGACTTCTTGCAAGTGATTACCTCCTTTGGCTCTTCTTGGACTTCTTCGGGTTGCCCTTCGAACATTGCATTGAGGCAGACTCCATCAAAACTATCTCCATCATAGCATATCTCCAAGGATGGATCTTTGGTCTTCTCAATCGTCTTCTTCAGCTCAAGGGAGTATGCATGCTCCCTTTCATTGATCCTCTTCCCTTTTGTGTCAAAATGCATTACCAAGCTCCCGGTTAGTCTCAGCTCTACCTTGCCGCTTTTGCAATCAAACATGCAGCCGGCAGAAGCTAGAAAAGGTCTTCCCAACAGGAGGGTCTCCTTGACATCTTGGTCCATTTCTACCACCAGGAAGTCGCTTGGCAGTAGGACGTTCCCAATCATGAGAGGCAAGTCCAGCAGCTTCCCAACTGTTTTTCTTTCACTTCCATCGGCCAGCGATAACGGCTTCTTACAGTCGGTATAAGTGTCGTAGCCAAGATGCTTAGCCGTGGCTAGACTCATCACATTGATGCTTGCACCGAGATCACACAGACAGTTATCAAAGGTGATCCCTCCGAGTGTGCATGGGAGAGTGAATGATCCTGGATCCTCTAGCTTCTTCACTACCAAGGTTTCTTCCTTAGGTTTCTCTTCACGAGCTGCTGCATTCCTTCCAATAGTTGTCATTGCATCGGCATAGAGCTTGTCCTTCAAAGCTACTAGGAAAGATGGAATAGGCTTGGTTTCGTCGACATTGTTGAATAAATCTTCAACCTTCTTCAAGGTTTCGATCAATTCGGCCTCTTGTTCCTCTATAAGACGCTTCTTATGCTTTTGGGGGTATGGCATTGGCGGTTTGTAGACTCGCAGGAATGGCGCTTTTGGTGGATCAGTCTCCGCTTTCTCTTCAGGAATTGCCAAATTTTTAGAACTCCCTCCCCTTCTTAGGATGTCGATGTCCTCATCGACTTGAGCCTGTTTTGGAGAAGTAATTTCGGCTTGATCCCGTTTTTCCTCGTCGAAAGTGGTGATCATTTGGCAACACTCCTTTAGGTTCATGACGGATTTGCCAGGACGGTTGCTTGGCAGGCTTGTTGATGCAATGCCTTTGTTGTTTTCAAGCGTATTCACACGAGCGGCCAAGGCTTCAATCTTCCCGGATAGCTCGGTGTTGACACCATCTATCTTGTTATGCACTTCAGCAAAACGTTTGTGTATATCCGCCTGGATATGTGTTTGACCTTGGAGAAGTTGCTTTAGAGTGCCTTCCAAGTCAAAACCAGCTTGAGCAGGTGGGTTTCCTTGTTGTTGTTGGAAACCCGGAGGTGCACCGGCTTGTTGTCGTGGCGGGTATCCGCCTTGAAATGGGAATCTTGGTACAAAGCCTTGTTGATTCGTGTAGGTCACGAATTGTTTTGCTCCTCCTGCTTGCTGCTGAGGGTAGGTCTGGTCCTGTGGGTTAGCGACGTTGGTGCTCCGGTAAGAAAGGTAATTGTTGGGTTTCCAATTGTTGTAACCTCCTTGAGCGTTGATGTAGTTAACATCTTCATACTGAACGTCCTCCCCTTCTTGGACTTGAGTGAGTTCTTCCACGAAACGAACATCTTTTTGAGTTTGTATATTACTTCGTATATTTATAACATACAGAGTATATCAGTAACCCACATATCAAGAAGACGTATCAAGAAGACGTACGCAATGACGTAAGCAATGACGTAAGCAATGACGTACCCAACGACGTAAGCAATGACGTCACTCAGAAGTGTCGGCACCACTACTGAACGACACGTATCAAGACGCACTCACTTAAGTGTCGGCACCACAACTGGATGATACGTATCAACGCCACAACACCTTCTCCTCTCCTATAAATACCCACCTCTACGAAGCGACGAAGGCACGAGCATTTTCAGCATCTACTTCTCTCACTAAAAATATTTCTCTAAAAAACGCTCTCAAAGTTTTTACTCTTAAACTTTGTAATCTTCATATCCTTATTTCAATCGTTAAACTTCAAGCAATAAATCTGTAAGTTTATAAACAAATTTTTAATAAAAGCATTTACTGTAGTAAAAGTACTGTTCACTTTTACTGTTCATAACAAGATTATAACCAAATGGTATCAGATGCCAAAACTTTCCAAAGTTTTTAAATATAAGTTAATCCTTTTGATGTAAGATATTGCAAAGTTTTATTTTAAAAACGTTTTCAAAAGCAAAGACTTCTGTTCTCGTCCTGTCTAAAACCCATTCTAGTCTGATCCCAAACCAGTCAACCGAAAACACTGTTACTGTAGTGTTCCAGGCAGCAAGTCCAGAAAGGCCGTAAGACCGTTGGCCAGCTCAGTTGTGTCTTCGTAAAACCTGGTTAGTATCACCCTAGTATGTGTTTAAGCTTAGTCTGAGTCATGGCGTCATCCTTTAGAAAGCTTTTTAAACCAAAACATGCAGCATCATCATCATCAAATAATACAATTAATTCAAGAGAAATTATATCAAAAATAACCTCTTTCGATCAAGAATTATCAAAAGATAAATTACCCCCATATTAATCCGGAAACAATATATCAAATCGGAACTTTTGATTTTAGAACCGCTTATTCAATAAAAGAACATGAACAAACTTTATCATTACAGAATGAGTTTGAAGAAATAAAACTATTATCGTCAATTGCCTTAGACAAGTTTAAACAAAAAGGATTTAAATATCTCCATTTTGGACTCGTCCAAATAGCAATAAAACCTCTATCAAGAACTGGCATTGATTCACCAATACTCATGCTATTAAGAGACAAAACACTGCTAAAATTTGAGGATTCGCTTCTAGGAGCAGTCCAATCAAATTTACACAATGGAGCAGTTTATTTCAACTGTGCCCCTAACTTCCAAGTAAGTTTACAAGACCCAACAATACTCAATACACTAGTATTAAATGTTCAATTACCAGAAACTAAATTTCAACATGAAAAACACGGATACTTCTTATTTTATCGGATCTATTTTAAACAATCAACATCTGAATTTAACCCAAGATTTTTATTACAAGATGATAAGGGAGAAACGACTATAATCGCAGTCCATAGTAAGGACACACCAAATGCTACTTATGCACCTAAACAATTAAGATGGAATGAAATAATCATTCCAGATCAATGGAAACTTGATATAACTCAACCAATACGAAATTTTGAGCAAAGAAGTATTTCAAGAATAATGGAACAACATGATGGAAAAATATTATTACAGTTTGGTTCTATGAAAGATCCAATACCACCTAGATTAAGTTCTTATTATTCTAGAACATCTTTTTCGGAATATCGTACTAAAAAATCTAGTACAGATTCAGAAACAGAAAGTGTAAATCAAAACATTAATCAAGAACATCCAATTCTATTCAAAGCACCAATTGCTGAACCAGAACAAAATATATATCCAACATCACCTACACATTCAGACTTCAAAACCGGATCTATAAATGTAATACTTAAAGCTTATGAAATCAATAAGAAATACATTAAAAGCGATCTTTATTCAAAAGAAAATAAAGACAAAAGGAACTGGTATTTCAAAACTTTTTTTAAACAAGAAACATAAAAATTTAGAGAAAAATGGTATAATTATATGATATTAAAAGAAACGGATATCCCACTCTTTACATGGATTGAATCATATTCAATAGAAAATAATATAGATTATCCCTTCAAATCAATAAATACGAATTCAACCTTAAGTCAAGTATGGGAACAAGTAACTGGTGATAAGGTCAAATCAATCCATCCACCATTAAAAAATTTTAAAATAAATACTCCCGATAGATTAGTCATAGCTACACCATTTAAAACCGGAGCAAATAAAACGGATAAAGATCTAATTGTCATGCAAGATATCAAATCAATCTACGAACAAAATAATTATCAAAGTCAAATATTACATACAATTTCTAAACAAGTAGATAATATTGACAACAAATTAAACGAAAATATTATAACTAAAGAAATATCTACTCAACATCCTTTCGCATCATTATCTACACCTATTTTAAAACCATTAACAAAAAAAATTACATTTCCATAAAATGAAATGATGAAATCAATTCTTAAAAGAATAGATAACATAGATAAAGGAAAATGAATTAACATAATAGATGAAAACGATAACGAATCTATACAATCAGAAAATGATCAACAAGTAAATCGAATAATAAATCACATAATGAGATCAAATAAACCATATTATAAAAGACATACGCCACCTGATTTATTATTCGAGGAACATCATAAATCTTCCAGTAACGTTTATACCGGTGACGGTGTAATCGAATGGAATATTGATGCACGTTCTGAATATCAAATGATGAATTTATTTCAAGAAATAGGCATGGCAGCTATAGCATATAAAGCTAAAGGCCATGAAGATAGACAAGCATGTGTAATATTAATAACCGGATTTAATGGAACATTGAAATATTGGTGGGATAACTCTTTAGATGAAATTAAACAAAATCAAATTCTTAACCATGTAGAAAAAATAAAAATAGAAGATGAAGAAGGTTTTATCTCAGAACAAGAAAAGCAAAATGCTGTAGAAGTTTTAATACATATATTAACAATGCATTTTATTGGTAATCCAAATGAAGAATTAGAAAGTAAAAAATTAGTCTTAACAAATTTAAGATGTCCAACTTTAGGAGACTTTAAATGGTATAAAGACATCTTTATAACAAATATATTTCAAAGAAAAGATTGTAATCAACCATTTTGGAAAGAACGGTTTATCTCCGGATTACCATCGTTCTTTGCAGACAAAATAATCAATAAATTAAAAAAATATTCTGGAGGGCAGCCTACTGACTGGAATGCGATAACTTATGGTCAACTGTTTGCATTCATTAAAAAAGAAGGATTATTGTTATGTCAAGAACAAAAATATAAAAAACGAAATGATAAGTTTAAATTTAAATTAACCATGGGCGCGTTCTGCGAACAATATGGTTTTAAACAACAACTTAATCCACCTTCAAGAACTAAACGTTTAGAATATAGACAACGAAGATCTAATAATATAAGACCTTATAAAAATAACATATATCATCAAAACCATAATAATTTTAATAAAAAATCAAATAATCAATATTATTCAAAAAATAATAAAAATAAAATTTATTCAAAAAACAAGTTCCAATCAAATAAAAAGGGCATAGTCTGTTGGAATTGTAAAAGACCAGGACATAGGTCCACAGAATGTAAAATGAAGAAAAAAATAAACGAAATATTCTAAGATCAACCTGACATCAAAAAAAAATTAGCCAAACTATTATTAACTTCATAATCTGAAATTTCAGAAGAAAGTAATAATAGTGATTACTCAATAAATGAAATAGACAATTCAAGTGATTCCTCTTCAGAATCCCAAGAATTATCTGATAATTTATACAATTGCAAAATGATCAATGTAATAACTAACGATAGCGATAAGCAATTTTTATTAGATATAATAGACAAAATCGATGATCCAGATTTAAAAAGAGAATACTTATTAAAATTAAGAGAAATAATAAATCAAGAATATCGATTAAATACACCACAACCTTTTAGTTTAAACAAGATAATTGAAAAATATCCAACTCAAAGCTTATTCAAACAAGTAACTACAGGAGAATTACAAAATGAAGTTAAACAACTCAAGTCTCAAATCAAAGACTTACAAATAATGATTAATCAACAAGAATTAAAACAATTACAAATAGATGCAAGATTAGTAGTAATAGAAAATGGCAATAATGCTTCTTCAAGTAAACAAATCCTAGAAGATAATAATGACGAAGAAATACAAAATAATGAAGATTATATTCAGATAATTAATAAAATTAATTACCAAAAATGGTATACCAAAATAACTTTACATATAGGTAATGATTTCAAATTAAATATCATCGCATTAATGGATACCGGAGCAGATTATAATTACATCCGTGAAGGAATTGTACCAACGAAGTACTACGAGAAACCCACCGAGCGCCTAAGTGGCGCAAACGGTAGTAATCTACGAGTACAATACAAATTACCATGCGCTAAAATATGTAACCAAGGTTATTGTTTTAAAAATAAATTTATATTAGTAAAAAATCTATCACAAGAAATAATTTTAGGCACTCCATTCTTCACCCAAATTTATCCATTTAAAGTAACCGAAATAGGAATAACAACTAAAATAGTAGGATCAAAATTATTATTCGCATTTCTATCCCCAATGAAAACCAAAGAAGTTTTACATCTACAACAAAATACAACCTAATTAAAAATAAACAAGATCACATTCATCATTTACAAGAAGAAATAACCCATAAGAAAATTGAGGAACAATTAAAAACACCTATTGTAATAAGCAAAATAAAATCTTTAGAAAATGATTTATTAAATCAAGTATGTTCTGATTTACCAAATGCATTTTGGGAAAGAAAACAACATTATATTAAAGATTTTAATGAAAAAATAATACCAACAAAAGCACGACCTATTCAAATGAATAAGGAATTACTAGAAATTTGTAAACAAGAAATCAACGATCTACTTAAGAAAAAACTTATTAGGCCATCCAAATCTTCTTGGAGTTGTTCGGCCTTCTATGTTAATAATCAAGCAGAAAAAGAACGTGAAGTACCAAGACTTGTCATCAATTATAAACCACTTAACGAAGTTTTACAATGGATTAGATATCCAATACCCAATAAACGCGATTTATTAAAAAGATTATATAATGCAAAAATCTATTCGAAATTTGATATGAAAATCCAAATAGCATAAAAAGATAAATACAAGACTGCATTTACAGTACCCTCGGCCATTACGAATGGAATGTAATGCCTTTCGGCCTTAAAAATGCACCTTCTGAATATCAACACATAATGAATGATATATTCAATGGATATTCAAATTTCATGATAGTTTACATAGATGATGTTCTAATCTATTCAAATTCAATAGATCAACATTTTAGTCATTTAAATACATTCCTAAACACTGTAAAAAAACAAGGCTTAGTCATATCGGCTAAGAAAATGCATTTATTTCAAACTAAAATAAGATTCTTACAGTCGAGTCGAGCAGCTTCCCAACTGTTTTTCTTTCACTTCCATCGGCCAGCGATAACGGCTTTTTACAGTCGGTATAAGTGTCGTAGCCAAGACGCTTAGCCGTGGCTAGACTCATCACATTGATGCTTGCACCGAGATCACACAGACAGTTATCAAAGGTGATCCCTCCGAGTGTGCATGGGAGAGTGAATGATCCTGGATCCTCTAGCTTCTTCACTACCAAGGTTTCTTCCTTAGGTTTCTCTTCACGAGCTGCTGCATTCCTTCCAATAGTTGTCATTGCATCGGCATAGAGCTTGTCCTTCAAAGCTACTAGGAAAGATGGAATAGGCTTGGTTTCGTCGACATTGTTGAATAAATCTTCAACCTTCTTCAAGGTTTCGATCAATTCGGCCTCTTGTTCCTCTATAAGACGCTTCTTATGCTTCTGGGGGTATGGCATTGGCGGTTTGTAGACTCGCAGGAATGGCGCTTTTGGTGGATCAGTCCCCGCTTTCTCTTCAGGAATTGCCAAATTTTTAGAACTCCCTCCCCTTCTTAGGATGTCGATGTCCTCATCAACTTGAGCCTGTTTTGGAGAAGTAATTTCGGTTTGGTCCCGTTTTTCCTCGTCGAAAGTGGTGATCATTTGGCAACACTCCTTTGGGTTGATGACGGATTTGCCAGGAAGGTTGCTTGGCAGGCTTGTTGATGCAATGCCTTTGTTGTTTTCAAGCGCCTTCACACGAGCGGCCAAGGCTTCAATCTTCCCGGATAGCTCGGTGTTGACACCATCGATCTTGTTATGCACTTCAGCAAAACGTTTGTGTATATCCGCCTGGATATGTGTTTGACCTTGGAGAAGTTGCTTTAGAGTGACTTCCAAGTCAAAACCAGCTTGAGCAGGTGGGTTTCCTTGTTGTTGTTGGAAACCAGGAGGTGCAACGGCTTGTTGTCGTGGCGGGTATCCGCCTTGAAATGGGAATCTTGGTACAAAGCCTTGTTGATTCGTGTAGCTCACGAATTGTTTTGCTCCTCCTGCTTGCTGCTGAGGGTAGGTCTGGTCCTGTGGGTTAGCGACGTTTGTGCTCCGGTAAGAAAGGTTATTGTTGGGTTTCCAATTGTTGTAACCTCCTTGAGCGTTGATGTAGTTAACATCTTCATACTGAACGTCCTCCCCTTCTTGGACTTGAGTGAGTTCTTCCACGAAATGAACATCTTTTTGAGTTTGGACAAGTAGCAACTTGTCAAGCTTCTTGTTTAGCTCCTTGATCACTTTCCGGTTTCCATCCACTTCTTCTTTGGAACCACGGTTGGATCTATCGTAGTCTTCATGGTAAGAGAAGTCACTCTGAGCTAAGTTTTCAACCAGCTCGAGACCATCTTCGACGTCCTTTGCCAGGAAATTCCCATTGCTCGCCGTATCGAGCAACATCCGAAGTTTTGGAATTACACCTCGGTATAAAGTGCTGAGGAGGGATTCTTGGCTGAACCCATGGTGAGGGCACTGAGTAGTGTAGCCCTTGAATCGCTCCCAGGCTTCACCGAAGGTTTCATTGGATTTCTGAGTGAATCCACTGATTACATTCCTCAATCGGGCAGTCCTCGATGTGGAGAAGAACTTTGTCAAGAAAGCCTTTTTGCATTCTGCCCACGAGGTGATGGATCAGTGGGGCAGTGTCTTCTCCCAGACGTGTGCTTTGTCCCCCAATGAGAAGGGAAACAAACGCAGCTTGAATCCGTCTTCGCTTACTCCGTTGATCTTGGTCAATGCGCATACACGGTCGAACTGGTCGAGATGGTCAAGTGGGTTTTCCAAAGGCAGACCGAAGAATCGGTTGTTCTGCACCATGGAGATGAGACAACTTTTGATCTCGAAATTGTTGTTCTGCACTGGTGGTGGCTGGATACCGTGTCGGCTTGCAGTCGATATCGGTGCATCTCCTGCACCGATTTGTTTCATAACCCTTTGAGCAGCTGCAACACCAGACTGTCCTTGAACGCCTTGTACGCCTTGTGGACCCTGAGATCCTTGGTGGCCTTGTTGGCCTTGTGCACCAGCTGCGCCCGCAGCTCCTTGAGCACCTTGTTGATTCTCCATCGTCACACGGTTTGCAATATCGGCTTGTTCCCGATTTCGTCTAGCTGATCTTTCGAGCAGGTGAATATCGTCGACTGGGGGAACAAGATTTGTTGTACCGTGTGACCGAAGGTTCATGTACCTGTTACAACAGAGAGATCAGAGTAAAATTGTTAAATAACTTGAAAAATAAAAACTTGTCCTTATAACGACCAAGAACCGAAATGACTAAACTTAACCCCAAACGGCAACGGCGCCAATTGATAACAGGTTTTTCAGCCTGTAGGGTCAATTACCCAACACTGTCAACCATATGCAGTATAGTGTATGGGGTATCAATCCATTTTGGGAGTGTTTAGTGGACAAATCGGTTATATCGGTGTTACAAGTCAAGTTTGATATGGTGAAAGATTGAGACTATACTACTAGAAAAGACTAAAAACTAGATCTTGTGTCACTCCAGACCATAAATAAGTGAACTTTAAACTACTTGAGCAAGAAGTAAATATTTAAACGGTAAAAAGATAAGCTTTCAAGGTAAAAGAAGGATCAAGATGGGTTTTATGAACTAGGTGACTCTCGGATCGTTTGTCAAGCTAAAGCTTTTAGATCACATCAAGACTTGGTCTTAGATGGTGATTCTTAGGTAAAGGGATCCTCAAACCGTTTAGCCCATGGTTTTTGGGTCTAAACTCTTTGAATCTCTATCACCATAGACTAGCTCTCGCATAGCGGTACAATAGAAGAAACAAGCATGCTAAAACATCCCTATTGAACCGTAAGACCCTTAGAAAGATGGATCGTCTGAGCCTAAGGAGTCAAACTCTTGTTTATGGTTTCGGCTATGCAAGCACGTGGTTTTCATGTCAAGCCGCCTGTGGTCTTTAGACTAGATGATCAAGGTAGACTAAGCTTTGAGAATGATAAACAAGAAAGAATCTAACTTTATGTTCTAGCTAAGCAAGAAATCTAAATCCGAGAATTCCTTGGTTCTTTTAACCCATCAAAATCCTAAAAAGGACTACTCACGCTCCATTTCAGAAACCTCAATATCCATAAGGATAAGAAGGTGACTCATGGGTTGCAAGATAATCAAAAACAAGAAAAGGAAGAAGGTTTAACAAGAAATGCTATGAAACAATACTTGTAAACTTCAAAATATCATAAAAGATTAAAGCTTTGAAACAAGCTTCAATGGTGAAAAAAAACTAAGAGTTCTTGTTGCAAGAAAACAGAAAAGAAAACTAAATCTGGAATATCTCCCTGAGACAGGCGTGGGGGACAAAGTATTTATACATAAAAGAGGAAAAACCTAAAACGTTGAGACCACTTTCCCGAAATGGTACTCTTTTGGACTGTAGCGAATCGGCTTCACGTCGTGGGAAGCAAGCCGATATGCCATCTCCTTGTGATTCTTCGAGCAGTCTCCATATCGGGCAAGTGCTTCGGGATCATGTCGCGGTGACTCATCTTCCTTTCCACTTGGATCGGGTACTTTCCGTTGCCTTGCTCTGATATTCGTCTTCATTGAATCCTTTTGCTTTGCTGGATCTTCGTTCCGGGGTGCCTCTTTCGGGATCAAGTCGCTGCTACTCATCGAGGTTCATCATGCGCTTGTCCAACTCGGCTAAGGGGTCGTGATCCGTGCTCGATATCATCTGTCCACCCTCCTTTCGAGATCTCTCTTCTTGATTTCTTCTTCGGATCATCCTCATTCACAAAGCACCTGAGAAAACACTCCAAATCATGCAAGAATATGCAAAGATCTAACCTAAAGCATCTAGACTTAACATGAGTGAAAATGTGATTAAAAAAATAAGATGAAAGTGCATGAATGGGGTCCTAACTAGTGTGAAATGTATGCTAAAAACATGCAATTTACAGAGATATCAGCTGTCGGCTCCGTTGTTTCTAGAAGCTTTCTTCGTCTTGGTATGCCCTGTGTAGATCCAAGTTATTATTGGAGAGGAGGGGGTCAGGGACCGGGTCAATCATTGCATCCTCAAGTTTTTGGCGCAGCTCACAGATGAGTTTTTACCTATTTATAAATTTTTCCCGTGTCCATGTAATGATAGCCTTCTGGCTTCTACTTATTTTGGCTTTCACTGATTCAGAGTCCTTTGCCAACCAAGCTGCAGCAATCAGCTTTTTTACCTCCTCATTTGTCTTTAATCTTCTGTCATATCGGAATAATCCTTTCTTCTTTTTCTTGTTTGAATCGAGATAGGTGACAATGGGTCTGTGATCTGAGCCCTCATAACGCAGATATTCACATCGTCCGAATGGATATTCCTCAGCCCAAGAGCTGTTTCACATTGCTCGATCGAGCCTCCAACGGACCACGTGACTATGTCGTTTTCCTCGCCACGACAAGAAGTCCCCGAAATGTCGGAGATCGAACAGATCATTTTCTGCTATGAAAACCCGGAAGTCAGAGAAAGATCCCTCGAGTCTTGTAATACTACCTAGCTTTTCCGAGGAGTCAGAGATATCATTGAAATCCCCCGTCAAGAACCACAGTTCGTTTCTATCTATAGCTTTTGCTGTGATCGAATCCCAAATTTGTTTTCTCTGTGTTCTGTCTGGAGCACCATAGATAAATGTTGCATAAAAGCTCTATCCTTCTGCTTTGATTCGAGTATCCATGAAATTGTGGCAGGTGGCCAGGATGTCTACTTCGATGCCTTGTTTCCAGAAGAGGGCCAGCCCTCCACCACCTGGACTGTGGGGAGTTACCAGTGCATGAGAGTGGTAGCCCATCCAACTAAATTTGTCAAGCACAAAGGCGTCTGGGTTTTTTGCTTCTGATATGAGTCTATGAACTGTTATGGGGTTCCCCAGCTCACAACAGTTCCAGTTCATTATTGCTAAGGAAGAGGACTTGGTGGTTGTTGAAAATCCACCTTGTTCTTGGTTATGGCAGGTATGATTACTGATTTTTGGGGTGCTCTGCTAGTAGATGCCAAGTTTGTGTTATCTTGATGTGGTCCTCTACTATTACCGAGGGTCCGCTAGTTCCTACATTGCGTGGAGGAAGTACGGTTGATTGTACATCTCTTTGGTGATGATATGATCATGGACGATACACACTTGGAAAATAAGCTTGTACCAGAGGATGGAGTGGATATGCTTAAGCTTGTAGTTGAGGAAGAGGATCAAGAAGTTATCAAAGGTCCCATGATCCGGTCTAAGACTAAGGCATTTCACAAAGCCTTAGAGACATTGCTGAATCAAATACAAGACGGTCCATATGAAGAAGCAAAGGTGAGACATATCACATTGATATGCATTCAAGCCGGTGAATGATAAATGGGATAGTAACATACCTTCTGCTCTTTTTCCCTTAAAAAGTTTTGTCCCAATGGGTTTTTGATAGGGCTCAGGTTTTACCCAAATAATCAACTACTGCAAGTGCACAACAATGTAGTTGAAGTATAAGGGGTATTGAATCCTCAGGGAAGTAGATACTACACTAATGGTTTCTAGGTTTAGATTATGCTAGGCGAATAATATTAAGTAAACTAAAAGCAATGCAGAAATAAGTAAACGAGTTTAAAAGGCGATGTAAGTTCAGAGACAAAGGCGCTAGGCAAGGGTAATTATCAGGTTTGAATCCAAGAATGCATAATCTAAGTTTATTAGGGATTTATTAAGAACCGTCTAGAACTCGAATCACTAAGTTAAAACCAATCAACTCTCGTTGCAGAAGTTATCTATGCCTAGATTTCTAAATCCCAAATCTCTTTGCGAATTTAAACAATTAAGACAATCAATAAGAACAGGTTCGATTTGTTCACAAAATACCTAAACCAAATCTCTTTGCGAATAGATATTTTGCTCACCTATGATTAGATCTAGTTACTAATAATGCTCTCGCATTTTTAAATAACCTAAGGTTTGATTTCTAAGTGATCAATTCAGAAAATCAAGTTAAATTCAAGTCAAGGTGAAGATTCAATTGATTTCCCTAAAGTTCTAATGATTCTACAAGCTCTTCATCAATCCCTAAATCACCCTAACCTAACTAGCAAACTACTCAGACATAATTATGCAAACACAAATCATGACTGAAATAAATTGCATAAAAGAATAGAGAATGATACAGGGGTTCGAAATCTGGCTCAGATGAGTTAGAATTGTCTCCCCAAAAGCTCAGGATCAATCTCTCTCTAAGTCTCAAAAACAGAAAATAATGATAAGGTCATTGGCTAACCAATGCCTCAAAACTATTTATAGAAGGGGATTTTTCGTCCAGGGGCAGACTTGTAATTCTTCAAAACTTGAGTGATTTCCTTTTTTTGATGGAATTGGAGAAACTTGGCCGACCTTCTTTGGTGTCGATCGACACTCAGCTCGTAAATCCAGCCTCTTGACTTCATCACTTCGGCTGCTTCTCCAAAATGCTCCAAAATGTTCCATAATCTCCCATTTAGCTCCAAATGCTCTCCATCCTGTAAAGACTCTAAAAAGACTCCAAAACTAGCAAAAGACTCTATAAAAACACTTATATCATGGCTTAAAAACGGGTAAAAACCATGATATATCAACTCCCCCAGACTTAGCCTTTGCTTGCCCTCAAGCAAAACAGAAACATAGACTGAAGTAGAAGTTTGAAAACAGGAATTTCCGAGTACTTCTTCAAAACGCCACTCTAATTAACAATTCTTGAATCCACATGATATTAGAGCCAACCTTAGGAAATGTTCAATGTACTTACCACAAGCTTAGCAATCTCCCATTTCGAATCCAGATCCTTTCCTTGGTAAAAGTTTCGAACTCTAACAATGGTAATGCCACAGAATTTTGCTGATTCTTTTCCCTTCCTTAGTACCAAAACAAGATATTCTCATACAGCTCCCCTATTTTCTCTTCCCTTAGTCAACTTCTGCCCATTTAAGGGTGTTCTAAGATCTTTTCATTGACTCTTCTTATTCTTTTTGGGATCTCTGGAATAGTGCTACTCTCTACTTGTGTTCCTTGTGAGGAGACGTGTTCAAGAGCATCACTAATATTGTTCCTTGTGAGGAGACAGGCTCATGACAAAGGCACTACTCCAGACTTAGGCTCTTTTTCTTTCTTTTCTTTTCTCTTAAGGGAAGATCAAGGAGAGACTGCAATTGCCTATCTGTTCGGACTGAAAGAGGAATCAAGTTCTGCACATACCTAGTTCTTTGTAAGGGGATCTGAACTCGCCCTGTTAGAATGATTCCACTTGTAGCTTTCTACTTAGTAAGTCCTGCAATCAACTCTCATAACAATGGTTCTTCAAGTGTCAACTTCCTGTGGTTAGTTTCTAGAAAAACTGAAAGTTCCAACTAATTTTGACTCAATAAAACAAATTTTTGAAAACTTTTGACTCAAGACTCAACTGACTCTCAAAACAAAACACAAGATTAGCAACCATGTCCCCCAGATTTGAATAACACTGTCCCCATTGTTACTAAGAATGAGTTTGGATAGAAAAAAGTCGTACCAAACTGTTGCAACAAAGAGAAAAAATCGGATTACCTGACTTATGCGCGTAGCGTCGATCGACACAGATGGTGTCGATCGTTGCTGTGATAGATGGTCGTGTTGATCGACACTGGATGGTCTCGATTGACACTCTGTCCGAAGACAGAGTTCTTCCACTCGAACATTGATGTTGTTAAGTCAGATTGTTGTTAGAATTCTTCCAAGCTGTTAGAAAACTCAACAAAAGGTTAAAAGCACAAGATAATTCAATAAGCTCAATAAGTGCAACAAGTTTGAAACAAAGTATTGAATCAAATGAAACAAAATGCAGACTCAAGTAAAAAGAAAAACTGACTCAAAGTACTAAAAAGAAAAAAAAGATGGAAAGGTCACTCGTCGTCATCTGGTCGTGGTGGAGAAGATCGTGGTGGTGAAGCAGGTCGAACGCAGCCACAGTTAGACACAGTGGCAATGGCGTTCCAGATGGCCTGAAAGCTCTGAATCACGAATCTCTGGAAAGCAGCTTGCTCCATAGGAATCTCGGGAGCAGCTGGAAGGTGATGAGGACCAATAGGCGTCAAAGTGGTATGTGCTCTGCGCCTAGAACATGAAGGTCGAGGTGCATCCTCAGCTGGTCGGGATGAGATGCCTCTGCGTCTGGCAATGGGAGCAGTCCGAAGCTTGCTCGGACTAGGGTGAAATGCGAGGCGTCCCGAATCGCTGGTAATGTGAGTGAGGTCTCTGTCAGGTAGCTGAACCAAGCGCTGCAGTCTCTGCTCGTCGCTGAATGCCCACATCCTCTTGCCAGTCACCCAATGAGTCCTCTTCAAGTACTCCATATCGACCAAGGCACGCGATGTAATGATGGAGCAGCTGGAAGTGTCTATCCCGCAGTGCTGGAAGATAGGAGTGAGGAGACTTCCTATAGTCTCTGGCTTAAGCTTCGTTCCACTGAAAGGCTTGGTCTTCAAAGAAGCCAAGTGATAAGCAAACACAGCACCAAGGTTCGCACTAACTGGCGCGTCTGTATCCTCATAAATCTCAGACCAAAGACCTCGATAAAGCAGAACCAACTCAGACACTCGCATCTTCCCTGGCTCATGCTTACACAGAAGTGTAGTAGAGAACAAACGGACCAAGTAGCGAAGGGTGGGATGTCGAATGTCTGTCTGAGTGGAGGTCTTAGAGTCATACCTCCCATTCCCGAAGTGCGACCAGAAATCCTGGTTATCTGGCAGCTGCGTCTGAAGAGAGACCCCAGTGGCATGCTCATCCGCGAATCCATAGATCCCGCAGAGGTCTGGAAGTGAAATGCGGTAGCGGATCCCGCGGATTAGGAAGGTCAATGTGCCTTCCAGAGCATTCCGGTTGATCTCGTTCCAGTAGTAGACTCGGGCTGTGGCAATGAACTGGCGGACAAGGTCTGGGTAAAGATCGTACTGCCTCGTCGCAATAGTGCCTAACCCAATTCTCTCCATCAGATGCAAGATGTCATCTTTGATGCCAAGCTCCCTCATTGTCTTCTCACAAGCAAAACGAGTTGGAGCGATCTCAACTCGCAGCCACGCATTGTAGAACAGCGTGTCATAATCATCCCATGTCTCGCTGAGATCTCTGTAAATACATGCGTCATTTGCCACCTCCTCTGCTGGTGAATCGTCCCAACGTCGTGTAACCCGAACCTTTGCCTTTTCAGGCTTAGGCCATGGAGGAAGAGACGGAATTGCCTCATCCTTGGCAGTCCCTGAGGCTGATGCCTCAGTGTGGCGTGGTCTCTTACTCACAGGAGCCATCTGCAGAAGAAAAGTAAACCAAAATCAAATCCACATTCTAAGAAATGAAGAACAAAGTGTCAGTTCGGGTCGGGTGTCGATCGACACCACGCGGGAAAATCCAATCCGACTCAAAAATCACAATTTGCAACTTCATTCAACATCAAACATCAATCCGACAATCCCAATAGCAATAATCGACCTAGTCCAGACCATAAAACCCAAAGAAAAATCCAAATTCACAACAAGCATCATCAATTTCCAAAAATTCCAAGAATTTCAAATTAAGTGAATTGAATGATGAAAAACTGTTGGGTAGTGATCTATACCATGTTAGACAACCTAAATAAATATGATTCAACAGAGAAATCAAGCTAAAAAGGTTGAATTCGAAAATTTTCACCTTAGGTCCGAAAATGAAATTGGGAGATTTGAAGAACATACCTTTGTAGATCGATTGAATGGATGATAGATTATGAAAGAGGGTTAAAATCCGCACGGATTAGAGCAAAGAATCACTCAATTCGGTTAAGTTTTGAGAAAAATCGGATTTGGGCAAAATTCTCTCAAGTGA
>JAHZTW010000001.1:105489022-105522478 GCA_020283515.1 Alliaria petiolata
AAGAGAAGATACATAAAAATTAGGTTTTTAAGTATTTATAGGGAAGGAGGTCAAACCGGGTCAACCCGGAACAAACCGGGTTTTGACCCGGGTAGCAGTCTTGCGGGAATCGCCATATCTCTCTAACCACAGCTCATAATGACATGAAACCACCTCCAAATGAAAGATGATTCAATTACCTACAACTTTCATGAAGAGCTCGAAGGTTGAATCGAAACGGAAAGTTTTCGTTTGATCCGATTTGTACCCGGAAAAAAATGTGTGCTCGGTTCGACCAGGTTCGTCGATCCAACTGGTCGAACCGAGCCCCTGGACGTTTGGTTCGACCACCTTCGTCGATCCAACTCGTCAAACCCAACCCCTGTATGTTTGGTTCGAGCAGCTCGTCGATCCAACTCGTCGATCCGAACCGAAATCGATGTAACTTTCTAACCACGGGTCCGAATGACTTGATTCCAACGGCACTAGAAAGAACACTGGATCCTCTACAACTCTTAAGAAGGCTTCGGAGTCTGAATCTCAGTGCAAGGCCTTCGTCCGGACCCATACATTTCGCACCTCCAAATGCTTGATATGCTTCTAAAGAGACTTCTGCTTCTCATTTGGCTGCTTCTCTTGCTCCTCTTGGCTATCCATGAAACTCCATATGGTCCTCCAAGCCTCCAAAACACCTAGTAAGGACTCAATATGTACAAATATGCAACAACCTAAGCTAACACTCACTAAACTCTATTATGTATGCAAATGGGACTAAAAATGGCTAAATGAATGCAAAAGTGCATGCAAAACTATCTAATATGGATGCTAAAATATGCTAAATTATGAGTCTATCAGCATCACACATCACCTCGAAAGGCAAATCCCAGTCTGGAGGTTGCACAATTGGAGCACTCACTAAGGCTTGCTTGATTTGTTCAAAGGCTGAATTACACTCGACAGTGAACTCGAATTTCACGTCTTTGCACAGAAGAGCGGTGAGTGGCCTTGCAATCTTGCTGAAATCCTTGATGAATCTTCTGTAGAATCCAGCATGTCCTAGAAAACTCCTCACTGACTTCACAGAATCTGGTGCCTGTAGCGTTGTCATGACCTCTATCTTAGCGCGATCCACTGCAATGCCTTCTGCTGAAACCTTGTGTCCAAGTACAATCCCATTTGTGACCATGAAGTGACACTTTTCCCAGTTCAGAACCAAGTGCTTCTCTTCACATCGCTGCAACACTGCGCATAAGTTGTCCAGACAGTCTTTGAAGGATGACCCATAAACAGAAAAATCATCCATAAAGACCTCCATAAACCTCTCAATCATGTCCGTGAAGATCGCCATCATACACCTCTGGAAGGTCGCAGGAGCATTACAAAGTCCAAATGGCATCCTGCGATATGCAAATGTACCATAAGGACATGTAAAAGTGGTCTTCTCCTGATCATCTGGATGGATTGGAATCTGGAAAAATCCCGAATAGCCATCCAATAAACAGTAGTATGGATGGTTCGCCAATCTCTCAAGCATCTGATCGATGAAAGGTAAGGGAAAGTGGTCATTCCTGGTCGCAGCATTCAACTTCATGTAGTCTATGCACATCATGTGTCCAGTCACAGTCCTTGTTGGAATCAGCTCGTTCTTCTCATTCTTTACCACTGTGACTCCTCCTTTCTTAGGAACCACATGAACCGGACTGACCCAAGCACTGTCTGAAATGGGATAGATGATCCCTGCTTTCAAGAGCTTCATGATCTCCTTTTTGACTACTTCCTTCAGTTTCGGATTCAGCCTTCTTTGATGCTCTACTGAAGATTTTGTCTCATCCTCAAGGTGAATCCGATGCATGCACAAGTCTAGTGAGATACCTGAAATGTCATCAAGAGAATAGCCAAGAGCTTTGCAAAATTTGCGCAGCTTGCTTAGCAACAACGTGAACTCTGCATTGTTCAAGGAAGCATTTACAATTACAGGATAGGTGGAATTAGGACCAAGAAATGCGTACCTTAGCCCGGCAGGGAGCTGTTTAAGCTCGACTTTAGGTGCCTTAGCCTCACTCCAATCGGCGAGTGTCGCTTTTGTTGTTGTGCGTGCGTGGTGTCGATCGACACTGCTTGGTGTCGATCGACACAAATCCTCAGCAGCGACTAGTTGCATCACTTGCTCGCTTGCATCCAACATCTTTGCATATCCAGCAGCTGCATCGTCCAAGCACTCAATTGTCCTTTGTGGAAGTTGTCAATGCACGTTCCAGAGGGTCTGTAGGGTGGTCTTCTTGGAAAATTTCTTCAGCAAGGTTGGTGAGTGAATCGACATAGAAGGTTTGTCCATCAATTGTTGGTCTCTTCATCAGCTTCTCCATGTCGAAATTCATCACCAAATCTCCAAGATTCAGCGCGATCCTGCCCTTCCTCACATCAATGATCGCTCCAGCTGTAGCCAAAAATGGTCTACCAAGTATGAGAGGGTCTTTGGGTTCCTCATCATATGCCAAAACCACGAAGTCTGTGGGAATCAAGCAATCTCCCACTTTGATAGGAACATCCTCCAAGATACCTTCAGGGATTCTGACGGATCGATCAGCAAGTACTAGGGAGATTCTTGTGGCCTTGAAATCTGTCATGTCCAGCCTTAGAGCAACTGAAAGAGGCATCAAGTTGACACTTGATCCTAAGTCACACAAAGATCTCCCAAACTTGTCTGAAAAGATGGAGCAGTCTAGAACAAAGCTTCCCGGATCAGAGAGTTTCTCTGGAAGTCTGTTCTGAATGACAGCACTAACTTGCTCTTATATCATCATTATGCTTTCCTCCATGTCCATGTTGTTTGTCATCATCCACTTCAAGTATCTCTTTATCACTGAAGTATTTCTAATGTCATCCATCAAAGGGATTTCAACCACTAGTCTATCCATGATAGCCTTGCATCTAGCGTCCAGCAGTTCCTTCTTAGACTTCTTTATTACCAAGGGGAAATGGATCTTCGGTTTGTAGACCCTTTCTGCAGCAATAATCTTGGTCTTAGCTCGATCTGGTTCTGTCTGTGGTGGGCGTCGATCGACACCCTCCTGGTGTCGATCGACACTCGTCGTAGAAGGTGTTTCCTTCACTTCTGGTTCAGGTTCAGGATCGTCTTTGTCTTTCACCTCCTTGGGTGTCGATCGACACACAGTAGTGTCGATCGACACACAGTAGTGTCGATCGACGCTGGGTCCGCAGCATCTTCTACATCTTCAAGCTCTTCAAATTCCTCAATGCTAAGTCCTCTCTTCTGGACAGGCTGAAGGTTCTTCCCACTCCTCAATGTGACAGCATTCACTTGGCGTTTCGGATTGGTATCCGACTTCCCTGGAAGGAATCCCTCTTGCCTGCTAACAGCTTCTGCAGTTTGAGCAACCTGAACATCCAGCTTCTTCATATGAGAACTCAAGCTCTCAATCTGTCCATTCAGGTCCTAGTACAGTGAATCCATCTTGCCATTGAAATTCACTGTAAGCTTCTGCTGTCCCTCCAAGGTCTGCTCCAGCATAGCCTCCATTTTGTTGTCTTGAGGAGGAAGCTTCTGGTATGAAGAATTTCCATAGCTCCTAGTGTAGTTGCTGTTCTGAAATGGGGGCTTCGGAGTATAACCAGAAGAGTTTTGATTTTCTGTGAAGGGACTCTTCTGATAATTCTCAGTGAAGTTCCTGTTTCCCTACTGGTTCCCATAACGTTGGCCTTGAAATCCACCTCCGTTGATGTAGTTCACGTCCTCTTCTTCACAGTCTTCACTTGGTTCGAATGACTCCACTTCATTGGCAAAGTGGACTTGCTTCTTCCCCGCCAAGAGATTGTGTACGTTGTCTAGCTTCCTGTTGACTTCAGCGATTTGGTTTCCTCCAGCTACTCCTGCGCTTTGTCTTCTTTCGAAGTATGCGTTTTTGGTGCTGTTACTAGATGCCAAATTTTCAATAAGCTCTATCGCGTCTTCTGGAATCCTTGTGTTGAAGTTGTCATTGCTCGCAGCGTATAAGGCCATCTGGTACCTCCAATCAATCCCTCGGTAAAAGATACCGATAAGCTGTGGTTTGCTAAAACCGTGATGTGGACAGTCCCTCTGGTAAGATCTGAACCTCACCCAAGAAGCCTTGAATGCTTCAGTAGGTCCTTGAGAGAATGTAGTGATCTTCATCCTCAGCTCCTCGGATCTCGCTTCATCAAAGAAATTGCACAGGAATGCATTCTTTGTATCTTCCCATGTGGTCAAAGATCCTGGTGGCAGTTGCTTCAGCCAGTGTGATGCATCTCCAGCAAGCGAGTAAGGGAAAAGCTTGCAGAAGAGATAATCATAGGTCACTGCATTAGCCTTGATGCTTGATGCGAGGTCCTCGAATCTCTCAACGTGGTCCATGGGCTGCTCATTAGGAAGACCATGGAAGGGATGATGAGCCACAAAAGTGTAGTAAGCAGGCTTCAGCTCGAAGTCATTCCTCTGAAATGCAGGAGGACTGATCGCAGCTCTATTAGCATAGAACTGGTCTGGGCGGTTGTACTCGCCTAGTGTTCTTCCACGTCCAGCTTCTACACCGGCGATTTGTATCGCTGGTTCGACTATGACGGCGCCAGCCTCATCAAGTCTCTGTCCTTGGGCGTTCCTTCTGTTGCCATGTAGGTCAACAAAGTCGCCAGTCTCGTTGCGTATCATGATCACAGGTTCAGCCATCTCTGTCCGCGCAAGGTGTCGATCGATACAGACGGTGTCGTTCGACACTAAGGGTGTGTGTCGATCGACGCTTGTTGTGTCGATCGATGCTCGTGCAGACTTGCGGTTCGTACGTTCGAGACGGTTGATTTCCTGGTTCAAAGTGACTAGTTCTTCTTCCTTGTTGCTTCTGGTACTGGGCATGCACCTGAAACAAAATATAGAAAACTAAATTAGTAACAAAAATAAAAGTAAGACGTAGACAGAATCCTAATACTAGATCCCGTAAGTAGCTATTACTTCCCCGGCAACGGCGCCAAAAACTTGATAGGGCTCAGGTTTTACCCAAATAATCAACTACTGCAAGTGCACAGCAATGTAGTTGAAGTATAAGGTCGAATCCTCAGGGAAGTAGATACTACACTAATGGTTTCTAGGTTTAGATTATGCTAGGCGAATAATATTAAGTAAACTAAAAGCAATTTATAAATAAGTAAACGAGTTTAAAAGGCGATGTAAGTTCAGAGACAAAGGCGCTAGGCAAGGGTAATTATCAGGTTTGAATCCAAGAATGCAGAATCTAAGTTTATTAGGGATTTATTAAGAACCGTCTAGAACTCGAATCACTAAGTTAAAACCAATCAACTCTCGTTGCAGAAGTTATCTATGCTTAGATTTCTAAATCCCAAATCTCTTTGCGAATTTAAATAATTAAGACAAGCAATAAGAACAGGTTCGATTTGTTCACAAAATACCTAAACCAAATCTCTTTGCGAATAGATATTTTGCTCACCTATGATTAGATCTAGTTACTAATAATGCTCTCGCATTTTTAAATAACCTAAGGTTTGATTTCTAAGTGATCAATTCAGAAAATCAAGTTAAGTTCAAATCAAGGTGAAGATCCAATTGATTTCCCTAAAGTTCTAATGATTCTACAATCTCTTCATCAAACCCTAAATCACCCTAACCTAACTAGCAAACTACTCAGACATAATTATGCAAACACAAATCATGACTGAAATAAATTGCATAAAATAATAGAGAATGATACAGGGGTTCAAAATCTGGCTCAGATGAGTTAGAATTGTCTCCCCAAAAGCTCAGGATCAATCTCTCTCTAAGTCTCAAAAACAGAAAATAATGATAAGGTCATTGGCTAAACAATGCCTGAAAACTTTTTATAGAAGGGGATTTTTCGTCCAGGGGCAGACTTGTAATTCTTCAGAACTTGAGTGATTTCCTTTTTCTGATGGAATTGGGGAAACTTGGCCGACCTTCTTTGGTGTCGATCGACACTGATGGTGTCGATCGACACTCAGCTCGTAAATCCAGCCTCTTGACTTCATCACTTCGGCTGCTTCTCCAAAATGCTCCAAAATGTTCCATAATCTCCTATTTATCTTCAAATGCTCTCCATCCTATAAAGACTCTAAAAAGACTCCAAAACTAGGAAAAGACTCTATAAAAACACTTATATCATGGCTTAAAACGGGTAAAAACCATGATATATCAGTTTTCTCTTTAAGGTTTTTAACGAGGCAAGTGTGTTACTTTGTCATTGCCCATTTGATCATTCACTTGTCCAAGCCCATTTCTTTCTATCTATCTCGGCTTGGAAGTTCATGAGTCATTTCTACACTTAGTCGTTTTTAAGCTTTGTTTTGTTTTTCAAACTTTGGTCTTTGTCTTGCATGATCAGTCAAGGGGTTTGTCCCGAGATTGACTCATTGCATTCATTGTTTTTCCGTGTTCCTCATCTCTCGTTATAACTTGGCCAAGAGATGAGTTTAGTTTCATCTTTCTTTTTAATAAAAACCTTTTCTAAGAAGATCATCTCTTGGTGTGTAATATCCTTGAGAACCCTGATTGAATCTCTGGTGCGTAATATCCTTAGATCCATTCAGTTTGTGTACAAGAGCCATCCGCATCTCTTGTGTGCTTTTCACCTTTCACTCTTCTCCCAAAATCCCCCAAATAGTTTCATCTTCAAGTCATCCGCAATAATCATTCATCTCATCGGATCCTTTGGTGTATAAGTTAGCTTGTGAGGTTAAGATCATTGGAGAAAACATATTAGGTGAGTTTTGGAATGCAGTCATCTTTTATTTTTGTGTATTTGTTCCAGGGAGTCACATTGGACTTTTGCTCACTGTTGGTTTTGAAGGGGGCCGACCTCTCTTCCTTTTTAGTGGAGCTAGGGGTGCAACTATAGGATCCTGAGATAGAGAGGAGGACTCATTTGCTGTTGCAGTGGCAGCAGCAATTATATTGGCTGCTGTTTCAGCCATTAGGCCTCTTTCTTCACCTTGTATAACCATTTGGACTCGCGCTGCACTTTCTGTGGGATCGGCAGTTGGTGTACTGGATGGTGATTTCTTGTAGCTCTTCCATCACTTCCTCAGTCGTCGGAACTCTGTGAGTTGGTCCGAGGGTAATGTTGTTGTTTTCTCCCTCAGTATTCAAGAAGTTTAGTTTAGGGGAGCCAGATACTTCTTGTCATGTGTACATTTGGAACTGTGGTTTTTCTCTCCATTGTAGGGTTAGGGAGTGGTGGTTAGAGTGACTTCTTTCTTTGCTTTGAAAGGTTTCTCTTTCGTCATGAATAGCTAGTGAGCGGGATGGGCCATCTTGAGTATGATATGAGTGATTTCTCTCTCTCTGGTAGGACTGAGAATGAGTTTGAAGGTGTCGTCTCTTGTATTAATGTAGTTGCTCATAGTATCGGCTGTTTTGTTCTTCGTCAGCTTGAGAGGATTTCCCAGAGATTCTTTCCCCAAAGGGGTTGCCATGCCTGTCTCTTCTTTGGTGGAAAGATGGATTAGGGTTTGAGTTTCCCTGAAAGGAGTTTGTCTGTTGTGATTTGTGATACAGCTCTTCTCTAGGATTCAAAAGTGGGGTTCTTTGATTCTCATGCCTGTGCAGGGACGGGCAGGAAGTTGCTTCGTGTGAGAGTTTACAGCATATGGAGCAATGTTTTTCGAGTTTCTCATATTCAAGTGAGACCACTGCTTCTTCTCCGGTTGAAAACTCTATTATGGTTTCCTTTATGAGGGGAGCCAAGCCATTGATAAGTACTCTAACTCTTGCAGTTGTTGTTGTGAATTCAAAGCTCTCTCGGTGGCCTAGCGCGTCACCTATCTTATAGACAAGCGCTTTTTTCCCGTAGTGGAGTGGGAGTCCTCGTAGATGGATCCAGAACGGGGTTTGGGATGGGAACAAAGGTGATATGATAGGTTCCCATCTTTGAATAATGATCATCCAACGGCCAAAGTGGTAGGGTCTGTAATCGATAACCCTTTGGAGATCTTCAGGGTGGTCGAAGCGGAACTGGAAGCAGCCGTTTCCAAGGTCAGATCTGAAGGCTTTTCCTCGAATGCTCCATCTTTTGGAGAGAAATGGGATTACGTTCCAGATCAGTTGTTCTGTTGGGTTTGTGAGTCTTCTTATCAGAGTGAGGGCATTTTCTTTTACCAAATCTAAGGTATCGACTTCTGGGGCCCGAATGCGAAGTCTTGGGGGGTCGTTTTGAGATGTAGCTATGCCTTTTTCTTTCTCCGACTGAGGGATACAGCGAGTCATAGTGGCGACAGTAAGCTGAGGATGGTTAGTTAGGACGGTGGTTTCCTGTGTAGTGTCGTAGGAGTACCAACAAGGTAATAATAGACTTCTTCTCGCGGAAAACTAGTACAGGGGGAGGGAAAGAGACTTCACCAACAAGGTAGAAGTGTTTTCCTCTGTTTGGGTAGATTTTGAGTAGTGGAAGCAACGTATCTAGTAGCAGGGAGTTGAGAAAAATGGCCGTTTGGGAAAACAAGGGAAGACAGGGTAGCGAAGAATCCTAGTAATGGCTTCTTTCTGATTATTGTTTACGTTTCAATGGTAGGGAAACATGGTCTGGGTGGTTTTGTGAAGGAAGAAGGGAAGAAAGGAAGAGTAGGGGCTTACCGGTGTGTAAAGAGATGGACCCTCCGACATGAAAGCTGGGGGTGGAACCACGGGTTCACAAACCCCGAGGTGGTTTGTTTGGTCAACTTACTAATTTGGGTAAATAAAAGTGGGTAGGATTTGAAAACAGTTTGAAATAATTGAAAAAACCGGTGGATACAAGGTATCTCGGTAAAAGTGCATGGGAGCGTTTTGAGAAAGAGCAATGGCCTTACCTATACGAGGGTTGATTAGGATTCAAGTTTTATCCTATAAAAATCTTATTTAACTTGTAAATGCATTAAAACCGTTTGAGTTTATAGTAACAAATTTCATATGCTTTACTAATGGTTTTTGGAAATGTGACGATCAAATAAGTTGTGTGGTGGGTTAGGTTTTAGATTGAGATGACGGATCTCTCAGAGATTTAGGATAATTACTATGGCATACCCCTCTATTATATGGAATTGAATAGCTTGATGTGAGCCATAACCAGTTTGAAAAAAACAAAAAACAAAATTCATTTTACTAATTTTTTGTGATAGTATCAAATCCAAATCTATGACCAGCTTTTTAATCAAATTTAAATAAATTGGCGACATTACATTAATTGTATTCAGAGTTAGTTTTTCCTCATCAATCTCGAAACAAAAATTCAGAAATTTATTTGTTAGCAAAAACTGCGTGCTCCTCGAAGAAATTTTTCGTTCTTTGTTTTATATTTGTATGTATGTTTCTAAGTTTCCTTATTGGTTTAATTATATACAATTTATCTCTCTCTCATACCTTTGAGAGAGAAAGTGAATCGGAGAAGGAAAGTGATGCTCTATATTATGATTCTCGCGTTGGGCTTATGCAGGATGATTACATCATCTCGATGTCTGCCAAATTTTGTGAGTTGTATAATCATCCTTGTTCTGAGTTAGAGCGATTGAAGGATGCACTCGTGACAACTAGAGCTCCATTGTTGTTCAACGGTAAGCCTTCTCGGAAATACTCATGTACAAAGCTACATGACAGGATGGAAAATGGGTTGTGTGTGTTTTGTGAAGAGCTAGATTCTCCTGGTCATTATCATTTAAAACACAAGGAATCACATATTTTAATGGTGGAGTGTGATGATGATCAATCTTTTGGTGATGAACGGTTGGTAGAACCTGCTGTTGAGACATCCAATGCCGCATCATTGCCAAATGGAGAGGATACTCCACCGTCTGCGATTGGCTTAGAAGTAGAAGCGATGGAGATGAAGTCATCAATACAGGAGATAGAATCAAGTGGTGCCACAGATGTGATAGTGACAGACATGATTCAAGATGAAGAATCAAACACAGAGAGGAAATCGAAGCCATACCAAAGGTTGCATCAAATTGAAGAATTTTGACATCTTAAGGACACCCTTGGAGATCAAACATATGCGTTCATCAAACCATATCAATCACGTTTCCAACCTTGGTATGACCATGATACTCTACAATCTTATATTGGTTTTGATGATTTGGTTGCACAAGAAGTGAAGAGATCATGTGTTCTGAGAGTCTCTGAAGTTTCTGAGACTTTTGAGAAGCTACAAAAATCATGGAAATTCGAGTTCAAAAGCAAGTCTGACAAAAGCATATTGTCATGTGATATGTTCTTGTGTGCGGCGGAATCTTGGGAAGAAGTTGTTATTCCACGAGAAGTAACACAAATGGGTCTCATACTCTCTCATGATGCACTCTTCATCCCACAAGGGTTTGTGGCGGTGCTATTCAAAGGGACCTTCAAACACAGATCGTGTATGATGATTGTGATGAACATTTATAATTACCAACTTTTGAAGACAATGCTTCTGCAAGTACAAAGTCGGGAGAAGCAGAGGAAGTACCACAAAACCTGAAATTCAAGTATAAACAAAAGTTTCAGCTGAGAGTTTTGCCACATAATGAACAACATAAGCTCATAGGAAGAAGGATGATTAAGTGTAAAATGAAGGTGTTGCAGAATTCATGGTCCACGAGGCAGTTTTATGCTTGGAAAATCAAGAAAAAAATGGTGCGTATGGAGATCCAATATGCAGAGATTCCCCCTTAATTTTTACCACTGTGAGGACAAGATGAATATTTCAGAGGCGAGTAATGATATGTGTACAAAGCTGGTTTATGATAAAGAAAGGAATGGGGTTTGCAAGCAGGGCTGGGAAGAAGGGATAGTGAAATTTAATTATACGGTATGCAAGCTGCAAGTTGATCCTACCGTATGCAAACTAAGACTTGCTCTTTATTATGTCTTAAAATCAGGTTTGCATATCCTCCCCTGGGCAGACTATAAAATGACGTATGGAATAGTTGAAGTTAGTAAAGCTGAGATAGATAAAAAGGATAAATGGAACAAAGGTAGCTTTGTCTTAGAACTTCAACAAAGATCCATGGAGTTTAGTTCAGTGATCCAAAATAGCATATTGTTGTTTATTTGTGAGTATCAGCACTTTATGACCAAGAATCCATGTTTCCCGATGACATCCCTGACAAGGCTCAGTGAGGTTTGGGATTTTGGAGAAAACTCTTACATTACATGGCTGTTTTTGAAATTTGAACTGAGGTTCATCTACGGTTCTCTTCTAAGACCGCTTGATGCTCACTCAGAGGCTGGATTTGGTTGTGGATCGCACTCTGGTTTGGGTTATACTGTTGATGCCATAGGTGGCACATCAATGGATGAGTTCAGTTTAGTTTGCATGCTTATACTTGGTGCTTTTGTCTTGAATATCTTAGCAGAAGAAAGTCGCGACTGTGGTGATGTGAAGCAACTAATATGCGGTGATGTGAAGTTCCACTTGAAGCACAAATGGAGATCTAGGCTATTGCAATCATTTTCAGAGCTGGAAATCTTTGCAGCTGACGTTGTGTTCATCACAAATCTTGTCAAAATTGCATACTCAGTTTGAGAACAACAAAGTGCTACTACTTATACATTGTTGTTTGTTCAACCATCAACTACATCAATTCGAGCGAAGGACACTTACTGGGAGACTGAGCAAGATAACATTCAGAATGTCGTGTATGTGTTAGCTGAATTTGTGTTGAGGATTACAAGTGTTGGGAACCGTATTACGACATGGAAAAGATTGTGTGCTAGAATGATTTGAACTATCACTATGAAAGGCAAAAGAGAAGGAAGAGAGATCACTGTTCTCAGAGGACACCTCAAGCTAAAATTTATTTGCCTAATTTATGATAAGATTTGGATGAGACAAAAAGCATGGCCGAGAATCCTACCAAGGTTTTATCAAGGAACATCCAATTTTTTTATGCTTGAGGACAAGGATGTTGCGAACAAAGGAGTATTGTTACAGGAGAAACCGGTTAATATCTCGATTATCTCAGCTTATTTGCTATCCGGTTATGTTGCATTTTAATAATTAAACCAACATGTTGGTTATGTAGTTGTGGTTTGGTAGTTGGTACGACAAACATGTATTTGTAAGGCATTTTGCCAATTTGGGAAATAAATCAAACAATTATCTTCTTATTCAATCTCTCTTTCTCTCTATCATCGTTCATCATCATCAATTCATCATCACACGAATTCAGTGTCTTCGAGATGATCTCTCTTCCATTTTAGATCATCTTCTAGACTGTGTTCACTGACTTTCGGATCCTCGGTGGATTTCTAAGTTAGGGATTTATCTCATCAATTTTTATTGTTTCATGTTGTTGATTAATTTTGTTGATTTGACTGAGCTCGTTTGCTGTCAAATCGGATGAAATTTTTCGTTGATCGTTATCCGGTGATTAGATGAAGTTTCATTCAACATCAAAGGCGAAATTGGAAGAAGATAATGTAAAGCATGGTTGTCAGAGATGGAGGATTGTGCCGGAAGAATCCCTCGGCGGAGTTTATGTGGATTCATTGCCTGATTTTCTCCAGCGGCGCAAGAGTCTCTCGGTTGCATCAATCCAACTCTTGAAGAAGAATAAGCGTGCACACGTGTTTAGGTTTAGAGCCTTAGTTTTTCATTATCTTAGGGCATGTGCATTAGAGACTTTAAAAGTGGATGTCTAAAAATTATTTTTTTGATTAAATTTAAATAAGTTTAATGTTTTAAGACACTTTAGTTATGGAGACATGTCTAAACCCCAAAAATAAATCTTATATTAGACACTTTTTATCAGTTTTGGATCTTTAGTCTTAAGATTTATTATTTTAATAATGTTATTAGATCTTTTAAAATATCTTTTGTTTTGGGCTGGTTTATATTGTTATTGGGCTCGTTTGGTTTTTAGAGTTGTTAGACTCCGATTATGTAATGTTGTCCTTAATGAATTTTTTAATGAAAAATGTCGAGAAGGAAGGAAAAAAAAAAAAAACCTAAACCCGAATCTCGCGGTAGAATCTTCTTCGTTCCTGAATTTAATGGTTTTTTTTGGGTAGATCCTATAAGAAAATACTACAATCGTTCAAAAGCCCATTTGGCTATAAAAGAAGAAGCTGGCGACATCTAAAAGCCCATAAACGGTTTATCGATAGACTACCAAAACCTGATCTAAAAGCTTTTTTTAAAACCACTCTGTTATTTGTATCGTCTTCCCCGTAATTTAAAAATTGCTGATTTCACCAAAAATACAGATCTTTGAAACCAAGAAAGATTCTTCTAATCGATTAGCTTCCTAAACTCGCAGATGGAGTCTCCTTCGTTCCTTGACTATCTCTTCTTCTTTCTCGTCCGTCCGCTTCTGGCAATCTCGTTCGTCGTCTGCTTCATCGCTCTTTGTACTCTCTCTCACTCTCTTTTCTCAGACTTTCTGTATTTTACCTCATAATTTTGATCTCTAGAGCTCTCAGATGTCGTTTTGATCATCTGGGTATTGCATAATTGCCTTTGAATTTTGACTTTTTGTTGACTTTTATTATTTTACACGGAGCAGGGTGGTTTCTGGCATGGAAGCTGGTATTAAGCCATGTTCCTCTGGTACAAGAGATCTTTGGTTTGAAGAAGAATACCTTTAAACCAAAACCAGAATCTCGCGGCAGAATCTCTAAATTCTACAAAAGTATCAGTTCTCGGAATCCTGTTCCTCAATGGTAATTAGCGTTTACTCTTTGTGTTAATTGAATCCTGAAGAGATGTGAATTACTTTTGACTTTCGAACTCTATTTCTCTTAGAATTTGTGAGCTCCGACGATTTTAGAAGCTTCCATGATCCGAAACAGAACGAGCACAAGTTACAAATCCAGGAAGATTCAAGTTAAAGCTTTAGACACGAAGAGTAGTTCTATTATGTTGTGTGTACTCTTTCAAGCCCAAATCTTGGATCAGTGTTTCCATGTCTTCACACTGGATCCTAAATTGTTGTAAAGAATGCTTTGATTTATGAATCAGGTCAAACAAAAATTAAGTTTTCCAAATCTTTTGCTAAGACAGAACATACTACATGAACCTGAAGCTTGGGATCAAATCCATGACTAACCAAGTCTAAAGCAGCTAAAGAACTTCTCGTTCAGACATGACCTGAGTTTCTTTTTCCCCTTTGATAGGTGAAAGGAAAAAATGACATAAACATAAGACGTTGATAATTTACCGAACATCGAGTCAAGGAGAAGGTGTAGTAGTCTCCTCAGGAGCTGAAGGAGTCTTCTTCTTGATGGGTCCTAGAGAGACTTTAACCTTTGCTGGTCTCAGAACACGATCTCCTAGAATAAATCCCCGGTTAAGCTCTTCGGTTATTATCCCTGCTTTAACTACATCAGATTCTTCTCGCTATATAGCCTCGTGCAACTACAACAATAAACGATATTGCTTAAGTCACTCAAAACCCGCTAAAACAACAAACCTCTTATCATCACTCAATGGCAGTATGGCACACAAGAATCATACAACCAAATTATGTTAATATATCTGAAGCTTTCTACTAGATATAGCAAAGACAATCATTGACTCTGTGACCCATTTCAACTTAGTATCTATGACTATGATAAGATCAAATTGAGAAAATCTCTTTTTACTGATCAAATCACAAGAACAAGATGAATGGGAAGTCTCAACTAAATCAATCCAGAGGATGTTTCTGGAGTTTCCATCAACCTCCACAGCGACTCACGAGCTCTAATCAAACTATCTTCTCCATTTTACCAATTATAATCTCTACATATACTAGTATAAAAAAAAATCCGCTGCTACTACGCTAATGCTATCTTAGGTTCCTTGGTGTTTTCAGACTACCTACTAAATAAGAGATGATTCTAACAGAATGTTTCATACAAGGATCATATACAATGGCACACAAGGATCATACAACCAAGTTACGTTAATGTAATTATAGCTTTCTACTACATAGAGCAAAGACAATCATTGACTCTCTTACCAATTTCAACTTAGTATCTATGACAGTATGACTATGATAAGATCAAATTGAAATCTTTTTTTATCGATCAAATCACTAGAACAAGATGAATCGAAAGTCCGAACTTGATCAATACAGAGGATGTTTCTGGAGTTTCCATCAACCTCCACAACGACTCACGAGCTCTAATCAAACTATCTTCTCTTCCTGAAACTATCTTCTGCATTGTAACATTTACAATCTCTACATATAGAACTAGTGTAAGTAAAAGTCGGCTTCTACTACTCTAATGCCTTCTCAGCTTCCTTAGAGTTTACCAATTTCAACTTACCAATGACTATGATAAGATCAAATTGCGAAAATCTCTTTTTAATAATCAAATCACAAGAACAAGATGAATGCAAAGTCTCAACTAGATCAATACAGAGGAAGTTTCTTAATTTTGCATTCAACCGTCACAACGACTCACGAGCTCTAATCAAACTATCTTCTTCATCATACAACTAGTGTAAGTGTTTGATCAGACTACCTCCTGCGCTATAGATAAGAGCTTTCTAAGTGATGCAACAAAGAGCTGCAGAAACTGAACATTTTGAAGATCTTTTACTTACCAAAGGATCAAAGGGCTTGCCCACAGTTGCAATGGCTTTAACACGAAGGTGTCTCAACACCTCAACGAACTGTCTGTATATTCCCTGATAACTCGTATCGATCTTCTTCTCCATCTCCGTATCGGGTTTAATCTGTTGCCTCGCTCTCTCGAAACTATCAACGAGTGGTAAGAGGCTCTTCATGATCTGCACTTTCGCGTTAGACTCTGTACTAAGCCGATCCTTGTCAAGCTTTTTCCTTGTATTATCGAAATCTGCCTGCAATCGGATCTTCGTCTCCTTCTCCGAAGCTATCTTCATCGATAATGATAATACCTTATTGTCGAATTTGTTCTTCTCCTTCTCGATTCCGCGAAAAATCGTTTCGATTTCCGATACGGTGATGTCATCTCCATTGAAGAGAGCTTGTTTATAAGCTCTGATTAGGGTTTTTGCATCTGTTGGGTGCTTCGAATTCGTTTCTTCGCTATTAGTCTTCAAATCAAAGAACACCCGAATTAGAAGAAGCTCATGAATCTCGATCCTATACTCCAATTAAAGGCGAATCTGAGGCTTACAGGAGAAGAAGAGTATAGAACTTACAGATGAAGCTTGGTGAGCAGAGAGAGATGCTACGTAGCTTCTGCGACTGTTCATGGTTATTGGAGATGGAGACAAGAATGGGAATACTCGTTTGGGTTTCGAATTGAATGGAGATGAAGAAGGTCTGCCATTGAAATGGAGGTTTCGCAAGGGTAAGGTTCTAGATTTGCCGGTGAGAGTTGAGGATGAAGATGGAGAAGAAGAAGAGGAGAAGGAGAAGCAAGGAGCTATGGAAGGATCGATTACGAGAGAAATCGCCGCCATTATCGGATTGGATATTAACTTGTTACGCAGTGATGTTCATACAAATTCGTATTTAATCTTAGACTAAACCAGTCTGTGGCTTACTCATTTAGCCTTTCGGTTTCATATTTTTCTTGGTTCAATTGGTTTTTCATATGGACAACATTTAAAATTTCTCTCCTCTTAGACGATTAGCTCTCTCACATCCTAGCTACCTCGACCAACCTTACTTGTCTCTCATTGTGGACGCTAAAACTCATGCTCATATATTTATAGAGTGATTGAATAGATTATAAAAAATATCCACATCATGAGATACCCTTAAGAGTATCTCACAAATCAAAAAAATAATTTTTAAATAAAAAAACAACTTCAACCAATCATAAAATGATAACTATTAAATGAGTATCTCAAAACTTGAGAACCGCTTCTCGTTTGAGAAACGAACTCTCTCTCTCCTCCTTTTTTAATTCTTTTCATTATTATATTATGAGATACTCAGTGAAAACTCCACCAATGTGGGTGCTCTAAGAATCTCTTTATAAACCGAAGAATATAAAACTTAAATTAAATAAATGCATTTGATTGATAAGAACAAGTATTCGAGTACAAGGTGAATGAGAATATGAGAGCTCGTAGTGAATACAAGTGTGAATTAGGTAAAAGATAGCCTCCTCTATGTGACTTTGCTTCTTATATAGCCCTCTCGATCTCCAGCTACTGCGCGTATATCAGAAGTCGTTGCACGTGTTCTAGGTATCTCAGGGGTTGCTGTTTAAATTGAGCTCCGAATCTTTCGGGATCTCGCTTAGCTTAGTCGATTTGGTCTTGAAGATAATCTCTTCAGCGGGAGGTCGACAGTCTGCTGAAGATACAAAGGTGGGCCATATTCCTAGTACATCGTCATAGATGGGTTTGAGGTAATTTCTTAGTAGGCTTTTCGGTGGGCCGGAGTTAATGCTAAATCCAGCTCCAACGGTTGCCCCCAGCCCATTAAGTGAGGTGACGAGGTTGATGGGCGGAGAACAGACTTTGGGATTATTTAACTGCTTTTTTCTTGCTTTTGGTCGGCGATAGCTCGACGATTTTCCAGAGTTCAAAAAGATCTCGTGTTTGCAACGGACCGTATCTGGGTTAAAAAAAATAAAAATTCTAATGTTATCGAATTTTTGGATAAGTGCTTGAATTGTTTGGGACAAAACTGTTGAGATTTGTGGATACGAGCAGTTGTATTAAATGGGATAATGCCGAATCTCGAAGCAAAAAGTAAATCTTTGAGATTTATCTTTGAACCAACGGTTGAGATTGGTGATAAGTAGGTTTTTATGCTACTTTCTCAATGCCTTAAGCATCATTGATCATTGTAATACTTGAGGTTATCAATCAAAATGGGAGGAAAGAACAATAGGAATGCAAGAACAAAACAAAGCTAAAAACAGATTAACAGAATATCAAGCTAAAGGTGATGGATTTAAATTTATCAAATATTAAAAATCAGATCTAAGGTTGAGGTTCATGTTTTGTAGAGGTTCAAGGTTCAATCTTGGGTTTTAAAACAATAGATCTACACGTTTAAATGAGCTATCCTTAAATATAAGAATCAAAACTAGATTAATCCACTCTCGTGGTAGGAATCATTTCACCGATCCTCTTTCCAAACCCAATCCCTTGGTGGAAAAGGATGATGGTGAACATTAAAGATGGATTTTAAAATGATCTAGCAAGCTCCCTTCCCATACACTCTCGTGCGAAAGGATAAGCAAGCTTCTTGGTTTGGGATTATGGGATTCTCTAAGTCTTGTTAGGATAAGAGAATCCCTAAGATCATACAACCTCTCCCGAGGTCTCTAGGCATGAAACGCTCCAAACCAAGAAAGAAATAAGATTAAGAACACATAACACCAAGATTAAACCTCCCTAATCCCCTCAACCTTAGATCTTAAGAGATCTACTCGCTAAGCATGATTAAACACATCGAGAGCATGAAGGAAGAAACGCTAAACATCCTTAAACGATTAAAGAAGAAGATTGAAGATAAGTACTTGCGATTAAGATAAAGATCAAAGTTTTACAACTAAAAAAGCTTAAAGAAACTAACAATGGCGGCTCGAGAGCTTAAAGAAGAAAGGCAAAACGTAATAAAAGATAAGATCATCGAAAAGTAGGTCTAAAAACATTATATAGTACAAGAGAAATGGTCCCCTCACAAAAAGACAAAACGTGTGAGCTGTCCGGATAAGGTCCGAGATCGAGCTGAGACGTCGATCTTGCGGTTGATCTTGGACTGGGATCGGCTTGCTTCGCTCGATCTTCAGGTCGATTCAAGTCTTCAATCGATCTCCTCCTTCGATCTTGTGGTCGATCTCTCCTAGATCGACCCGTGACTCCGATCTCTAGGTCGATCCTTGCTGCATGTGCCTCCACGTCTGTACACTAGCACGACTAAGATTGGTCGATCTTAACCTCGATCTTGATCTGGAAACGGTCTGAGCTCTTCGATCTTTTGGTCGAAGGATCGACCTTCCTTGCTCGAACTCCTCCTCGATCTCAGTGCTCCCTTGCTCGTCTGAGTCCTTCTAAGTTTTTCCAAGTTCTCCCTTGAACCTCAAAAAGTTCCAGCACTCTCCATAGCTCCAAGTACTCAAAACAACATGAATATGATGCAAATATGCAAGAAACCATGCAAATGCTAATGCAGAGTGTTCTAGGACCTAAAGTGAGATAAAGTATACAAACTAGCCTATATATGAATGCAATATGCATGAAAATCTATCCTAAATATATGCTGAATATGCGAAATATATGAGTATATCAACTCCCCCAAACTTGCATTTTGCTTGCCCTCAAGGAAACTAAAGTGAAGCTAGGAGAAAAAGTTTGAAAGTGGGGGCTCAAATCCAAAAGTGCTTCTCAAATGAATCAACTCAATGGTCCTAGTTCTCAATTCTAAGATGCAGTACACAAACTCTACTCCAAAGAACTTAGCCATATTCATCACATATTGATTCTCAAATCAAGACTTGTCTAATCCAAACAATCCAATAATCCTAACCTTTAACATTGATTAAACATTTCAAACCGTGAATCACACTTGTGCAAGTAAAGACCGAATACATTTGGCTAGGGACAAGGTTATGAGATGAAAATGATCTCATTCAAGTGGGTACTCCAAGCAATGGTTTATCTCAAAGAGGATTGAACTTATGCATAATGCTAAAGGTAAAAGGCAATCGATGCATACATGGCTAGACTCTCATCTACCCAAATACACTAACAATGAACCTAATTCCCCTCTCATTGACTTTCTTGTACAGCTCACTCACCCTCTAGAAATACCCAAATTAACAAGGCAAGACGCCAACTTGGGATTCTTCTCCAACCTTACAACAAGCGAGTGGTATAGTCTTTCTTCTAGCTCTTTTCACATTTTAATGGGTTAGCTCTCTCTCTTTTTCTCATATATATATTTTTTATATTTTTTTTTTATTTGGCCTTATGGCTCTTTTTCTTATTTATATATTTTTTTTTATAAGAGAGCTAACCCTTTTCTTTTTAAACACTTGGGCTTATTTTCAATGCAATCAAGACTACACCACTTCAAACTATGTATCCCCTTTAATTTCAAACTCCAAACACCATTCTTTTCTCAAACCCGAAACAAGGTAAGCATTTTCATCAACACCCGTGAACTCCCAACCCAAATCAAGCCTAAAACTAGCATCAAAATGCAAAGCTAGCATCATAAGAGACCCTAAACATGTCGCCCTAAACCTAACACTTTATACAAAATTCAATCAAAAATAAGGCCTCACAATTTGCAATCACACAAGAATTTTGGCTTGAAATAAGGCAAGGGTTAAGGTGTGGAATTCTATTTAGGCTTACAAGAGGGTAGTGAAGGGAATAAGAAAGCCTAAATATGTATATGTGATCCATGTATTCTTTCTCAAATATGATAATTTAAAATTCATTTTAAGGTTTCTCTTGATAGGAAATGATTCAATTCATACTTGTTTCAACTTAAGCCAAGAAAATTAAAATAAATGATCCAAATATGGTTAGAGCTTACTTTCAAAGTTTGTACAAAGCATCAAATAACTACTAATTAGGACCTTGAACCAATTCATGAGCTAAACATCTTACAAAGAATTTTGTATCATTGCCCACAATGCATATGAATGCAATAGCCTAAATGCAAAAATTCTGGACTCAATCCTAAAATATTATACAAATGTAAATGCAACTACATGAATTTTTTTTTTGAATTTTTAAAAAATTTCTGATTTTTTTTTTGAATTTTTCTATGCAAAATATATGAATGCAAGACTCAAGGATGTTAAATAAAAATAAGATTTAAAGAAAACATGTCAAAGCACACAATTATCCCCTCAAACTTGAATGACAACATCTCGGTGTCAAACAAGTCCAAGAGGAGATCAAAATCCAACAAAAAGAAAAATGCAAGTGTATTTACAAAGGTTGAGATTGGTACCTTGGAGTTAGGTGTGACCGGAGCTTGTGGTCGCTCCGGTTTTCCTGCTNAGGAGATCAAAATCCAACAAAAAGAAAAATGCAAGTGTATTTACAAAGGTTGAGATTGGTACCTTGGAGTTAGGTGTGACCGGAGCTTGTGGTCGCTCCGGTTTTCCTGCTCTTGCGTGGAGAGCTTGATGTCACTACGCCCTTGTCCTTGCTTGAGGATGGACGTTCTTGAAGGGAGAGACGGCGGTCTTGCGCAACCGGCTCTTGGATCATAATTCCTTCAGTCGAGTGTCTAGCTTGCGCCGGCCTTCTCTCCATTGTGAATTGAGCCTCATCACTTGAGCTCTCCTCTGAAGTGCTGTCCCTTTGGAGCTCCTTGACCTTCCTCATCAGCTTCTTAATCATTTTGCCTTGCCATTTGTTCACCTTCCTCTGGATTTCCACCACCGAGGCAAGAAACTTCTCGGCCTTAGTTCGAGGCTCATAGTCGAGCTTGGGGAGAATAAAGGTGGCTGGAATCTCAGCATCAGATGGAGGGGAGTCCGTGGGTGGGTCTATGGGGGCTGGAGCTGCAGCTATGTTCCCAAGAGGCTCATAGCAATCTTCATCTGTTGGCAAGAATTTAATGTTGCCAATGCTATCTATCAATGTCTCGCCGAGGTTAGGGAGAATGCATGTCTTCTTAGCATTGTTGTTGTCGGTGAACAAGTAAGCGAAACGACCAGGGGCTGGAGTAGGTCCTAGGGAACATGCGACCACCATGTAAGCTTGATCCATGTAGGCTCTCTCCGCACAAGCTTCAAACTCATCTAGTACTACCCCGGCTTGCTCGAACAAGGGCGTAAGGAATCCTCCAATGAAGGCTGAGGTTGCCTTGGCTCTCAATGCCCACGCCTTGTACTTCATGAGGGAGGTTGCCAAGATGCAACCGTAGTTGATATTGTCCCCAAGATCGTCTTCCATAGGCTCTTCTTTATTGCCCAGATCTTCACTCTTGGCATCATTATGGCACACGATCTTCTTGAGTCCTTGGAATACGAAGCATAGCTCATTCTTGGTCACCGTGGGGGTGGTTGATCTCCCTGAGAAGTTGTTTGCAAGGAGTTTGAGCATGTACCTCAGCAAGGGATTCCTAACCTTCTTGATCTTTGCCGTGTTGCTTTTGTAGTCACCATGACTTATCAAATCCCAAAGTGCACTCGCCGATTTGAATTGAGGGAATTCGGTGAGTGTGACTTTGGCATTGAGGTTGTAAGCTTGGCACACCTCAGGGATGGAGAGGTTGTAGGCTGTCTTCCTTATCTTGAAGGTCATGCGGCCGGTTGATGGTGAAGGGAGACTTGGATCTTCATAAGAGAAGTCCAAAGTCGAGAGGAAGTGAAGTGTAGCCTCTGGATATGTGGGATGATCCATGTTTGCCAAGCAGAAAAGCCCCATATCTCGAAGTAAGTTGTCAAAATCCCCCAATAACCCGGTCTTATACAAGAAATCCCGGCTCGCAAACTTCGTGGATTCAAACCGCAACCTCTTAAGCCGTTTTCTTGCTTTCCTCTCCTCTTTACTCCACTTGACATCCTCCACAACTTGTTGCGCTTCCTCTTGCTGAGCTAGATCTCTGTTTCTCTTCCTCGGTGCTTAGTGCCTGAAAATAGGTGCTCGAAAAGAGAATGAGAAGAGAATGACGGCAAGAGGAAATCAATGTAAATAAGAAGATTTATATCCTTAAAATCTTATGCAATGTTTCCAAATTTTAGAGAATATTTTTGAAAATATCTTTAAATCAAAAGGGAAATCTAAAAAGATATGGCTAAATCTAGAATTTTTCTCCCAAACTTAGATATTTCTAAAAATTAAGCACAATCCTTACCAAATTCACAACAATCCACTCCTAAAAACTAGGAATTTTCATGCCAACTCAAAATAAACTTTTAAAATTCAAATACCTTTGAGATGGAATGCAAAGGAATGAGTATGAAATGCTCTTTTTCTTGCCAAAAACCGAAACTCACTCTCTCTTTATTTATAAAAACTAGTTCGAATGCTAATGGAGAGAGTGTGTGAGTAGTGGCTTTATAAAGAGGGATATTTGGAAAAAAATACATGCAAGTGGTGTGGGAATCTGTGGTCAAGGCATGTTTCTCATGGTCAAAAGTGACAACATTGACCAAAATTCAAACTCAAAATGAGAGGGAAGGAGAAAAAGAGGGAAAAATTTAAACTAACCTTGGCATGAGATCGAGTCAATTTGGTCGATCTTGACCTCGATCTCATGCCCAATCTTTTAGAGATCGATCGTCGTTGTTGATCTTTGCATCGATTCAATATAAATCGACACGAAGATCGATCTCTCTGCTCGATTTCATGCTTCCTCGCGGTTAAGGCTGTTCCCTTCAGATCGAGCTCCTGGGTCGATCGTGCGACCGTTTTAGTTTAGATCGAGGCAAGTGATCGATCCAGAGATCGATTTCTTTTCTTCGATCGAGTGAACTTGCTCAATCCACACCCCGTTTGAACCACGTTTGATCTCATGGGTGGGTCATCCTCTCGAAATCGAGCTGTTCACTCGATCGTTTGGTCGATCTGAATTAGATCGATCAAAACTTCCCGATTTAATAGCTCGGTCTAGCAAAGATCGAGCTACTTCTGGTCGATCTATGCCTCGATCGTCAGCTTACTCTTCCCCTTTTAAAGCCCCTTAACACTTTGAAGGACGTGTTTTTGGCTCTCGATTTCTCCGTACCTATGAACATAACCATTAAAAGCATAAAATAGAACAAAAATATATACAAGGATAGCCATGGATTGCCTCCCAAGTGCGCTTTTATTTAACGTCGTTTAGCTCGACTTTCCTTACTCTCCTTTAACGTGGGGTTGAGGCAGAGTGGGTGACGAGAGACATAGTTGAGCCAGGTCCTTGTTGTATCTCGACGGTGTAAGCCTTGCTCAACATTTCTTTTACCAACTCTCCTTTCTTTTTCATCAAACCGGGTGAGAAAATTGCCCTTGCTCTAGCAAATGGTTTCGAGCCCCCTTTGCACTTGACCTTGTAGAAGATGGAGTCATCCATGAGCTCCAATGGATGCAGGCTCAAGGCTTTCTTAGGCTCGTCACATCCCTTGCTAGAGATGTCCTTAGTTGTAACCGAGAAACAAGCCATTCTAGGCTTTTCCTTATGCTTGCCTAGCGAAGTCTTGTTTGGTTGCTCCTCTCTCACGGTCCGTGCTTCCTCATGGTGTTCCCATTCAACATTACCCTCCTGATCCTTGAGGACTCGTCTCTCCTTTTCTTGGTGCAGCTCGTCCTTGGTTTCCACTTGAAACACTTGGCCATCAATAGTTGGTTTTCTTGTACCCTCTTTGATACCAAACTTAAATCTTGCCCCTTGCCATCACATCGATTATTTCTCCAGTTGTAGCTAAGAATGGCCTTCCAAGGACAAGAGGATCTTTATCTTCCTCATCCATTTCAAAAACCACAAAATCCGTTGGAACGGTAGCATTGTTTATCTTCAAGGGTAAGTCCTCAAGCAACCCCGTTGGTTTTCTAACACTCCTATCAGCTAGGATTAGGGATACACTACACTCCTTGAACTTTGTGAAACCCAACTTCTTGGCAATGGAGTGTGGCATAAGGTTTATACTTGCTCCCAAGTCACATAAACTATTCTCAAACTTCAAGGGGCCTATAGTGCAAGGAATGGTGAAAGACCCCGGATCTCCTAGCTTCCTTGGTAGGACTTCCCCATGTGTGATGGTCTTACACTCTTGGCTTGATGCTACGATTTCTTGCAGCTCCTTGGCTCTCTTAGCTATCGCCTCCCTTAAGAACTTAGCACACTTTGGTACAAGGTTCAAAACATCAAGCAAGGGCATTTTCACTTCAATGTCTTTTAGACTTTTTTCAAACAAAGCCTTATGCTTCTCAACAAGCTGCTTCTTGAACCTTGCTAGAAAAGGAAGCTTAGGTTTGTAGGGAGGAAGAACAACTTCTTGTTTCTTTCTTGTTTCTTCTAACAATTCCTTCTCTACCGTTTCCTTGCCCCTCTTTGGTCTTTCAATGTAGACATCGTGGAAGGTGATTCCTTGATCATTTGCACAGCTTTCCTCCCCCTCTTGGATCACAATGTCCTCATTGTGCGTAGGTGGATCTCGTGGTGGCAGCACCTTCCCACTTCAAATAGAGATCATGTGAGCATATTCCTTTGGATTTGCTTCACATTTGCCCGGTAAGGTACTTTGCGTGGATGTGCTGGCTTTACCTTTCTCAAGCTGTGTAAGCTTGTTGTTTAGGTCAGTGATTTGGTGAGAAAAGTCATTGCTGGAGTTATCTTGCCTAACTTTCATTTCAGCAAGTTTCTTTTGTAATGTCAACTCCACATTAGCTTGGTTTTGCAAAATTTGCTTTAGCATTGCTTGAACCGGATCTTGAGTAGAAGTTTGAGCTTGTTGTGGCTACACAAAACCAGGGGGATATCCTTTCTTCCCTTGTTGTTGATGACTTTGGAAATTCCCTTGTCTTGTACCTTGATATGTGTTCTTGTTCACATATTGATAAGTAGGTTTTTATGCTACTTGGTCAATGACCCACTACTTATAACCGAATGTAGTATAGGTTATGTGTCTTATCAATATGATGGGTAGATTCAAGATAATGCATCAGTAAGTTTCTTGCGCAAGCTAGGAGCAATCTAGGGATTTAAAAGGGGAAATCTATCAACTTAAGTGTCACAATGATAGAAAGCTAATAACATAAACCAGATCTAACAAAAGAAAAAAGGGAAAAATAGAAATAAAGTAACAAGCTTGCAAGGTATAATAGAGATCGGTTCAAGGGACAAGGTGTCTAGAGACAAAGATGATAAAGGTCACTCCTTGATGCAAAAGTTAACAACCATTGAGGCTAATCCTTCAGCATAGATTTCAAGAACGAGATAAATCCACCGCCGTGGTATATATCCGTGAGAATAGCAAGCATGAATAAACAACTCTATTAATACCAAAACGCTCCCTAGACAGCTAATGTCTTAGGCTAGGATGAGCGAATCTCTTATGAGATTGGTTCTTGCGTTCCTTCAAACATGGCGTTTGTTTGAGAAAGCTTGAAGGCATAAATTAAATAGCGAAGATGACTAAGCAATAAGAGCATCAAATAAGAAAGGATTTAGATGTTTTAAGTATGGAGAAGCATCAAAGACTGAACCTTTAACTCCTTTGTCCTAACCTCGTCTCTAAACCGAGATGAACTACTCGCTATTGGTCATGGAAACCGTTAATCCTATTAAAGAAAGAACGATAAACATGATTCAAAAGAGAGGGAACAAGATTCTTTACAAAAATACAAGTCTTAAAGGATCTCAAAAATGGTTTCTTTCTCTCTTGGAGAAGATGACCAAAAAAGAGAAAAAAAATGAAGAACAAAAATGAAAAATGTCCATCCATTGCCAAAAGCGTGCAAAGGGGGTTTTTATAGGTGGTCCCAAAAACCTAGATGGCATGGATCCAAGGCAAAAAGCAAAGTCCGTTGTCTTCTAGTACCTCACGGGATCAAGCCGTTTCGCAAGGCCGATATGCCGAATCTTCATGTTCTTCGAGCGACTTTCATATCGGGTACACATTTCGGAATCTCACCGTTATGAAACTCGTAGCGTGCTGGTCGCTTCGGGATCATCCCGTTATCCGGTTCCGATAATTTACCTTTGGAAACAAACACCATGTGGAATATTCATTTCGGGCGGCCTCTATCGGGGGTAAGTCGTTGCCATAATTCGAGGTTCGTCATTGCTCGATGGTTCATGATTCAGTATCCTTAGATGACCTTACTTCAAAATGCACCTGATAAGGACTGAATATACGTGCAAATGACCATTACTCTATCCTAACTTGTGCTAATCCTATCATGAATGCAAATGGTTAATTAATGAACTAAAATGTGCACAAATAAGTCATAAAATGCTAAGAATGCATGCTCAATACCATGGAATATACAAAGGTATCACATATCTGATATGTCTATATTTTGCATCATATTCCCCTCCATTTAGTGTAAGTTTCTTATCATTTAGGAACCTAATTAAGCATCATTGTATTGCATTTTGATCATTTAGAGTTCTAGGATGTCTTTGCATAGTCTTTGCATATTTTGGTGCATTTGGAGTCTTGATCAGGTGATATGGATGCTATGGAGGCATGAATGGAGTTGGAGAAGGATGGCATAGCAAAGGAAGGGCAAGAAGTTACCAAGAAGGTGAAGAAGAAACTCTCTCGAGCTGGATCGATGTAGTGGATCGACCAGGCACGTCGATCCACTTCTCCAGGAGTTCGGATCGGCCAAGAGGATCGACGTAGCAGCTCGAGTCAAACATCCAGGGGTTCGGATCGACGTAGTAGATCGATGAGCTCCGTCGATCCAAACCAAGAAGCCAAGAAGAAGACGGACGAACAAGGGTTCGGATCGGCCAACCGGATCGACCAGGCTACCTTGATCCAAACTTCCAGGAGTTCGGATCGATGTGCTGTATCGACCTAGCACGTCGATCCGGACACAGACGGACCTTTACTGTTCACTTTTCTGGGTCCCCCTATAAATACTCAAATGACCTAATTTTTGGGTCAATTTTTATTCTCTTATGTTCTTAGCTTAAACTTTTGCCTCTTTGGGAGAAAACTTGTATTTGGCTTGGATCTTTAAAGTTTAATACAAAACTCTCTTGGCTTTCTTTTTAACTATTCTCTAATCATGTTTTGGCTTATCCCTAATCATAGATTTGATGGGCTTGATGGTGATTAGTGAGTAGTCTCTTAGGAACTTGGGGATGAGTTAGATTTAGGGTTTTCTAATGGTTCAATCTTGCAATCTAGGATAGATTCTTTCATCTCTCTTCTTATTAAGGAGTTCTTAATGCTAAATAGCTAATCTTTTGCTATTTGGATCATAAGCATTTCATACACCCACCAAGTGTTTGATGAAATGCTTGAACCACCTTTCTAAGAGATTTACATTCCTAGCCTAAGATATTAGTTGCCTAGGGTGTTTATCATGCCATTTAGACTTGTGATTAATGCTTGCTAATCATTTTAATGCTAAAACATCATTAGTTCATTAGGGTGATTAGAAAAGGGATTAGTGCCACATATCATGGATTAGTCTTTATTAAGTGTTCTAGGCATAGAGATCGCTTGATTAGTTGCTTAAATGATTGCAAGGTTGTCCATTTGATTGCCCAAATCAATGATTCCATCCCTAGGTTTCGTTTTTAATTAATTAGCAAACTTGATTAGTAGTTAATCGTGTGATTAGTGCTTGATTAGTGATAATTAAGGTTTAAGGTCTTATAATTAGTCTTGTAGTATCTTTCTTAGCTAGTAGTTTGCTTTTAATTGTCCCTTGTTTCCTAATTTCGAATTTGGCTTAGCTTAAACCAAACTTTGTATTCCTTTTGCATCAAACTCCCAAGATGGATTGATATCTCAAGTATTGCAATGATATGAGCAATAACTCTTGTTTCAAGAGATAAAAACTCTTGTTTCAATTTGGCGTCGTTGCCATATTGGGATTGTTTGATCACTAGGATTTAAGTTTAGTTTGAGACTAAGTTCTTCTTCTGTGTTTATTGACTATCTTTTTTTCTAGATTTCAGTTGACCTTGAATGCATTTGAGATCACAAAGAGACAACAACTTCCAAGGCTTTCAAGAGATTGATCAGTTGGAAAGGGTTGCTAGGATTGCAATTGAAAAGGGTTGCTAGGATTGCAAGAAGGGAAGCTGAAAGGTTAGAGAGGCTGAGAATGGAAGAGTAACAAAGGGATCAAGCTCCTCAAGGTGTTGCACCACCAAACATGGCGCAAGCACAAAGGGGCAATGGAAACCCCTTGCATGCGCCAAGACAAGGGAGAAAAATTGGGGCTGGTGATGCTCCAAATATTCACCAAAATATATATGGTATTCAACCTCCACCAGTTCACAACAACACCTTTGAGGTCAAGCCAGCTTTCATCTCCATGGTTCAACAAGACAAGTTCCATGGTTTGCCAATGGAGGATCCACTTGATCACTTGGATAACTTTGATAGAGTTTGTGGGTTGTTCAAGATGAATGGTGTGAGTGAGGATGCTTTCAAGCTAAGACTTTTTCCCTTCTCTCTTGGGGATAGAGCAAGGCAGTGGGAGAAAAACTTGCCTCAAGGAACCATCACCTCTTGGGATGATTGCAAGAAGGCATTTCTATCTAAGTTCTTCTCCAACTCAAGGACTGCCATGTTGAGAAATGAAATCTCAAGCTTCACTCAAAGGAATAATGAGTCTTTTAATGAAGCATGGGAAAGGTTCAAGGGCTACACAATGCAATGTCCTCATCATGGCTTCACACAAGAGTCTCTACTAAGCACCATCTATAGAGGGGTCCTTCCAAAGATTCGAATGCTTCTTGATACCGCAAGTAATGGTAACTTCTTAGAGAAAGAAATAGAAGATGGTTTAGAGCTTGTAGAGAATCTTGCCTTGAGTGATGGTAACTACAATGAAGACTATGATAGAGCTCCAAGGGGAGGTGAATATGAATCTCACAAGAAAGAAATGAAGTCTCTACATGACAAGATGGACAAGCTCATGTCTTCCAATCAAAGACATGTACATTTTGTTTTTGAGAATCATGAAGAGTGTGAGGATCAAGTTGGGTCTCAAGAGTGTGAAGAAGAGGTCAATTTCGTGGGAGGCCAAGGAGGATACAACAACAATTATAACAACAACTATAAGGGGAATAACAACCTCTCTTATAGGAATACTAATGTGGCCAACCCCGAAGACCAAATCTACCCCACCCAAACTACTCAAGGCATACCTTTTGTGACTTACAACAATCAACAAAAATGTTATGTACCAAGGCCTAACTACCAAGGAGGAAACCAAGGCAACTATGGTGGTACAAGGAACAATCCTCCACCGGGTTTTATTCAAGCCTCTCAAGGTCCTCCACAAGACAACATTCAACTCATGCTTCAACAAATACTTCAAGGTCAAGCTCATAGTGATGCTAATGTGGGCAAGAAGATCGCTGAGATTAACACAAGGATGAATTCTTCACTAAATGAGCTTGCCACTCAAATAGGAGGTCTCCAACAAAAGTTCAAGCAACTTGAGAACAAAGTCAAGGCTTCTAGCTCCTCTTCTCAAGGCACTCTACCGGGAAAATGTGAGGCAAACCCCAAAGTGTATATCAATGCCATCACTTTAAGAAGTGGAAAGGAGTTGCCTACAAGGGAGAGTCCTCTAATCAATGAGGACATTGAAGTTCAAGATGGAGAGGAAAGCTTTACAAAAGCTCAAGATGCTGTAACTTTTGATGATGTTTACATTGCAAAGAGGAGCAAGGAAGTGGTAAAGGTGAAGCCAAAAGAGTATGTGCACAAAAAGGAGTCAACCTTTGTTCCTCTACCTTACAAGCTTAAACTTCCCTTCCCCGGGAGGTTCAAGAAACAGTTGGTGGAGAAATACAAGGCCATGTTTGACAAACAAATTAAAGACATTGAGCTCAAGATGCCTTTGGTGGATGCCTTCATGATGATTCCTCAATATGCCAAGTTTTTGAAAAATGCTGTGGCACAAAGAGCTAGAGATGTCCAAGGAGTTATGCTACTTTCTCATGAGTGTAGTGTAATAATTCAAAGCAATGTGATACCAAAGAAGCTTGTAGACCCCGGTTCCTTCACTATACCATGCGCCCTTGGTCCCCTTGGTTTTGAGAATTGCTTATGTGATCTTAGGGTTAGTATCAACCTCATGCCCTATTCAATAGCTAAGAAGCTCGGTTTCACCAAGTACAAGGAATGTGAAATCTCTCTAATTCTTGCCGATAGGAGTGTGAGAATGCCTATTAGAGTTCTAGAAGACTTGCCTATAAAGGTTAGCAACTTCATCATCCCAACAGATTTTATGGTGCTTGAGATGGATGAAGAGCCAAAGGATCCTTTGATCTTGGGAAGACCTTTCCTATCTACAGCTGGTGCCATCATTGATGTGAAGCATGGAAAAATCAGTTTGCATCTAGGAAAAGGGGTTGAGCTGAAGTTTGACATAAAAAAGACCTTGAGGAAGCCAACCATTGATGGCCAAGTGTTCTACATTGAAACTATGGATGAGTTAGCCGATGAGTTGCTTGAAGAGCTAGCCCAAGAAGACCATTTTAGTGTAGCTCTAACCAAACCACATGGAGAGAATGGCTACTTGCATGAGGAAACACAAGCATACACGCTCATGCTTGATTCTCGCAAGGCACAAGATGGGAAGGAAAGATTTTCAAGTTTGGTAGCTTCATGTGAGGGTGAAGTGGAATTTGCTCAAGATAAAGGGTCCTTGAGGGTTGAGGTTTCAAGTCAAGGACAAGAGGAATTCGAGCAGGGGGAGTTGGCAAGGGATCTTGATGAGGATTGGAGTGAACTTAAGGCACCAAAGGTGGAACTCAAGCCACTTCCCATTGGACTAAGGTATGCTTTCCTAGGCCCTAACTCTTCTTACCCCGTAATTGTCAATGAATACTTGAGTGATGATGAGCTCAACTCCCTCCTTAATGAGTTGAGAAAGTATAGGAGAGCTATTGGTTACTCTTTGAGTGATATCAAGGGCATATCTCCTATGCTTTGTACTCATAGGATTCACCTTGAAAATGAAAACACTTCCTTAATTGAACATCAAAGAAGATTAAACCCAAACCTAAAGGAAGTAGTGAAGAAGGAAATCTTGAAACTTTTAGAAGCAAATGTGATCTATCCTATTAGTGACAGCACTTGGGTCTCTCCCGTGCATGTTGTCCCTAAGAAGGGTGGAATCACTGTGATTAAGAATGAAAAAGATGAGTTAATACCAACTAGAACCATCACTGGCCATAGGATGTGTATTGATTACCGAAAACTTAATGCTTCTACTAGAAAAGATAATTTCCCTCTTCCTTTTATTGACCAAATGCTTGAGAGATTGGCTAACCATCCCTTCTATTGTTTCCTTGATGGGTATAGTGGGTTCTTTCAAATACCCATTCACCCAAATGATCAAGAGAAGACCACTTTCACATGCCCTTATGGTACCTTTGCATATCGAAGGATGCTATTTGGGTTATGTAATGCTCCAGCTACCTTTCAAAGGTGCATGATGAGTATCTTCTCCGATCTTATTGAGGAGATGGTAGAGGTTTTTATGGATGACTTTTCTGTGTATGGTGCCTCTTTTTCTGCATGTCTTTCTAATCTTTGCAGGGTTTTACAAAGATGTGAAGAGTCTCACTCGGTGTTTAATTGGGAGAAGTGTCATTTCATGGTCAACCAAGGGATTGTGTTGGGTCATAAGATTTCTGAGGAAGGAATAGAAGTGGACAAAGCCAAGATAGATGTGATGGTCAACATGGCGCTACCATCAAATGTGAGAGGCATAAGGAGTTTCCTTGGGCATGCCGGTTTCTATAGGAGGTTCATCAAGGATTTCTCAAAGATTGCTAGGCCTTTGACAAGACTCCTTTGTAAGGAAGTGGAGTTTCAGTTTGATGAAGAATGCTTGCAAGCCTTTGAGACAATAAAGAAAGCACTTGTAAGTGCCCCTATTGTGCAAGCACCGGATTGGAGTCTACCATTTGAGATCATGGCGGATGCTAGTGACTATGCTGTTGGAGCTGTTCTTGGACAAAGGAAAGATAAGAAGCTTCATGTGATCTATTATGCAAGTAGGACACTTGATGAGGCTCAAACCAAGTATGCTACAACAGAAAAGGAACTCTTGGCGGTGGTGTTTGCTTTTGAGAAATTCAGATCTTATTTGGTAGGATCAAAGGTGATAGTGTACACGGATCATGCTGCATTGCGCCACATCTATGCTAAGAAGGAGACCAAACCAAGGCTCCTTAGATGGATCTTGCTTCTTCAAGAGTTTGACATGGAGATAGTTGACAAGAAGGGTGTGGAGAATGGTGTAGCTGATAATTTGTCAAGGATGAGGATTGAGGATGCTCAACCACTCAATGATTCTCTCCCGGAAGAGCAAATAATGATGGTCAAGAGTGTTGCTAGTGCACATGGAGTTGGAAAGAAGCTCCAAGAGACTCAAGACCTAGAGGACAAAACTTCGCCTTGGTATGTTGACATTGTTAACTACTTGGTGTGCAAAGAAGAACCAACTCATCTCAACAACTATCACAAGAAGAAGTTCATGAGAGATGTGTCACACTTCTATTGGGATGAGCCCTATCTCTACAAGAGATGTGCTGATGGGATCTATAGAAGATGCTTGGTACAAGAAGAGATTGAGAGTGTAATTTTTCATTGCCATGGGTCTAAGTATGGAGATCATTTCGCCACATTCAAGACAGCTACAAAGGTGCTTCAAAGTGGATTTTGGTGGCCTACATTATTCAAGGATACTCATGAGTTCATCAAGAGATGTGAGCCTTGTCAAAGGAAAGGGAACATAAGCAAAAGAGAATGAGATGCCCCAAAACCCAATCTTAGAAGTGGAGTTGTTTGATGTGTGGGGCATAGTGAAACAAGAGTTTTTACTCTTGAAGCAATTTCTCAATTGCTCATATCATTGCAATACTTGAGATATCAATCCATCTTGCGAGTTTGATGCAAAAAGAATACAAAGTTTG
>JAHZTW010000001.1:105634529-105796516 GCA_020283515.1 Alliaria petiolata
AAAAAAAAAAAAAAAAATTTGGAAAATTTTTATAGTTTGAGAAACAGAGATATACGTACATGTGAAATTGAAATCTACGAGCGAGAAATATCCGTCGGCTATGATTTTTTGACAATTTTTTTCTAAATCCGAATTTTTTGAAGAGGCAAAATACACTATCAGTGAATCTACGTGCGAGAATTTATTATTGCTAATGCCTGCCTAAAGATAGCTTAAAACATCGTTTCAGGTATTATTATTACTTGCTACAGTGTTGGTCGAAATCAAGGAATGGTGCGGTGGCGCTTGCCGTGAGCATATCGACTGGCTTTTCTTCAAAGGTCAGATCTTCACAACTCATATAACATCAATCGCTTGCCTAAATTGTCGGCTTTCAAATATCCAACTATGCTTTAAGGATTGATTTTTTTATATATCAAATTACATTTGATTCAGCTCTAGTTCTGCTTGAATCGTCTCTGAGTGTTAACAAATCCTGAAAAAATGAGCTTTTTGTATGAACAATCTGTGTATATTCCTGTCTCCGATCTCTCATTTCTCTTCGAATCGGTACTCTTGCGTGATACTATCTGTTTCTCTCGCCTCCTCCTGCAGATCTCGTTGGAATCTGATGAGTAAGATCTATCATCAATATCGTGCTGAATCGAGCATTGTTCGAAACCATCGAGCAGATTCTTTAGGAACCCTTGTGAGGTTGTTCTTATAGTCGACATAGTAGATCCCGAACCGGACCGTGTATCCCGAGTTCCACTCCCAATTGTCTAGCAACGACCACACGAAATATCCTCTTACATCGCAGCCATCGTTCCTTATGGCAGATGATAAGTTGGAGAGGTAATCTCTGTGGAATCTGATCCTCTTGTCGTCATGCTCCAAAATTACATCCATCTTCTCAATGTTGATCTAACGTTTTGAGATACTCTATCTAAACCTAGAACGTCATTTTTTGTTCACGATCCAAAATTACAAACAATAATAATATTAGAAAACATCACATTAAAACTTCATAGAACAACTATTTTGTGTTGCATGTGAGGTTAGAATTTGAGAAACTATAAGAATTTGTCAAATATGTAATTGTATTGTTGAAGAAATTTTTTGAAAAAAAAATCTAAGCGTTATCACAAAATACAAGTTTTTTTAATTGTCAAAAATACTAATCCGTTAACACAAAAACCGTCAAAAAATCATAGGCGTTCTCACAAAAAAACATAGCCGTTATCATAAAAAATTATAGCCGTTATCACAAAAATCCATAGCCGTTATCACACAAAAATCCATAGCTTTGAACCATATGAAACCATGTGTCAACCTTTCTGGATACGAATCTTCGGATTCTATGCCTAAGAATAGAAGAGGATATTGTTGATCCTCATTCCTTGATTCCTAAGCGCATCAACATGATTACAATTCATATGTTGTTATTGTTGTTATGTGTTTCTACTTTCATCTTAAGTGTTGGGAACGAAAAAAATGCAAACCAAACAGATAAACTTGTTAAAAGCTTTCTAACTAAATAAACAATAAGACTTATCTTTGGTTTTTCATTACTTTAAATATTCAAAGTTACAAGAAGCAAATAGAGTCGTTAGCTCCTTAACAAATGGAGTCGTTATGCCACTCGTACAAACCGCTTAGTAACGTTCTTAACCGCAATCTTTTGTTTTTGCAAACTCTAACATCCGCAACCGCAACAATTAAAGCAGTCATCGTTTAAAAAATGACCACGTCTAAAATATGATTGTGTCAAAAAATGACTGCATCTAAATATAAATGCGTCCAAACTACCAAAACCAAAAACAGCAAAAGGGACTTTGTTCGAAACTCGTCATGGAAGGCACTCGTCAAATGATTCTAAACTCGTGGTTAAATTGTATTAATTTTCTATTATTGATTTGGTAAAGTTAAATTAATGTTGCACTAGAAGTAAAAACTTTTTTTTGTTTGAATAAATTTAAGGATCTTTTAGGTGTATATACATATTGAGAAAGAAAATTAAGAATATAGCTATAAGGATTCAAAAATTAATTGCAAAACTATTGCACTGTTTTGTTGGACGAAAATGCCTCTATTTTAGATATTATTTTATCCACTAGTTTTATACCGTTTAAATATAATAGTATAACATGTGAAAGAAAATATATACATCTTTGATGCCAAGTTTGAAATCTATCAAACTATAATATATCAACACGGAAAACAGTATAAACTTGTTACATTCTTTTATTCAATTTGTATGTTCTGTACTATCTAAATATTATAGTATAACATACAGAAAAATATATACATCAAGTTTGGGATCGAAAGAGGGGTTCATGCAGACGGACAGGGCGATAGAAGGAAGAGAGAAAGGTATATAGGAGTTAAGCTGGAAAGAGCGAAAGTTGTCGATCTAGACGACATAACCAAATGTGAAAAAACGAGAGGTTACAAAATAATTAAATTAAACTATACTATACGGATATAGAAAATAGTATATGAAAATATAAAAAAGGATATAATCGGTATTATACACATTATATAAATAATATCATAGCACCACTTTTATTATGATTATTTTAAATAACATAACTCATATGGCTATAGAGCCAAAAACATGAGAGATTTTTTTATATCTAGCGACCGACTAATCCTCCCTAACATTCCATTTGCTTTAAGTTTCTTCTTCCTCCTCCTTATCTTTTTTTCTTTTTATCAATTTACTCGATTTTTTATCAACAAAAACGAATCAAATATCCGGTAGAATATCCAGATTTTAACAGATAGTTGCAGAACGGCCAAAAGTAAACAAAAAATGCTAATTCAGAATGGATACCCCAAAATATATTATATTCGCCGCGTGCCTACCACATCTAGATATAGTAGATTGATTTGTTGTAAAACGGCGCAAGTAATTTGTTGTGTAACAATTTTCAAAACACACATCCAAGGATGGACCAACATTATAGATGGGTGGGGTCTTTGTCCAATACTAATCTATAAATTCTATGTATATGAAAAGGTAAAAGTTAAAATTCTTTTAGTTCAGTTGGTTTCATAGCTAAGTTTTTCCCCATCTAAACCCAAGTTCAAGTCATTGCATTACATTGTCCTTTTATCAAATGTTTTTTCTTTTACTTTGATTCAGTTTTAAAACATTTCAAAAATTAAACTAAAATTATAATAATCTATGTTATAATTTTTATAATAAAATTTTATTTAATATTTATATATTATTAAATTATATTTAATAGTTAAATTTGTTATGCTCTATATATAATTAATTATTTTCTGCGTCCGCACACCCTGCAAAATGTAAAATATAAGAATGAGATGGAAAAAAATTACAGTTTGAGAAACAGAGTTATACGTACATGTGAAATTAAAATCTACGAGCGAGAAATATCCGTCGGCTATGATTTTTTGACAATTTTTTTCTAAATCCGAATTTTTTGAAGAGGCAAAATACAATATCAGTGAATCTACGAGCGAGAATTTATTATTGCTAATGCGTGCCTAAAGATAGCTTAAAACGACATCGTTTCAGGTATTATTATTACTTGCTACAGTGGTGCGGTGGCGCTTGCCGTGAGCATATCGACTGGCTTTTCTTCAAAGGTCAGATCTTCACAATTCATATAACATCAATCGCTTGACTAAATTGTCGGCTTTCAAATATTCAAACTATGCTTTGGGTATTTTTTTTTTTTTATATATCGAATTTCATTTGATTCAACTCTAGTTTTGCTTGAATCGTCTCGGGTTAACAAATCCTGAAAAAATGAGCTTTTTGTATGAACAATCTGTGTATATTCCTGTCTCCGATCTCTCATTGCTCTTGGAATCGGTACTCTTGCGTGATACTATATGTTTCTCTCGCCTCCTCCTGCAGAAGCTCGCTGGAATATGATGAATAAGAGCTATCATCAATCCGTGCCGAATCGAGCATTGTTCGAAACCATCGAGCAGATTCTTTAGGAACCCTTGTGAGGTTGTTCTTATAGTCGACATAGTAGATCCCGAACCGGACCGTGTATCCCGAGTTCCACTCCCAATTGTCTAGCAACGACCACACGAAATATCCTCTCACATCGCAGCCATCGTTCCTTATGGCAGATGATAAGTTGGAGAGGTAATCTCTGTGGAATCTGATCCTCTTGTCGTCTTGTAATGCTTTCTCCATGTCTACGAATGGGTTGTTCTTCTCATCCATACCTACATTCACCTTCCATGCTTAAAAAACCCTGATTTTTCTGATTGTGAGGAATCACATTTTTTGGGATTTGAGAGAGACTTACCGTTTTCTGTGATGAATACAGGAGGGTTTCCATAGACGTCTTTAAGGTACACTGCAAGTTTCTTGATTCCCCATGGGACAATGTGTAGCCAGCTTGATCCTGCCTGATTTTAAAGTAAGTTTCTTCATCAGAGATTGTTGTTTAGTTTCTTTGAATAGCCAGTTAGGATTAGTGAACATACTCTTTCTCCTATAGCTACTCCTCCTCGGAAAGCTACAACAAGTAGAGAGCAAACAGAGAGTAGAGACATCAGGCTTACTTCTTATGATTTGTAGCAGTAATCTGGGTTTTAAAAAGCGCGCCTCAGGCGCGCTTAGGCGCAGGCGAGGTGAGGCTCCAAGGTCATCGCCTCTGTTCCCTCAGGCGAGGCGATTTCAGTAAGGCGTGCATAAGCGCTCGCTCCGGCCCGCCTCTCCATGATTCACGCCTCAACTAAATCCACGCCTTTCACCTAAATAAGGTAAATTTCCAAAAACACATCATAATTAGCTTTAAAAAGCTTATATTTACTTTCTTTTATGGTTCCAAAGCAACTCTTTAATTTTCGGATACTTTCTTTTATTTTTTTGGCTTTTATAGCCGAGTCCTCCCTTGCTTCTTACCTCTTCATTTTCATCTTCCATCTTTCTTCTATCCTCTCTACTCTCCATTCTCTCACCAATGGGATTGATTGATGAGGATGATGAGAATGACATTGAAGAACATTTTGAAGGAGATGAGGATAATGAAGCGTTTGTGGAAGATGTTGAGTATGATGATGATCTGGATTTTTAGTTGGATTGGATTGGCTTTTTGTTTGATTTGGCTGTTTGAGCCTGTTTCTTTGTTTTTGTTTCTTTGTTTAAGACTCAACAAGTTTTAATTTTTATTGGATTGGGCGTTTTTTTGTTTTTTTAAGCTATTACACTTTTTATTTTATTGCATCTATCTTTGTTTTAAAATCACATATGTACTAACCTGTTTCATTGTGTGTAGTTGCGCCTCGTATACGAAAGGCTACCGAGGCGTGCGCCTAGGCTCCGGGCGCAAGGCTCCATCCTCGTAGCCTCCGTCGCCTATCGCCTTTTTAAACCCAGGCAGTAATGAGGAAATGGTGTATGATCTTACAGCTTGTGATAACGGCTGCATCAGAAGAAGCGTCTTGCAGAATCAGTTTCCTTATCCGAGTTCTGTCGTTCCTCGCGTATAATGTCGTGTAGTGGTTGATTCCCAAGTAGTCAAATGCCCCTTTTATGCTTTTAGACATCTCTGGTGTTATCTCTGGTAGTCTCTTTTCCACTAGACTCTTCATTGATGCTGGATAGTCTCCATTGATTAGAGGATCCATAAACCTGTTTTATATCTCATTCTGTCACTTTCGGACTGCTTCTTCTCGTTTTAAACTTCTTTTTATGCAAAACATTCATACGAAAGGATCTTATATTTACCATCCAATACCAAAATCCATCGCTCTACGAGCTGCATCTCTGTCCTCATCACAATCAGACATTGGCTCATACCATTTTGCATCTAAGGATATCCCGATTCGACCATGTTGTTTGTCCTGCATATAGAGATTCCCACGTTTTTATTCTGGACCTAAGAACCATAAGATGATTATTTTCTGTTCTGTTTTCTCACCTTGAAGTTTCTCTGGTAGGTGTGGTAAGCAGCAGCATGAGACAAGAGAATGTTATGAGCTACAACATAAGGTTCGACCGATGACTTCCCTTTCTTACAGAACCAATGCCCCAGAAGTGAGCACCTCCCTGGAGCTTGTATCCCGGTGTCATAGCCTTGGATCGATAACCCTCGTGGCTCATTGAAAGTGATCCAGTACTTCACTCTATCTCCGAATGCTTTGAAACAGGTGAATGCATAATGCTCGAAATCATCCCTGCAACAATTTTGGTTTAGCTTTATGTCTTTCTAATCATCTCAACATATCAAGATTTTACATTTTGATCCAAAGTTCATATACTTACACGACTTCTCTGCTTAGCCATCCTTCATATCTGTCTTCTAAAGCTTGTGGGAGATCCCAGTGATACAATGTCACATAAGGTTTGATTCCTTTGGCTAAAAGCGTATCTATGAGGCTGTCATAGTACTTAACTCCCTCTGGGTTTGCTTCCCCTGTTCCATCTGTTAAACCTCAAGCTAAACAAACCCGTCTGAAACGCACAACATTTACTCTTATGACAACTAAATGAATTAAGACTTACTAGGGAATATTCTTGACCAAGATATAGAGAATCTGTAAGCATCCATTCTCAGATCTTTCATGAGGTCTATATCACTCTGTGAAAGCAAAAAATCCAGAAAAATAGTTAAAAGGTTGTTGCTTCTTAGATTCTCTCATGTATTCCCTGTTGCGTCTTATCTCAGTTTTGTTTGGACGAGGTTGCTCTATGGAGAAGCAACCCTACTTTAATCTTCAAGCTTATAGGTCAACTAATGTTTCCTTTTTGGGTTAAAACTTACATGAAATCTATGATATTGATCGACCGTAGTATCCGCATTGCTGAAATCCAATATCTTTCCTGTCGATTAAGAACAATAACAGTAAATTTACTAAAATCTGTTGTTTTTTTCTTCTGGGATTCTTTCTTTGATACCTGGTTTCTTCGTGAAAGTGTCCCATATGCTTTCTCCTTTGTTTCCTTCATTCACAGCTCCTTCAAACTGATTTCTTGCAAGAAAGTGTGGCAATGATCAAAATCTTGATTTTATGAAATCATTCTTGGATCAGGTTTGGAGAAGAAGAAGAATGTTCACCTGGTAAGCTGAAGAAGCTGTCCCGAACACAAACCCATCTGGAAAATTCGCTCTGCTGATAGTTTCTGATGTGACCTGATCAAGAGGCGCGAAGAAGAAGAAGACGAAGAACAGAACCAGAACCATGACGAGTCTCGTGATAGAGAGAGGGAGACTGGGAGAGAGAGAGAGAGAGAGAACTTTTTTTCTGGTAGAATGAAAGATTTGGAGGCAAGAAATAGAAATGGAGTTTCTGTGTGTTTTTTAATTTGTAAAGTTGAAGAAGGAAGGAGAAGAGTGCAAAGCAAAAGCTCTCGTTTTTTGAAGGCTCTTCTTTGGTGTTGACATTTGTTTCTCTCTTCCTCTACTGTACACGTTTCTTTTACTTCTTCTGCTAAAAACTAAAAGTGTACTCTAAGAAGAATAAAATTTGTTAGTGTTCACTTAATTAATTTCCTATGTTTTTTATTATTTTTGTGTTGGGACTGTTGATTTTTTAATTTTTCGGTTATCATTAAAAATAAAATAAAAATCTAATTGAACATTAAAAATCTAATTTATTTTTAGTTGAGTAGATAAATTAATGAAAAAAAAAACAGTGAGTAGAGAAATTAGTATAAAAATTAATTTAGGCCTTTACAGCATGTCAGCACCCAATATATTCTTTCTTATATATATGCTGATGTTTTTGCTTTTACACACATGTTAATAGATCTGATTGATAACCTAAAAGGATACATAATTTTTTTTAATGGTAAGCTGGATTTTTTTTTACGGTAATCTATAGTGATAATTGCTTATAAAATAGTTGAAAACTATAAAAATAGTTACAAACAATAGCGGTACCAAAAAGCTGAATGAAATATTGTTAGTAATACTTTTATGATTAGTAACTATAAAAAATGGTATAAGTTATATCGTAGTTTTTTGGTAACGTTTTGCTTTACCAATCAAACCTAATGTTATGTGATGTTATGTTCATTTATGTATTTCAATATATCTTTTTGTTTCAAATTTCAGTTACAATTTACTTGCATAGTTAAGATACAGTTAAGTTAAACAAACTGCACATTTTTCATACCATTTCTAAACATTAGAAACACAGTAATTTGTGTTCTGAAAGTTTTACTTTCAAGTTACTATGGTAATTGTGAACTGATATAGGGGTATATTCGTCATTTCCTCGTACTCCTTCTCTGTCTCGGGCCCTTTTTTAGGTCTTCTCTCTTATGCAAAAACCCTTGTTCGCAGAATCAATCGATTGGCTTTTGGCTTAGGGTTTTAGCTCTCTAAGTTAAAACCTTTTCTTCTCTTAAAATCCGAAGAAGACACAATACGCCGATCGGTCAATTGAATCTATGGCGATGGCTATGAGACTCCCGGCGATAGCGAGAGCGGCTACGGAAATGGCTGCGGCTCCGGTTGGGCTGAGACGGCTCTTCTGCTCGAATGCTACAAAGTTTTCATTTCTTTCTCCACAAGCCGAAGCCGATACTCCGGCTCGTCCCCAGGCGGAACCCAGCACCAATCTCTTCGTCTCCGGTAATACGACTCTCATTTCATTTCTGGGTTTTTGGGGATTTATCGTCGCTCGTAGCTTTCGTGGGTTTCTGTTTTGATGTTTTCCGAAGATCCTTCCTTTTGATTGAGATTTAAGCTATAGGGGGTCGAATATGGATCTCTTTTAGTTTACGATTGAGAGAACTCAGCATGTGTGTTAAGAATTTGATCAAGTAATTACAACGAGAGAAAGATTGGAATCAATGGAAAGAGTGAAAGATAGCTTCTTTCGGTTCATTTTTGATCATTTGTCTTTATAAATAGTGAAACATAGCTTCTTTGCAGTTTCTCAATTCAGTATTTTCGGTTATAACATTTGATCGGAGTACTAGCATGATTCTATGTGTACCGTTTATCTTGTTACCGGGGATAAATCTGGGCTGTTTCTAGACATGATTATTGTAGATTTCTTACTTAGTATCAATGAGTTTTAAGACGCAGCTTAACATTGGGCTTGAATGCAAACGCTGTAATTCTTTGTTTCTTTCATAGCCTCTGTTTCTTGCTTTGATCACATGCTTTCATTGTCATTAAATATCTTATAGTCTCGAGGGTATACAAGCACATCTCATACTTGCATGTTAAATCTGATTACCTTGTGTGGATCCAAGTCCTGTTCTGTTCTGATGCTGTGTCTCAGTTTCCTCAGGTTTCTTTTTGTCACGTGATCTTTGTTTATGAAGCTAAAATTTTGAAGTCTAAAGTACTATCTCGTGCACACTGATTTTTCAGGGCTTAGTAAACGCACCACTACTGAAGGACTTAGGACAGCTTTCGCTCAGTTTGGAGAAGTTGCTGATGGTAATAACTTTGAACATTTATGTGTATCAAAATTCAAAACTAGTCGAACAGAAAGCTTACAGTAACGATTCATTTCTATCAAATTTGTTTTTGTAGCTAAGGTTGTCACAGACAGAGTCTCAGGATATTCAAAAGGGTTTGGATTCGTTCGTTATGCCACCTTAGAAGATTCTGCAAAAGGCATAGCTGGAATGGATGGGAAGGTATAATATAATAATAATCATGTTAATAATAAAACCCCATTTTATCAAAACACAAAATGTAAATCAAAATCTATTAGTATATATACAGACATCTAAAGCTAACTCTCTTCTATGTGTTTCTCTGCAGTTTCTTGACGGTTGGGTCATATTCGCGGAGTATGCAAGACCAAGAGAGCAATCGCAGTCGTATCAACCTCAGAACAACATGCCTCGTCCTCCATTTGGTAACCGCTATTGAAGTAAAGCTTGTTCATGAAATCTTTGGCCATTTGGTGGTCTTGATGAATCTTTATATTAGTGTTATGCTTCATTCTATTATCTACTATGATCGAACTGTCTCATAGTAGTGTCTTGTACCTTGAGAAGTTCACAAACTTTAAATTATATTTAATAACCAAAAACCTGTCATTTACAAGAAAAAGACAAGTATTAACTATTAAGTGTAACTAGCTTACATGTTAGCGTTTTGGTTATTTGTGGTTTCGATTGTTAAGACTTAAGATGTACGTAGAGAGATCTTTTGAATTGATTTAATCCTAACCGGAATGATTTTATATCGGCCGGTTTAAAATGAGATTGATTGCACTTCATAGTCATTGAAAATTCAGATCCGGTTCGATCTGTTGGTTTTTTTTTTTTTTTTTTTTTTTTTTTATCTATGTACCATAATATCTTTTCCTTTAATATATTCCCCATATGTTATTCGAAAAATGCTCCATCTTTTAATATATTCCCCATTTGTTATTCGGAAAATGCTCCATTGAAACAAATAATACTTTCCTTTGGTTTAGTTATTATTATTTTTGAATTAAAAGTTATTTTTGTGAACCAAAAAACTTTGAACCCAATCTGATTGAACATTTTCATAAAAACCCCAATGGGTCCGTAGCAATTAGCCAATCACTAACTCACAATTTGTTGAGATGATTCAACACTTTCGACATTTATGATGATTTTAACAAATGGGAATAAGTCATTGGGCCACAACAAAACAACAATGAGTTCTCAAAATTTCACGTGGAGCTGTCTAGAATCTACACGAACATTTGTATAGCATGTGGACCGAACAAAAGCAAGAGAAAATATCAAACACAAATGGCTTATATAGGTTTATGCAATAAATGTTACAAAGACAAAAAAGGAAATAAAACCAAAGAGATATACCGTTCATACTTACATATAACATTCCTTCGCTGTCCCATTACGTTTGGGGAGACAATTCCCTCTTTCTCATGCAACCAATTCTGTATTACACAACACAGCTCACCATATTACTCCAAAACCAAATGAGAGCCATTAGGCCATTACTCTCTCCCTTAAGTCTATTTCAGCTAGAATTTTTGGATTGCACTTAGCTTATAATGGTGATTGTGATATGTTTTGTTCTTTGATTGTCTAATCCTTGGACACAAATGTTAGTTGTAATTATAGAATGTCGACCACAACGTGTAAAAACTGCTTTTGTTTCCAACTTCCAAGTTTAAGGAGTAGGCACAAGTCAAATTAAGCTGCATCAAGTAATTAAATGCGATGCGATTCTTTCAAATCGGATAACGTTTCTAATCAATTTTTTTTTTTTTTTTGGTAAAACGTTTCTAATCAAGTTCTTTTCGTCGACGGATGATATCATGCATGATTATCATTCTTTTTGTTTGTTCTCTCGTTAAATTAAGTAAGATGTAGTCATAACCACATATTATGATCTTGGGAAAATTCGATAAACTCAGGTGTGTCCTCTTAGGCTCTTTTTTGTAGACCATCGTGTGGGTTAGGATTATAGATTCGTCGTATCAATGTTCGATCAAGATATCTTACGATTACATGGGCCCGTGACACCTAGCAAGTAACAACATAACTAACTGACTGACTCCATATTTCATAAAACCTATGTTATTATAAAGTCGTCGTATATTTATATTATTTTAGTTAGTATACAAACAAATTAACAACAGATGAGTCATCGTCGTATTTGTTCCGCGGCTTCCGACGCATGTGTGATTACTTTCAAACGTGACAGCATTTTGGATACGTCGTTCTCTGTGGTTGAATTAGGGTTTAAATGGAGTTGTTTTCGTTTCATGAATTAGTTTACACATAATATTTTAAGGTGAGTCGTTTCATTTTCTGTATCGTTAATTAGGAGATACGAGAGCCTCATCTGGTCCATTTAATGTAGTACTTATCTACATGAGTTTAAATTTAAATTCTTAATATATACATTTATTATTACAAGGTTTTCTCATTGACACGCACATTCATACTATTGGTATATAGATTGTATCATCATATATATCATCAAATATTATGACGTACGTGAGGCTAAAAATTTTGATGGTGAAATTGAATTTGAATGATTTTAGTTAGTAATATTAGATCAAGAATATTATAGCTAGGTTTATATTTAATTCAATATGCAATTTTTACTAAGACTAGGCCACCATTCTAACCGTATCTTCTTCCCAAAAAAAAAAAAATTCGAATAACTAAATTATACGCTAACCCGATTCAGACAAAATCAACAAAAATACATTATACTTATAACCGTTTCTAATCTGGTTTTTAGTTGGTTTAACTTCTCCTACGAGCGCATACCACCCAACAAATCCAAACCGTAATCCAAAACCCATCTCAAACTTAATATTACGTAAGTTATCTTCAAATTAAAGAGATATTTTTCTCAACAAAAATTTAAAGAGACATCTTATTACAACGCTGTATCCAATCATATAATCAAATCTATCTAATATAGATGCAACTATAGCTTGCTTTATATGTATATTTTGACCGTAAAGTAGACCCACCACTATTCTGTTAGGTAACAAAGTTAATTTGTAACCAAGTGGTGGTGGTCTAGTGGTTCCCACTTGAGGAGGAGTTGCCCTGTGGCTAGGGATCGATTCTCCTCAAGCGTGGAATTGTTAAATCATTCTCACTTGGCCACACGGATATGGACCTTTGCTTTCGGCCCATTTGAATACCCGGAGAGATGGTCTATCCATAGGCTGCACCTTCCCCAGGGATTAGTCTGGACTCTTCCATAGGTCTGGGATTCCCTGAGTTATAAAAAACAAAGTTAATTTGTTTCTGAATAGAAAAATAAGAAATATGTCGGAAAACATTTATAAGTGGACCAAAATTATCCTCAATAACAAACAAAAAGCATTTTTGTATACTACGGATACAAGTTCCAGTTATGGAAACAAAGTGATTCACGTCGACAATATGATTCTACCTCAAAAGAGAGGATCACGCTAAAAATGTTTACATGATTTCAGATTTTAATATGTTTTTATTTTATATATCTGTTATCAGATTTCTATACCAAATATATGGTTCTTGGCAAATTAGACTCGAGACGACAAGATAACTAGAATGAATTATCAATTATGTATACGGCTCTACCAACCGAACCGATTCAAAACCATAAGTGTATATAAGTATAGTATGATTTCATTTATAAAATTTGGACATTGATATAGTCAGGCAAATAATTGATACATAGGGTGTAACTTCGTATACACCAGATAAATTACCAATCTACTAAATGTCGTTATAAATTGATACATAGGGTGTGTAACTTTGCAAGTGCAATTTTTCGAGTGTAGGTTATTCAGAATCGGTGTTTCGTCTTTGAGATTCCACTACTCGCTTCGATGTGGCCTTATCTTGTCGTTTTTGTGCCTTCTATACTTCTGTTTGTTACTACAGCTTTGTTTTAGATTTTCGTCTTTCTGTTTTCTAAGTTTTTCTGTAATTTCTGCCTCAAATTCGAAAATAGTATAAAACTTAACATTCGTACCAAAAAAAAAAGTCTATGGTATCTTTTATTTCAAAAAATTTCATTTGGAAACAATTATAACGTTGATTATGAGATTGGGCAATGAGATATATCTCTCGATTTCAACGTAAACCAGCTAAAAGTAAAAACCAATTCCGGTTTAAGATAAGGTGTCAAGGGCAGTTTAGTAATAATGGTAAAAATCCCATGTCCACGTAATCAAATGAGAGTCATTCTCAGACTTGACTTCCTCCTATAAATTGCACTCTGTTTCATAAGAGAATCACTCTTCAAATTACTCTCTCTAACATTTCTTGAAATTATCTGTAAACATCTCAAAATATTAGCCTTTTTTTTAAATCTGTCTTAAGAAAAAGAAAAAGGAAGAGAAAGGGATCAGGTGTGTTGTGGTGTAGGGTATGAAATTCTTGTTGGAGCTTGTCGTGCCTTGTTTTGGTTCGCAGCAGTTCCCCCAATCCGCCGCAACCGCGGATGATTCATTTTCCGGCGAAACGCAGTCGCTAATGAAACAGCGAAGGCGGAGGAAACGCGTTAGAGTTGCGGGTCAACCGGGACAGGTGGCGGAGTGGAGACCGTCCCTCAGCGTGATCTCGGAGAACAAGCCGGCGATAACGGAGAAGTCGGAAAAGGGAGAAGGAGAGAGGAAAGTCCGTCGGAAAAGTGAAGGCGGCGGCGGAGAAGCGTCGTCCCGATCCGGTGGTGGTCATGTTCGTTTCAGCAGTGACGATTTCGGGTAAACACACAATTCTTCTTCAACTTTTGATTTACGTACAAAATTATTTATCAAACAAAAAAAAGATCTAACAAATTCACATGATACTTTTGGTTTAATCAATACTATAGTTTTCATGATTCTATAATAAATCATAGAATTTTAATCATTATATAGAGATAAGATTATAACATTTTCAATGTGATTTGTTTTTTCAGTGTAATTTATAAAAGATAGAGATTAAGATTATAAGATAATCATCATGGTAGTCAATATGCTATTCTTGTGGATAAAGATTCGATATAGTTGGGATGTCAACATCAATATGTTAATGTTGTTAATTTATTCGAGTAAACAAAAGTAGTAAATGGGGAAGCTCGCGAAAAAAGTTTTTTGACGTTTTTTTAATATTTGTTTTGTGGGTTATGCAGGAGAAACGCTTTCGAACCAGTAATTCCGGCATTCTCACCGACTCCGTTCATGTTTTGAGTTTCAGTTTCTTGTGAAGTTTATGTGTATAATAATATATTATGGAAAGATGTAGTAGCTTTAATGTATATATTTCTTTGATATTATTTACTGCCACCGATATATATATAAACTTATGTGAAGCTCTCAAACAAAAAGAGCTTGTCTATGTTTAATACATTTTATCCTATGCAACACGTATAGAGTAACCAAGACGTCTATCTAAAGAACAAACCACGTAAAAATAATGCACAACCTTAAACACACAGACACGCTTGCTACAACCTTATTTCAAGCATTCTTCATTTACAAAAATACTTGGTTGAAATCCAGTATTCCCCAGACCTTCTTCAACCGTTTTTCGAAAATATCGTTTCTATCTCTTGAGCCACTTTTTAAAAAATATTTTTTAATCTCAGTCAAACATTAGATTTGTACCGAAGACCGCTTCTAAACATGGTTCAAATCTTGACAGTCTTTTCTTTCTCCACTTTCTCGGCTCTTCGTCTAGACGTATTGTCCTATTTTGACATGAGCACCGGCGAACTTTCGAAAACAAAGACCTCATTTACTATCATAACATTGCTGATGTCTCAAAAACGCTTCCTAACATCAAGAAACCGACGAGCAAGACCCTGACATGAAGTTTAATAGGTTTAATGATAACTATTTGATTAGTTTTCTTAGCCTTTTAATAAGTTATTTACATTGTGACGTGTTTTTTTCTTCCATCAAAGTCTTTGTTGGACTTTGAAGATACTGTGATAGTCGCTCACAGTTTCTTGAATTTTGTGTGTGACCGTGTTATGGGCCGAGACCAACCACCAAAGCCCATTTAATTTCAATGTTATTTCTGAGTATGTGCTTGAGTAATTGCCTCGGGGAAAACAAAGAGAGACACAACTATATAAAATTGTCATGTAGATAGATATCAAAGAAAAGACTTGTACGACCCTTAAATTAGCTTAAATTTTTAAACCCTAATATATTACTAGTACACTACGAAGGCCTAATATACTATTACTAGTACACCACGAAGGCGTTAACGCGTTTTTTTCCATCTTTAATCACATTCTCACATGTAGTCTTATATTACCTTTTATTTTTCTAATCACTAAAACTCCAAATTCATTTATATATGTGTATGTATACGATTCTGTTATATATGCAGACATGAGAACATGGGGATTGTACCGTGCACGTGGAGAAGACATGTCTTGCTTAATGATCATGCGACCATGGAACAAGTAAACTTTGAACTTGGGGGATATTTGCTCTCAAGTTATCAAATTCATCCCATCCTCTCAAATTTAAGTCTTACTTTCTCTTCCCTTTCTATATATCTATCTATTTATTGTCTTTACCATTTACATCTTTTTAAAAATCGCTAGCGATAAATTTTTCAGTTTATAACTGACTTTTGAAATTTTCATTATAGAGCAAATTCAAAAACTGACCTATTTCACTATTTCAGGTTGGCTCGACAATTTTATGGGCCACATTCAAAATTTTAATGTATCACTATCCGAATTCAAATCCATATCTAATGTATAATAGTAAATGTTTTTTAACAATATTTTTTTTTCTTAAGAATAGATAAAATTTGTTAACTTTTGTTTTATTTTTTTACAACGATAAATTTGTTGGTTGTATCATAGGATCATGTGCATTGTATATGTGAGCACCTCTTCTATAAAGGTCCTGGCCTATATATTCCTTCTGTTCCACATAATTTGATTTTTTATGTTTTATTTTTGTTTTCCAAAGATTGATTTTCTACATTAAATTTAATATATTTCTTTTTTCAAGACAATAAACAAATAAAAAGTAATAGAGAAAGCAAATTTAAATTAAAAAACAAACAAAAAATAATAGAAAAAAGTAAGTAATGATTGTTTTTTAATATCTGTGAAACATCTAAAAAATCAAACTATGTGGAACAGAAGGAGTATTTGCTAGTGGCAAATGGTATAATGAAGAAACAACACTTCTTCATATAAATTTGCGTACTTGTCAATTCATTTCGTTAATATTCAATACAATCTCGTCTCTTGAAAAAAGTAGTCTTGGATCTAGAGACAAATAGAAAATTATAAATACAAAGAAGCGAAAAGTGTANTTTTTTTTTTTTTTTTTTTTATCTATGTACCATAATATCTTTTCCTTTAATATATTCCCCATATGTTATTCGAAAAATGCTCCATCTTTTAATATATTCCCCATTTGTTATTCGGAAAATGCTCCATTGAAACAAATAATACTTTCCTTTGATTTAGTTATTATTGTTTTTGAATTAAAAGTTATTTTTGTGAACCAAAAACCTTTGAACCCAATCTGATTGAACATTTTCATAAAAACCCCAATGGGTCCGTAGCAATTAGCCAATCACTAACTCACAATTTGTTGAGATGATTCAACACTTTCGTCATTTATGATGATTTTAACAAATGGGAACAAGTCATTGGGCCACAACAAAACAACAATGAGTTCTCAAAATTTCACGTGGAGCTGTCTAGAATCTACACGAACATTTGTATAGCATGTGGACCGAACAAAAGCAAGAGAAAATATCAAACACAAATGGCTTATATAGGTTTATGCAATAAATGTTACAAAGACAAAAAAGGAAATAAAACCAAAGAGATATACCGTTCATACTTACATATAACATTCCTTCGCTGTCCCATTACGTTTGGGGAGACAATTCCCTCTTTCTCATGCAACCAATTCTGTATTACACAACACAGCTCACCATATTACTCCAAAACCAAATGAGAGCCATTAGGCCATTACTCTCTCCCTTAAGTCTATTTCAGCTAGAATTTTTGGATTGCACTTAGCTTATAATGGTGATTGTGATATGTTTTGTTCTTTGATTGTCTAATCCTTGGACACAAATGTTAGTTGTAATTATAGAATGTCGACCACAACGTGTAAAAACTGCTTTTGTTTCCAACTTCCAAGTTTAAGGAGTAGGCACAAGTCAAATTAAGCTGCATCAAGTAATTAAATGCGATTCTTTCAAATCGGATAACGTTTCTAATCAAGTTCTTTTCGTCGACGGATGATATCATGCATGATTATCATTCTTTTTGTTTGTTCTCTCGTTAAATTAAGTAAGATGTAGTCATAACCACATATTATGATCTCGGGAAAATTCGATAACCTCATGTGTGTCCTCTTAGGCTCTCTTTTGTAGTCCGTCGTGTGGGTTAGGATTACAGATTCGTCGTATCAATGTTCGATCAAGATATCTTACGATTACATGGGCCCGTGACACCTAGCAAGTAACAACATAACTAACTGACTGACTCCATATTTCATAAAACCTATGTTATTATAAAGTCGTCGTATATTTATATTATTTTAGTTAGTATACAAACAAATTAACAACAGATGAGTCATCGTCGTATTTGTTCCGCGGCTTCCGACGCATGTGTGATTACTTTCAAACGTGACAGCATTTTGGATACGTCGTTCTCTGTGGTTGAATTAGGGTTTAAATGGAGTTGTTTTCGTTTCATGAATTAGTTTACACATAATATTTTAAGGTGAGTCGTTTCATTTTCTGTATCGTTAATTAGGAGATACGAGAGCCTCATCTGGTCCATTTAATGTAGTACTTATCTACATGAGTTTAAATTTAAATTCTTAATATATACATTTATTATTACAAGGTTTTCTCATTGACACGCACATTCATACTATTGGTATATAGATTGTATCATCATATATATCATCAAATATTATGACGTACGTGAGGCTAAAAATTTTGATGGTGAAATTGAATTTGAATGATTTTAGTTAGTAATATTAGATCAAGAATATTATAGCTAGGTTTATATTTAATTCAATATGCAATTTTTACTAAGACTAGGCCACCATTCTAACCGTATCTTCTTCCCAAAAAAAAAAAAATTCGAATAACTAAATTATACGCTAACCCGATTCAGACAAAATCAACAAAAATACATTATACTTATAACCGTTTCTAATCTGGTTTTTAGTTGGTTTAACTTCTCCTACGAGCGCATACCACCCAACAAATCCAAACCGTAATCCAAAACCCATCTCAAACTTAATATTACGTAAGTTATCTTCAAATTAAAGAGATATTTTTCTCAACAAAAATTTAAAGAGACATCTTATTACAACGCTGTATCCAATCATATAATCAAATCTATCTAATATAGATGCAACTATAGCTTGCTTTATATGTATATTTTGACCGTAAAGTAGACCCACCACTATTCTGTTAGGTAACAAAGTTAATTTGTAACCAAGTGGTGGTGGTCTAGTGGTTCCCACTTGAGGAGGAGTTGCCCTGTGGCTAGGGATCGATTCTCCTCAAGCGTGGAATTGTTAAATCATTCTCACTTGGCCACACGGATATGGACCTTTGCTTTCGGCCCATTTGAATACCCGGAGAGATGGTCTATCCATAGGCTGCACCTTCCCCAGGGATTAGTCTGGACTCTTCCATAGGTCTGGGATTCCCTGAGTTATAAAAAACAAAGTTAATTTGTTTCTGAATAGAAAAATAAGAAATATGTCGGAAAACATTTATAAGTGGACCAAAATTATCCTCAATAACAAACAAAAAGCATTTTTGTATACTACGGATACAAGTTCCAGTTATGGAAACAAAGTGATTCACGTCGACAATATGATTCTACCTCAAAAGAGAGGATCACGCTAAAAATGTTTACATGATTTCAGATTTTAATATGTTTTTATTTTATATATCTGTTAACAGATTTCTATACCAAATATATGGTTCTTGGCAAATTAGACTCGAGACGACAAGATAACTAGAATGAATTATCAATTATGTATACGGCTCTACCAACCGAACCGATTCAAAACCATAAGTGTATATAAGTATAGTATGATTTCATTTATAAAATTTGGACATTGATATAGTCAGGCAAATAATTGATACATAGGGTGTAACTTCGTATACACCAGATAAATTACCAATCTACTAAATGTCGTTATAAATTGATACATAGGGTGTGTAACTTTGCAAGTGCAATTTTTCGAGTGTAGGTTATTCAGAATCGGTGTTTCGTCTTTGAGATTCCACTACTCGCTTCGATGTGGCCTTATCTTGTCGTTTTTGTGCCTTCTATACTTCTGTTTGTTACTACAGCTTTGTTTTAGATTTTCGTCTTTCTGTTTTCTAAGTTTTTCTGTAATTTCTGCCTCAAATTCGAAAATAGTATAAAACTTAACATTCGTACCAAAAAAAAAAGTCTATGGTATCTTTTATTTCAAAAAATTTCATTTGGAAACAATTATAACGTTGATTATGAGATTGGGCAATGAGATATATCTCTCGATTTCAACGTAAACCAGCTAAAAGTAAAAACCAATTCCGGTTTAAGATAAGGTGTCAAGGGCAGTTTAGTAATAATGGTAAAAATCCCATGTCCACGTAATCAAATGAGAGTCATTCTCAGACTTGACTTCCTCCTATAAATTGCACTCTGTTTCATAAGAGAATCACTCTTCAAATTACTCTCTCTAACATTTCTTGATATTATCTGTAAACATCTCAAAATATTAGCCTTTTTTTTAAATCTGTCTTAAGAAAAAGAAAAAGGAAGAGAAAGGGATCAGGTGTGTTGTGGTGTAGGGTATGAAATTCTTGTTGGAGCTTGTCGTGCCTTGTTTTGGTTCGCAGCAGTTCCCCCAATCCGCCGCAACCGCGGATGATTCATTTTCCGGCGAAACACAGTCGCTAATGAAACAGCGAAGGCGGAGGAAACGCGTTAGAGTTGCGGGTCAACCGGGACAGGTGACAGAGTGGAGACCGTCCCTCAGCGTGATCTCGGAGAACAAACCGGCGATAACGGAGAAGTCGGAAAAGGGAGAAGAAGAGAGGAAAGTACGTCGGAAAAGTGAAGGAGGCGGCGGAGAAGCGTCGTCCCGATCCGGTGGTGGTCATGTTCGTTTCAGCAGTGACGATTTCGGGTAAACACACAATTCTTCTTCAACTTTTGATTTACGTACAAAATTATTTATCAAACAAAAAAAAGATCTAACAAATTCACATGATACTTTTGGTTTAATCAATACTATAGTTTTCATGATTCTATAATAAATCATAGAATTTTAATCATTATATAGAGATAAGATTATAACATTTTCAATGTGATTTGTTTTTTCAGTGTAATTTATAAAAGATAGAGATTAAGATTATAAGATAATCATCATGGTAGTCAATATGCTATTCTTGTGGATAAAGATTCGATATAGTTGGGATGTCAACATCAATATGTTAATGTTGTTAATTTATTCGAGTAAACAAAAGTAGTAAATGGGGAAGCTCGCGAAAAAAGTTTTTTGACGTTTTTTTAATATTTGTTTTGTGGGTTATGCAGGAGAAACGCTTTCGAACCAGTAATTCCGGCATTCTCACCGACTCCGTTCATGTTTTGAGTTTCAGTTTCTTGTGAAGTTTATGTGTATAATAATATATTATGGAAAGATGTAGTAGCTTTAATGTATATATTTCTTTGATATTATTTACTGCCACCGATATATATATAAACTTATGTGAAGCTCTCAAACAAAAAGAGCTTGTCTATGTTTAATACATTTTATCCTATGCAACACGTATAGAGTAACCAAGACGTCTATCTAAAGAACAAACCACGTAAAAATAATGCACAACCTTAAACACACAGACACGCTTGCTACAACCTTATTTCAAGCATTCTTCATTTACAAAAATATTTGGTTGAAATCCAGTATTCCCCAGACCTTCTTCAACCGTTTTTCGAAAATATCGTTTCTATCTCTTGAGCCACTTTTTAAAAAATATTTTTTAATCTCAGTCAAACATTAGATTTGTACCGAAGACCGCTTCTAAACATGGTTCAAATCTTGACAGTCTTTTCTTTCTCCACTTTCTCGGCTCTTCGTCTAGACGTATTGTCCTATTTTGACATGAGCACCGGCGAACTTTCGAAAACAAAGACCTCATTTACTATCATAACATTGCTGATGTCTCAAAAACGCTTCCTAACATCAAGAAACCGACGAGCAAGACCCTGACATGAAGTTTAATAGGTTTAATGATAACTATTTGATTAGTTTTCTTAGCCTTTTAATAAGTTATTTACATTGTGACGTGTTTTTTTCTTCCATCAAAGTCTTTGTTGGACTTTGAAGATACTGTGATAGTCGCTCACAGTTTCTTGAATTTTGTGTGTGACCGTGTTATGGGCCGAGACCAACCACCAAAGCCCATTTAATTTCAATGTTATTTCTGAGTATGTGCTTGAGTAATTGCCTCGGGGAAAACAAAGAGAGACACAACTATATAAAATTGTCATGTAGATAGATATCAAAGAAAAGACTTGTACGACCCTTAAATTAGCTTAAATTTTTAAACCCTAATATATTACTAGTACACTACGAAGGCCTAATATACTATTACTAGTACACCACGAAGGCGTTAACGCGTTTTTTTCCATCTTTAATCACATTCTCACATGTAGTCTTATATTACCTTTTATTTTTCTAATCACTAAAACTCCAAATTCATTTATATATGTGTATGTATACGATTCTGTTATATATGAAGACATGAGAACATGGGGATTGTACCGTGCACGTGGAGAAGACATGTCTTGCTTAATGATCATGCGACCATGGAACAAGTAAACTTTGAACTTGGGGGATATTTGCTCTCAAGTTATCAAATTCATCCCATCCTCTCAAATTTAAGTCTTACTTTCTCTTCCCTTTCTATATATCTATCTATTTATTGTCTTTACCATTTACATCTTTTTAAAAATCGCTAGCGATAAATTTTTCAGTTTATAACTGACTTTTGAAATTTTCATTATAGAGCAAATTCAAAAACTGACCTATTTCACTATTTCAGGTTGGCTCGACAATTTTATGGGCCACATTCAAAATTTTAATGTATCACTATCCGAATTCAAATCCATATCTAATGTATAATAGTAAATGTTTTTTAACAATATTTTTTTTTCTTAAGAATAGATAAAATTTGTTAACTTTTGTTTTATTTTTTTACAACGATAAATTTGTTGGTTGTATCATAGGATCATGTGCATTTTATATGTGAGCACCTCTTCTATAAAGGTCCTGGCCTATGTACTCCTTCTGTTCCACATAATTTGATTTTTTATGTTTTATTTTTGTTTTCCAAAGATTGATTTTCTACATTAAATTTAATATATTTCTTTTTTCAAGACAATAAACAAATAAAAAGTAATAGAGAAAGCAAATTTAAATTAAAAAACAAACAAAAAATAATAGAAAAAAGTAAGTAATGATTGTTTTTTAATATCTGTGAAACATCTAAAAAATCAAACTATGTGGAACAGAAGGAGTATTTGCTAGTGGCAAATGGTATAATGAAGAAACAACACTTCTTCATATAAATTTGCGTACTTGTCAATTCATTTCGTTAATATTCAATACAATCTCGTCTCTTGAAAAAAGTAGTCTTGGATCTAGAGACAAATAGAAAATTATAAATACAAAGAAGCGAAAAGTGTAGTAGTGTCTTGTGTTGCGCCCCCACTCTCTCCTCTGCCAACGTGAAAATAATATACTACTCCGATTAGTGAAAATAACATACTACTCCGATTAGCAAAGAAACACTATAATCTTTGATAAAATAACAATATCCGATTAGTGTATATATACAAATGATCTCTCTCTCACACATGTACATGTTATATTGTTATATATAGATAAAGTGGTCAAATACACATTAACATGGAAGATGTTCACGTGTTCTCTTGATTGTCTTGGCTTAAGCCACTCTGTATAATCGAGTAAGTGCATTCTAGTTTATCGTGTAACTTCTAAACTCCATTCATAAACTTGACACTTTGTCAATGTTTAGGATTATATAAAAAAATATTGAAGAAACTAATTGATACTATTTGATGGCAAACTATTCGCAACATACACCAGACAAAATTTATTTTCTTTTTTCACCGAGTGAATTGTCAAGTTAACTAAACCTAATTATGAGTTACTTTTTGTAAAACAAACTGTTATTAACTTGTTTTTTAAACCCTACCGTTTTTTAGCATTAAAGCAATTTTTCCAACTCTTTCAATGTTTTGGGTAATAATTATATGTAGATAAGAAAGAAGAACTTAACTTTTAAATGAGAACATTGCATCATTGATTTTTTATCAAAAACAAAAAAAGACGTTGCATCATTGAAGTGTGAGAAGAAATGTCTTTTGACGTCAATCTTTAGAGTGCGAAAATGTTTTGTTTCGTCATTCTTTCGTGTGCTTGTGGTGAACATCTTGTCCAAGTAAATTAGAGTTACTTCTTCTTCTTCTTCTTTTTTTTGTTAAAANAATTCCGGTTTAAGATAAGGTGTCAAGGGCAGTTTAGTAATAATGGTAAAAATCCCATGTCCACGTAATCAAATGAGAGTCATTCTCAGACTTGACTTCCTCCTATAAATTGCACTCTGTTTCATAAGAGAATCACTCTTCAAATTACTCTCTCTAACATTTCTTGAAATTATCTGTAAACATCTGAAAATATTAGCCCTTTTTAAAAAGAATTAATTTCAGATCTGTATTAAAAAAAAAAAAAAAGGAAGAGAAAGGGATCAGTTGTGTTGTGGTGTAGGGTATGAAATTCTTGTTGGAGCTTGTCGTGCCTTGTTTTGGTTCGCAGCAGTTCCCCCAATCCGCCGCAACCGCGGATGATTCATTTTCCGGCGAAACACAGTCGCTAATGAAACAGCGAAGGCGGAGGAAACGCGTTAGAGTTGCGGGTCAACCGGGACAGGTGACAGAGTGGAGACCGTCCCTCAGCGTGATCTCGGAGAACAAACCGGCGATAACGGAGAAGTCGGAAAAGGGAGAAGAAGAGAGGAAAGTACGTCGGAAAAGTGAAGGAGGCGGCGGAGAAGCGTCGTCCCGATCCGGTGGTGGTCATGTTCGTTTCAGCAGTGACGATTTCGGGTAAACACACAATTCTTCTTCAACTTTTGATTTACGTACAAAATTATTTATCAAACAAAAAAAAGATCTAACAAATTCACATGATACTTTTGGTTTAATCAATACTATAGTTTTCATGATTCTATAATAAATCATAGAATTTTAATCATTATATAGAGATAAGATTATAACATTTTCAATGTGATTTGTTTTTTCAGTGTAATTTATAAAAGATAGAGATTAAGATTATAAGATAATCATCATGGTAGTCAATATGCTATTCTTGTGGATAAAGATTCGATATAGTTGGGATGTCAACATCAATATGTTAATGTTGTTAATTTATTCGAGTAAACAAAAGTAGTAAATGGGGAAGCTCGCGAAAAAAGTTTTTTGACGTTTTTTTAATATTTGTTTTGTGGGTTATGCAGGAGAAACGCTTTCGAACCAGTAATTCCGGCATTCTCACCGACTCCGTTCATGTTTTGAGTTTCAGTTTCTTGTGAAGTTTATGTGTATAATAATATATTATGGAAAGATGTAGTAGCTTTAATGTATATATTTCTTTGATATTATTTACTGCCACCGATATATATATAAACTTATGTGAAGCTCTCAAACAAAAAGAGCTTGTCTATGTTTAATACATTTTATCCTATGCAACACGTATAGAGTAACCAACTAACCAAGACGTCTATCTAAAGAACAAACCACGTAAAAATAATGCACAACCTTAAACACAGACACGCTTGCTACAACCTTATTTCAAGCATTCCGCCTCTATTTCCGTTCTTCATTTACCAAAATATTTGGTTGAAATCAGTATTCCCCAGACCTTCTTCAACCTTTTTTTCGAAAAGATATTTTATATCTCTCGAACCACTTTTAAAAAAATCTCAGTCAAACATTAGATTGTACCAAAGACCGCATCTAAACATGGTTCAAAACTTGACAGTCTTTTTTTTCTCTACTTTCTCGGCTCTTCGTCTAGACGTATTGTCCTATTTTGAGCACCGGAGAACTTTCAAAAACAAAAACCTCATTTACTATCAAAACATTGCTGATGTCTCAAAAACGCTTCCTAACATCAAGAAACCGACGAGCAAGACACTGACATGAAGTTTAATAGGTTTAATGATAACTATTCCGTTTTCTTAGTCTCTTAATAAGTTATTTACATTGTGATGTGTTTTTTTCTTCCATCAAAGTCTTTGTTGGACTTTGAAGATACTGTGATAGTCGCTCACAGTTTCTTGAATTTTGTGTGTGACCGTGTTATGGGCCGAGACCAACCACCAAAGCCCATTTTATTTCAATGTTATTTCTGAGTATGTGCTTGAGTTTGCCTCAGGAAAACAAAGAGAGACACAACTATATAAAATTGTCATGTAGATAGATATCAAAGAAAAGACTTGTACGACCCTTAAATTAGCTTAAATTTTTAAACCCTAATATATTACTAGTACACTACGAAGGCCTAATATACTATTACTAGTACACCACGAAGGCGTTAACGCGTTTTTTTCCATCTTTAATCACATTCTCACATGTAGTCTTATATTACCTTTTATTTTTCTAATCACTAAAACTCCAAATTCATTTATATATGTGTATGTATACGATTCTGTTATATATGAAGACATGAGAACATGGGGATTGTACCGTGCACGTGGAGAAGACATGTCTTGCTTAATGATCATGCGACCATGGAACAAGTAAACTTTGAACTTGGGGGATATTTGCTCTCAAGTTATCAAATTCATCCCATCCTCTCAAATTTAAGTCTTACTTTCTCTTCCCTTTCTATATATCTATCTATTTATTGTCTTTACCATTTACATCTTTTTAAAAATCGCTAGCGATAAATTTTTCAGTTTATAACTGACTTTTGAAATTTTCATTATAGAGCAAATTCAAAAACTGACCTATTTCACTATTTCAGGTTGGCTCGACAATTTTATGGGCCACATTCAAAATTTTAATGTATCACTATCCGAATTCAAATCCATATCTAATGTATAATAGTAAATGTTTTTTAACAATATTTTTTTTTCTTAAGAATAGATAAAATTTGTTAACTTTTGTTTTATTTTTTTACAACGATAAATTTGTTGGTTGTATCATAGGATCATGTGCATTTTATATGTGAGCACCTCTTCTATAAAGGTCCTGGCCTATGTACTCCTTCTGTTCCACATAATTTGATTTTTTATGTTTTATTTTTGTTTTCCAAAGATTGATTTTCTACATTAAATTTAATATATTTCTTTTTTCAAGACAATAAACAAATAAAAAGTAATAGAGAAAGCAAATTTAAATTAAAAAACAAACAAAAAATAATAGAAAAAAGTAAGTAATGATTGTTTTTTAATATCTGTGAAACATCTAAAAAATCAAACTATGTGGAACAGAAGGAGTATTTGCTAGTGGCAAATGGTATAATGAAGAAACAACACTTCTTCATATAAATTTGCGTACTTGTCAATTCATTTCGTTAATATTCAATACAATCTCGTCTCTTGAAAAAAGTAGTCTTGGATCTAGAGACAAATAGAAAATTATAAATACAAAGAAGCGAAAAGTGTAGTAGTGTCTTGTGTTGCGCCCCCACTCTCTCCTCTGCCAACGTGAAAATAATATACTACTCCGATTAGTGAAAATAACATACTACTCCGATTAGCAAAGAAACACTATAATCTTTGATAAAATAACAATATCCGATTAGTGTATATATACAAATGATCTCTCTCTCACACATGTACATGTTATATTGTTATATATAGATAAAGTGGTCAAATACACATTAACATGGAAGATGTTCACGTGTTCTCTTGATTGTCTTGGCTTAAGCCACTCTGTATAATCGAGTAAGTGCATTCTAGTTTATCGTGTAACTTCTAAACTCCATTCATAAACTTGACACTTTGTCAATGTTTAGGATTATATAAAAAAATATTGAAGAAACTAATTGATACTATTTGATGGCAAACTATTCGCAGCATACACTAGACAAAATTTATTTTCTTTTTTCACCGAGTGAATTGTCAAGTTAACTAAACCTAATTATGAGTTACTTTTTGTAAAACAAACTGTTATTAACTTGTTTTTTAAATCCTACCGTTTTTTAGCATTAAAGCAAATTTTCCAACTCTTTCAATGTTTTGGGTAATAATTATATGTAGATAAGAAAGAAGAAACTTAACTTTTAATGAGAACGTTGCATCATTGATTTTTTATCAAAACAAAAAAACATTGCATCATTGAAGTGTGAGAAGAAATGTCTTTTGACGTCAATCTTTAGAGTGCGAAAATGTTTTGTTTCGTCATTCTTTCGTGTGCTTGTGGTGAACATCTTGTCCAAGTAAATTAGAGTTACTTCTTCTTCTTCTTTTTTTTGGTTAAAAATATTAGAATTACTTGCGGCAGTAATTCCGGGATTTTATCTTCTTTCTATTCATTTTAGTGCGCACACACAAATGGGGGTTATTGGAAGAAGGATTTTAAAGAATTGTTAGAATTTTCAAAATCTCTTGTTATTCGTTAATGAATTCTGACATTCTTATTAAAATCTAGTGTTATTGGTTTGATGATTTTCTAAAATCCATACAAAATCCATTGTTATTCAAAAAGTTTAGGTTTTAAAGATTTTATGATTCCATTAAAATCTTTTTTATTAGCACATGGATTTTAAACAAATTAACACATGAAACTCCCTCAAAATCTAACACTTAAAACTTTTCAAATACTACCTATATACCTAAGATTCTCAAAATCAATTACAATAAAATACTTTTATAGATTTTTAAAATATACAAACTCTCTCAAAATCTAACAAAACTCTTTACAAATTTAACAAATCTTTTAACTTTTAAAATCAATCAACTCTATATAAATCCATCTCCCAATAACCCCCAAAGTATATAATCTTTTACTAAAATTTCGAATTAATGATAGCGTTTTAATTAATAAAAATGTCAGAAGAACTGAATCAAGTTAACATACTTTAATTTGATTTCACGGATATTGTTAGAATGGTATAGAGAAATCAGCAATAAATTCATAGGTCGATTCGAATTGATTTCATTATTATATTTTCTTTCTTTAGCAGCATTTTTAGTTGAACAAATTATTTTATGTTATTTTGGGTTTCATTTTTTTGAATGAAAATGAACTCCAACTAATATAATCTTGAATGTGACATTAGTTGAATTAGGTGGATAGATGTAACTGCTTGCTACTTGGTTATAGACTTATAGTTTCACATTTGATCTTCTCACCTATTAAACTTCAAACTCTCTCAGCTACATTGATAAGATAAATAAAAAATATCTGGATATTACAATTTTTTTTTTTTTTTTGAGCCTTTGGATAATACAATTTTTATCATCAAATCAAACAAATAATTTGGTTGCTCCTTTTTAACTTCATATATGAAATTCCAGTGAGTTGGTGAGATTAAATGATCAAGTATTGTTATTTCGATTTTTAGGTGATATATATAGTTAAAAAATGTAATAAAGAGGATGAGAGGGTGTTGCAAAAAAATAAAAATAGAGAGGGTATACAAAAAGGATACAATAGACAGCGACGAAGGTAATCAAAACCCGCCGCGGGAAAACACAAAGTCCTCTTCGAATGTACGACCCAAAAGGATAAATTCATCCAATCATGATAAAGCACAGCCATATTCGTGGGACTCATAACGCACACGACACAAAATTTACATTTCTATAGATAAATATTCTTATTTTTTATATACGACTTTCTTTTGTTGGCAACAGAATATTTGATCTAATCACTTTCTTGTTGGCAAAAGAAAAATACTATATTTTATCCAATATCTGAAACTACTACAACTTTTTTTTATCCAATATCTAAAACTACTATAGCTTTCACCATAATCTACTTTTTAAATGTGAGTCATAGTCAAAAGTTAGTAGATAAAGATTTACATTATTACCATATAAACTAATTGACTTTTAGTATCAAACTACAATTTTGTTGACTATTAGTGTAATATACTATCAGGGTTGGAAGCAAGCGAGAGGGAATGAGGTTAGCTGATCCTAATAAATTTTAATTATATGTAATGTTTTTTTTTACAGTTTTTAATACTGATTTTGGTATAAAAAAAATTATTGACTCCTCCTATATAATCCAACTCAAAAGATTTACTAGATATTTTAAATTTAACCCACATCCATATTAATAATTTAGATCACATAAAATAGGTTTAAAAATTTAAATTCGTGTATTAGTGTCTTTAACGAGTTATCTTTTTATGATTAAAAAATGGGTGATTTGAATTTTTTTATAATTAAAATTAAACAAATCGCGGACTTGCTTTATTTATTATTGTAAAATTTTGGAAAAATTATTATATTATAATTTTTAATGTTTTTTAAAAAGACTAAAATAACTATCAATTATTTTTATTTTCAAAGTGCTAAGTAAATATTAGATTAGGCAATAACACATAATAAAATTATTATAGAATATTTACGAACAATTAATTAAAAAACTTATGAATTGCAATTATAATAGCTTAACTATAAATAATTTTAATAATCATTTTAATTTTTTTTTAAACTACGATGTATTATATTTTTGTAATGTTATTTTTGGATTTAATATTTTATATAGTATTGACCCAGTTAAAAAAAGTTTCTAACTCTGCCACTGTATATTATACTATATACAAAAACAACATCACACAAAACAACATTGAAATTATCACATACTCAATGAACTAATCCCAAACATTGATGTATTGCTTGGAGAATATCGAAAACTCAAATCTATAGAATTCAATTTTCTTCTAACGTCATTTCCAATAAAACAATAATTAAAGGGAAACAAAAAAAAAAAAAAAGATTTTCCGTTTCGTTCTCTTAAAGTTTTAAGTTTGAAGCAGAGACGACGACGACGTTGTTAAAATGTAAAAAAAATTGAGTTTTTCCGTAACCTTTTTTTACACATTTACAAAAAAAGAAATGGAAAAAAAGTCATGAAGCTTAATTTTTGTTGCCTTTTGTTATCGTTTGCTTCAAGTAGAACCTCTCTACCTCTCTCTCAGTCTCTTTCTCTCTCACACTCTCTCTCTCTCTCTCTCTTGGATTCTTTTCTCTGCAATCAAAGCAAAGCTCTGGAAAATTTTTCTCTCCCTTTCTCTTCAAACTTCCTCTCTTCCAAGTTTCTTAAATCTAAAAGACGATTGAACAATCTTCTGTGAAAATGCACCATCTACCTATAACTCTACACATTTCTACAGGTACGTGTGATTTTTCTCTGGGGATTTTTGTTGTGGTTGTTGTTGAGAAAAAAGTCTTCTTTGGGTTTGGCTGCTGAAGAAGACGACGAATGGTGAAAAATTAAACGACGGAAATTTAGGGAAAGAGAAAAAAAAAAAAGGAATAAAGAAAAGTTTTCAAGCGGCGTTTCAAAAAGCTTCCCGATTCTCGAGATTCATTTCAAATCATTCTTTCTTTCTCCTGTTCAATTTTTCTTTAATCAGGATCTGAAAACTTTTGTTGGTTTCTTACATATTTTCCCGAGAAAAAAACTCCTTACTAGTATAAGCATTTGCTAAGAAAATTCAACTTCCGGAAGCTGAATTTTGCAAAATTCATAGTCAAATTTGACCTCTGAGCTTCTCCATAAACCTCGTCTTCTTCGGGTATCTTTTGAAGGGATGGGTTTAATTGTTGTTTATTTTATTTTATAATGGTTGAAGATACGAATTGATTTCGCTGAATACGAATTTTCCTCGCAAGCTTTTGTTGAAGAGTTTTGATGGTCAACGTTAGAAATTTTTCTCATTAGAGAAATTAGTTGTTGTCCTCCTCTTCGTCTCACATTGTGGCATTAAACAAATCCTTTCGTCATCTCTGATCCATTATTATTTGGTTTTTTTTTTGTTTTGTTTGCAGAGGCGTCTACAAGAGCTTGAGGCATTAAGCTCTTGATTACATTATTGAAAAATGGAAGGAGAATCGTTTGGTTTGATCGTTGGGATCTCACTGGGTTTGGTGATTGGTGTGGAGTTAGCTATCTCAGCATTGTTCTGCTTTAGGTACCATAGGAAGAGATCTCAGATTGTGAGCAGTGGGTCGAGAAGAAGTGCAACGCTTCCCATCAGAGAGAACGGAGCTGATTCTTGCAACATTATGTCGGATTCGACGCTTGGTCCGGATTCACCTGTGAAATCCTCGAGCAATGGGAGGTCTCTTTGGCTTGAAGGGTTTAGCAAGAGGAGCCATGTGATCTCTGCTTCTGGCATTTTGGAATATTCTTACAGGTCTGTCTCCTCCTGACAAGATCCTGCTTTAAAAATGCAATTATAATATCTCTCGAGTTTTCTTGCAGGTTTTTTTTTGTTTATTGTCTCTTGACTAATGAGAATTAGACTTCTCTTGTTGAAGCTCTTTGGTCATTTTTACCAAGTCTTAAAGTTGGGAATGATGATTTTCTTAGAGTGTATAGTTTGATCTGATGTTGTGAATTATCAAGCTGAATCTTGACGGATATGATGAATTCTTGCGTTCGTGGTCTTGTATACCCATGTTTAAACATGTTATTTGGTGATTGATTCAGGGATTTGCAGAAAGCAACGTGTAATTTCACGACTTTGATAGGCCAAGGAGCATTTGGACCTGTCTACAAAGCTCAAATGTCCACCGGTGAGACTGTTGCTGTGAAAGTTCTTGCCACTGACTCTAAACAAGGAGAAAAAGAGTTTCAGACAGAGGTAGAGTTATGTAACCACTGCGCCTGATACTGTATGATGTTCACATCCAAAGAGGAAATTTGGAAAACATAAAGAATCCGTATTAACATTAGGAAGACTTGACTGAACAATGCTATTGTCTTGAATGAACCGTGCATATCATTTTATTGTCTGTTTCCACTAAACTCGCTCACTCGCCTGTTTGTTTCCAGGTTATGTTATTGGGAAGGTTGCATCACCGTAACCTAGTGAACTTGGTCGGGTATTGTGCAGAGAAAGGCCAACACATGCTTATCTATGTCTACATGAGTAAAGGAAGCCTAGCTTCTCACTTGTACAGTAAGCAACTACTTTATTCTACATAATATAATAGTCTGCTTCTCACCGAATGAATATAAGTGCAATGTTGAACTATTCAGTTTCTTTGTAGCAAATTTATTGAACTGATGGTTTAAACTTTACTAACTGATGAGCCTTCTTCATTCATTTACATCACATTAAAATGCTTTCTTGATACAGGCGATAAACATGAACCGCTGAGCTGGGATTTGAGAGTATACATTGCTTTAGACGTGGCACGCGGTCTAGAGTATCTTCATGATGGGGTAAGCTAACTTTCTGAAACCATCCACCATCTTTAATGCATCTCTTAAGAAGACACAAACTTCAAAAGCCATGTCCTGTTCAAATTCTTTTCCAGGCTGTTCCTCCTGTAATCCACAGAGATATCAAGTCTTCCAACATTTTGTTGGACCAATCCATGCGAGCTCGGGTAAAAATATCTTCTTTGTCCACTTGAGATCTCGTTACCTCGAGTTTTCTCATTGTGATTGTCTTATAACTTCAGGTTGCTGACTTTGGCCTGTCTAGAGAAGAAATGGTAGACAAGCATGCTGCTAACATAAGAGGAACGTTTGGTTATCTCGATCCAGAGTACATCTCCACAAGAACATTCACCAAGAAAAGCGATGTTTATGGCTTCGGGGTTTTGCTTTTTGAGCTTATAGCTGGAAGAAACCCACAACAAGGTCTAATGGAATATGTTGAGCTGGTAAAAAAACACTAACAAAACCAAAACCTGATCTTCAGTTCCACATTTGTTTATTTGAAGAATTACATTAAAAGACAACTTTTTGTTTTCGATGAATATAGGCGGCGATGAATGCAGAGGAAAAAGTTGGGTGGGAAGAGATTGTGGATTCGAGATTAGACGGGAGATTTGATTTGCAAGAAGTGAATGAAGTTGCGGCTTTTGCTTATAAATGCATCTCTCGTGCACCGAGGAAACGTCCCAACATGAGGGATGTGGTGCAGGCATTGACACGTGTCGTCAAGGTGAGACATTGCAGAAAACGTCAGAAGAAGTCGTCTCCCTCGCCTTCTCCGCCTCTTCATACGGTTGAGTCCAGTGGTGAGCAAACCGGAAATAGATCAATCCGGTCGGAAAATCATAGGAGAGATAATTCCATGGACAGTACACTTGAAGACTAGTGATGTGTTGAAAACAAAAATAGTGTTCAAAGTTTATAACTATAAATTATTATATATGATTTTTTTTCTTTTAATTGGATTTCATTTATTTTTGGGGGGGATTTTAGGATGATTTGTAGATTTGTTAGGAGGAACACTGATGTTGATGGTAACTGAAATTTGGTTTATAGGAGGTTGTCTATATCTTTCTTTTGTGAATGAAAAATTGTCTTTTCTTGTTCTTTTTTTTCAAAAAAAATTGGTTTGTTGTAAAACGAGTTCAACGTTTAAAAATGGGGAACCATGCAAGGAACACAATTATTTGAAATATTGGTTTTTTATTCAGTTTTTTCTAGTGTTTGGGAGAACTATAAACCTCTAAAACTTGATGAATAGTTGAACTAAATTAAAAAAAACCTACTCACACCATATTTAGCCCAAGCCCAGCCTAAGCCCAGAGAAAACCCATTAGTTAAGTTTAATAGTTCTCAAATGGTGTCGTTTTAGCGATAATCGTTATCTACTACGTTTTATCGTCATCAGTCGAACGGATAGGACGACGAAGAAGAAGAAGAAACAACTGTTAGCCCACTTCGCAGTGGAAGTTGCAGAGCGAGAACAATGGCGACCATGTCTGCTCTTCAGAGCTCCTTTACTTCTCTTTCTCTATCACCCAACTCCTCCTTCCTCGGCCAGCGTCTCCTTTCCCCGATTTCCCTCTCCGTCGCTTCTCCGGTAACTCCGATTTTCGAATTCTCTCGCCTTAGGTTTTCAATCTCGTTTGGAGAATCTTAGATTCTGTACTTTACTTGGGTTTCGTTGTTATCCCTTTCGCTAATGAGCTAATGGAAGACTTTGACGCGTTTAGATTGAACCTGTAGTTGTACGGGGTTTGATATCTTTCACTGGACCTGTAGATTAGTTTCATCTGTTCGCTTTTGGTATGGGAATTCTCAATGCCCATTTGAAGAAATCTCTTTAGAACGAGTGAAAATTGAAAATTTGTTATGTATTGTTCATTTCTGTGTTTCTCCCACTATGAAATTATGTGTACTGGACTATGGATTGAAGAATCTGCATTGTCTCTGTCTTTTGGTGCTGGTACTGAATTGAGATAAAGTAAATGAAAACTTAAATTTCACAAGTTTGTGACTGATTCGACTAGTGACTCTTTGGGAATCTATGAATGCCTTCTGCTAGTAGTTACTTAGTGCTTTGTGGTTATTACACTCTATGAACGATACTAGAGTGACATGGCTCACATTTTGCAGAAGAAAGTTTTTTTTTTTGTTTGGCACATTTGGTTTGATTATGGTTTTGCTCGAACATATTGACTGAGAAGAATGGTTTTTTTGCAATTTTTGCTTGATGCTCTTATGTTGAGTACAAAGTGTCTGCATTTGGATGTCTCCTTAATTACTCTGCTTATCTTTTGTAATCATTGCAGGTCAAGCCCACCGAGAACCCATGTCTTGTTTTTGCAAAGGTTAGTAAGCAGATCCGTTATCTCATACTATTGGTTTCCCAATCTGCATTATCCTGTTAATATAGTAGCTTTGCACCATAAGAAACCAAGCGTCCACCTTTCTGGATACGAAACTTTTGGATTTTAGGCCTGAGAACCATAAGGAAATTGTTGATTCTCATTCCTTGATTCCTAAGTGCAACACCGGGATTACACAATTCGTATGTTGTGATTGTTCTTATGTTTTTTCCTTTCAGCTTAAGCGTTGGGAACGGAAAAAATGCAAACCAAACAGTCTTCCGATTCTGCACAAAATGCATGTCAAGTTTGGAGATACGGTCAAGGTAATATCTGGACGAGACAAGGGTAAGATTGGAGAAGTCACTAAGATCTTTACCCACAACAGCACCATAGTGATCAAAGACATAAACCTCAAGACGAAACACATGAAGAGCCGAGAAGAGGGAGAGCCTGGCCAAATTGTTAAGGTCAGTCCACTCAAATGGCTCTCTCTCTTTTGTGAATTTTCGAAACTATAAAAACCATATTTTGTAGCTCGCTTCACTTGGTCTTTGGCGAAATCCGAGTGATGATTGAAGATTGTGCAAAATGTATTATGTTTTTCCAGATCGAAGCACCGATCCATAGCTCAAATGTGATGCTGTATTCAAAAGAAAAGGATGTGGTAAGCAGAGTGGGTCACAAGGTCCTTGAAGATGGACAGAAGGTAAGATATCTGATCAAAACAGGGGAACTCATCGACACCATTGAGAAGTGGAAGCAACTTAAGGAGGCAAAGGATAAAGAAACAACCCAAGTTGCAGTTGCCTCCGCATCTTAGAATCTCACTTCTATCTTCTTCATTGCTCTTTTGATGGATGTATTGAATCCCTTTGTTAAGGTAAAGTATAAAATTTCTACCAAATGGACACTTCTTTTTCTTCCTTAAAGAGGCCACTTTTATTCAAAAGATACAATCTTTAAGATCGTATTTTCCAAAACGAGTGCACGCACAAAGCTATGGAACCATACAAGTTTTACAAAGAAACAAAGTACAACAAAGCTATGGAACATAAAAGGAAACAAAGTAGAAACAGTTGAAGCGGCTAAACCATGGTCGTGACGCTTTCGGAAATCAGCTCATTCTTGGGATTTGGTACTTTCTTCTGCGTAGTACGCTTCCACTTCACGTAGAATACAAGTAGATATATGAGAAATCCGAATAAAACCATCAGATACATGAATATAAATATCAGTAAAATATTATACTTCAGGTACACCGAAATGGTGTAAGAACAGACGAGAGGCCCCGAGATGACGATATACCACCAGGTATATGCTCTACCAACTGGTAAGAGTATAAATGTCAAGGCAATAGCTGAGAAGAAGGCAATAGTATCGAATCCACATAGTAGCACGACCTCTAATATGAATTCTTCCCAAATTAGTTCTTCTCGTTTGCCTTTATCTTGCGGTTGGGCCGCTGACTGATAAGTAGCTGTGATTATCAGAGCTGTTATCACTAGAAGAGAGTTTCTTGTTCCGTCTGACATTTGACTCCTATAACGTGCCATTTCTGTAGAGCAATATTCCCAGAAAGTGACCGGGTTGCTTAGGAAAACAGACGTTTTCTTAACTTTGGATAGAGATATCGCACTTTTACCACCCGATTTTTGAATAATTTTCTCTGTTTCTATGTTCATGTGAGGTCCATTGACTCGTAAGGCATCAAGTGCTGTCATACCAATTTTGTTCTTGATGTTCCGGTTCAGTGACATGCATTTCAACAGCTGTTTTACTGTCTGTAGATATAAATAGATGTTTCACGACAACCATTTTATAGACAACTCGAACAACATAATTCAAAGAAGATGAGTGTGTGTGAATCAATCAATTAAACAACTTAATAATGACTGATTTCGGATCAACCACTTAAGCACCAAGGATAAGAGTTCAGGAAAGGGTAAGAACATGCCTGATGATTATTCTTGTATACCGCTAAGTGCAAGGCCGTGTTGCCTTCACGATCACGTTTGTTCAGGACGTGAATCTCGGTGGCTGAAGCATCACTTTTGCGCATCCTTTGCATCCACCCTCTCAGAACTTTGAGCTCTTCGTATCTATCGTTTATGACCGTGATGTGTAAAGCAGTTTCTCCATTTACATTCGCATCTCTAATACTCTCAGGACATACCAGGAGAAACTCTGTAAGAAGATCGACATCACCTTTTTTGGCAACCAAATGCAATGGCGTCATACCTGTCCTTATGAGTTAAAACATTTTTTTTAAAAAATTTCATTCTAATCAAATCTTTATAAATTAATATTCGATAAATTAATAAATATATATAAAAAAATTGGTTCCAAGTCATGGTACGTATATGTATTAACAAATAATTTATAAACTAATAATTTTATGATTCCAATTATATCATAAAATAATAATTACTATAAATTTATGCATATATAACCTAGACAATTTACAAAAAAATGACTCTAGTGTACTTTTGTTTTTTTCTTATAGTTCATCTAGAATTTTTTTTATTGCATGAAAACCTTCTAATGTTATCTTTTTTATATGCCTCTACAAAAATATGAAGAGTTCTAAAAAAATATGAAGAGTTGAAAACGCGATAATTGCTATCTTATGCTGCAGCGTAACAACATCCAGAAATATCGTAATATTGTCTTAACTTCATCATCAATATTAGTAGTCATAATCTCTTCTAAACTTTAAACTTCTATTATCTGTATTCTGTATCATGTTACATAGATATAATCTAATAAACTATTAACATACATTCTACAACGATATCAAATTACTTATTATTATTTTAAATTTATACATAATATTTTCTCAAATAATTCATCCAAATTTTTTTATATAGCATCAATTAAAATATAATTTTTGAAGTGTATGGTCTAAATCTTTATTCATTAATTAATATCTTTATAAAATAATATATTATTAAAGTTCTAATATTATTAATTTATAAAGATTTTACATACATGATAATTAGTTTTATGTTATATGTTTCAAATATATTTTTGTTAACCTAATAAACAAAATTCGGAGAACAAACAAGAAATAAAATTTTGAAGTAAATACCTCCTCTACCACGAATACGAACAAGACTGGGATCAAACTTGACTAGCTCTAGTGCTAACTCAACTTGGTGGTTTTCAACAGCGAGATGCAAGGGACTAAACCCATCCGCATTTAGCTTCTTGGCAAAAGACGGCTTTAGAATCATCAATTCCATCGCCAGATCTATCTTCCCAGTAGATGAAGCTTCATGGAGAGGTGTGTGGATGAAAGGTAAAATGTCGACGTTCTCAAGAACAAATGGATCCTTTTGAATAAGAGAATATAAATCATCAACGCTACCCGATTGAGTAACCAAAAGCAAACTTAATTTCATACTAATTAATAAAGAAAGAGGAGAGAGATATTTGTAGTGACCAATTTAATAAGAAAACGAGTCGAAGCATTGTCCATTTATAAAGTAGTGTTTTCATTAACGAGTGTGTCAAGTCTTGACTTAAATCATCACCAACTAAATTGGTTTGTAGCGCGATTTTGCATGGAATCTACAAAGGAAAACAACGGGCGGCTTCTCACCTAAAGTAGAATCTTTTAATCAAATAAAAAATACCTGACTTAAGACTGTTAAAATTATTTTAAGCTTAAAAGAAAGTTATATGTAAGGACAACTTCAAGAAAAATGAGTCCAAAGCATTTTCGTTATATATTTTTTATATACGGAGTATTTCTGAGTGTTAACTCTATTGACTTAATCATCACCAATTAAATTGGTCAGTCGCGATTTTGCGTGGAAAACCAGAAAGAAAAATAATGGCCGGTTTCTAAAAGAAAAACATAAAGGTGACTCTCACCAAACAAAACAATGCTTTTTCTGTTAAAAGATAGATTTCTTGTTTGACAAAAAAAAAGAGATAGATTTCTTAATTATTTATTTATTCAACTTGCATCAGAAAAACATGCCTTAATTACTTGTTTATTTAATATATATTCTCTCCGTTTCACAAAGAGTATCGTTTTAAAGTTTTAATCTTGTTTCACAAAGAGTATATGTTTTAGATTTTCAATGCATAATTTTGAATAAAAATTACTCACTCTGTTTCGTTTTAATTGTCGTTCTATACTTATTTTTCTTGTTTCAAAATAATGGTCATTTTCATTCAATGCAGATTTATGATAAATTTTTGAGTTTTATTTCTACTTTTTTTTTAACTTATTAATTACTCATATCAAACAAAATAGTGTATTAATTAATGAGTAAAACAGAAAAATAGTTTTTTTTTTAATTTGTGTGAAACAACCTAAAAGGACAATTAAAATATGGATTGAGTAAATTTTAACCCTATTGTTTTAATGTGTTTATTAAAGAGAGAACTTTATCTAATGTATTAATAATGGGTAAAACAGATTTTTTCATGATTTTTTTAATATGTGTGAAAATATCTAAAATGACACTTATGAAAGAGAGAGAATATATGGGTGGAATCAGACCCGGCTTAAAGCATGTGCTCAGAGTGCATTTGCACAGGGTCCATTAACAATTTCTTTAATTTTCTTCTGTTTTAGGGGTCCAGTTATTTTTAACAAATTGAAAAACAGGATCCAAAATTATTAAAACATCATATAATCTTGAATTTTTGTTTGGGCTCAGCACAGGGTCCAATAAAAATTGAAACGGGCCTGGGTGGAATATAATAATAGTACAACATTGCTTCTTTCGAGTCTTTGGCACAAGTGATATGAATTCTTTTATTACATTTTCACAACTGTCTCATGAGTATCAGGTAAACTTCTTGGCACCTTTGAGACCCCAGATTGGGAGGACACCGTCACCCATCTAGTCCATGCAAGATCTTTTACTCTGGATTACATTTTACTAAAGATGGTGTTCCAAACGACAATATATTGTATTTGGAGAGAAAGAAATGCTCGGCGGCACCAGAAAAGTTGGATATCGCACTCAAATCTATCGAAGGTGGATAAGGCTATTCGCAACAGAATAATTTCAATGGGATACTCGTTTCCACACAAATTCGAGGGTCTTCTTCGAGGGTGGTTCCAAATGCGTCATCTATGAGTGGAACCATAATTTGTTTCTCTTTATGTCTTTCTTTATGTTTTCTTTATTTGTAATTGAACACAGCTTTTGATCAATAAATTTGAAATTTCATCAAAAAAATAAAATAAACCGTCTCATGAGTATATGGAAACAAAGATATACAAACGCTTAAAAAGTCTAAACCATGGTCTTGAAGCCTTCGGAAATCAGCTCGATCAGTTTTGGGGTCCGGTACATTCTTCTGCGTAGTACGCTTCCACCTCACGTAGAATACAAGTACATAAACGAGAAATCCGAGTAAAACCATCATGTATATAAAGATGAGCGATGTCGGGATCATCTTAGGCCCGAGATCATACTTCATGTAAAGCGAAAGTGCATAAGAACCAACGAGAGGCAACGTAATACATACATACCACCAAGTGTATGCTCTACCAACTGGTATGAGTATAAATGTCAAGGCAATAGCTAAGAAAAAGGCTACAATCATTGTTTTCCTGCGTTCCGTGTTCATTTTTTGTTATAGGGTGGTCATCATTGTTTTCCTGCGTTCCGTGTTCCACTTCCATCTGGCATATGACTCCTATAACGTGCCATACCCGTTGAGCAATATTCCCAAAAAGAGACTGGTGTTCTTAGGAAGCAAGACATTGTCTTAACTTTGGATAGAGAGTCCCTGGTCTTACCCCCGGAGTTTTGTATGGTTTTCTTTGTATTTTTGCTCATGTGAGATCCATTGGATCGTAAGACATCAAGGGCTGTCATGCTACTTTTGTTCTGGATGTTCCGATTCAGTGACATGCATTTCAACAGCTCTTTTACAGCCTGTATATGTAGATGTTTTCACGACAACTATTTAGTAGACGACTCAAACACAAATGATTTAAAGAAGATGAGAGCGTGTGAATTTAAAGGAGTTTCACTCTACAAAGATATTATACTATTTGTTTCAAAAATCTCTCATCAAGTAACTTTATACTATTTGTTTCAAAATATTTATTGTTAATTAACCTGATCAAAAAAATTCGATGAACAAATAAGAATTCAAGATTTTGAAGTAAATTACCTCCTATCCACGAATACGAATAAGACTGGGATCAAGATTCGATGCTGCCATACCTGTCGTTATGAGCAACAAAATATTAAAATTTATCATCAAGTAACTTTAGATTATATGTTTCAAATATATTTTTGTTAACCTAATAAAAAAAAAATCGGAGAAAAAAAAGAAAATTAAGATTTGCACCCCCTCAAGAAAAAAAGAATTAAGATACCTAGCTCATCTTCCACGAATACGAACAAGACTAGGATCAAACTTGTTAAGGTCAGTCCACTCAAATGACTATCTCTTTTGTGAATTTTCGAAACAATAAAAACCATATTTTTTAGCTCGCTCGCTTGTCTTTGGCGAAATCGGAGTGATGATTGAAGATTGTGCAAAATGTTTGTTGTTTTACAGATCGAAGCACCGATCCACAGCTAAAATTTGATGCTGTATTCAAAAGAAAAGGATGTGGTAAGCAGAGTGGGTCACAAGGTCCTTGAAGATGGACAGAAGGTAAGATATCTGATCAAAACAGGGGAACTCATCGACACCATTGAGAAGTGGAAGCAACTTAAGGAGGCAAAAGATAAAGAAACAACTCAAGTTGTAGTTGCCTCCGCATCTTAGAATCTCACTTCTTTCTTCTTCTCATTTGAATCCCTTTTTTAAGATAAAGTAAAAAAAATCTATAAAATAAACACTACTTATTCTTCTTTAAACAGGTAAGTTTTATTCAAAAGATGCAATCTTTAAGATCGTATTTTACAAAACGATTGCACGCACAAAGCTATAGGAACAAACAAGTTTTACAGGGAAACAAAGTACAGAGCTATGGAAAATACAATGAGACAAAGTAGAAACGGTTGAAGCGGCTAAACCATGATCTTCAAGCTTTCGGATTTCAGCTCACTCTTGGGATTTGGTACTTTGTTCTGTCTAGTACGCTTCCACCTCACGTAGATTACAAGTACATATATGCTAAATACCAATGCTACCATCATATTCATGTAGAAGAATAGTCTGAGAGAATACTTCATGGACACCGAAAGTCCATAAGAACATACGAGAGGCACCATAATGAAGATATACCACCTAGTATATGCTCTACCAACTGGTAAGAGTATATATGTCAACACAATAGAGAAGATAAAGGCTGTAGTATTGAATCCATATAGTAGCACAATCTCTTTTAAGATATCTAACGGATCTATATCTGGTTCTTTGTTTGGCTGTGAGGCTGCTGTCTGATTTGGCTGTGAGGCTGCTGTCTGATTTGGCTGTGAGGCTGCTGTCTGATAAGGATCTGATAATATGATATTGTTCCAATATGCTTTTCTCTCTTTGTCTACCGGTTGGGTTGCTGTCTGATAAGTAGCTGTGATGATGAGAGCTGTTATTACTAAAAGAGCGTTCCGTCTTCCATCTGGCGTGCGGCTCCTATAACGTGCCAAGCCCGTTGAGCAATATTCCATGAAAGTGACCGGTGTTCTCAAGACGACAGACAGTAGCTTAACGTTGGATAAAGATTTCCCACTCTTACCCCCTGAGTGTTGTATGATTTTCGCCGTATCATTGTTCGTGTCAGAGCCATTGGCTCGTGAGACATCAAGGGCTGTCAAACCAATATTGTTCTTGATGTTTCGGTTCAGAGACATGCATTTCAACAGCTGTTTTACTGCCTGTGTATACATGTAATGGTGTTTCAGCCTATTATTAATAGCACTATCACACATATGAAATAAGCTAAAAAATACTAATTACTTAAGTTATTAGGGTTTAAAATGATTACGAGTGAATCACTATAAACACCTAGGATAAAAAAAAATATTGAGTGTGTGTGACTTTCAGACAGTTTTTGTTTTCAAAAAGAAAAAGAACATGTACCTCGTGATCATTCTCGTACGCCGCTACGTGCAAGGCCGTGTCGCCTTCAATGTCACGTCTGTCCAGGACGTGAACCTCAGTGGACGCAGCATCACTTTTGCGCCTTCTCTGCATCCACCCTGTGAGGACTTTAAGCTCTTCATATTTTTTGTTCAAGACTGCGATGTGTAAAGCAGTTTCTCCATTCGCATTCGCATCTCTAATGCTCTCAGGACATGCTTGAAGAAAATCTGTAAGAAGATCGACGCCACCTTTCTTTGCCACAAGATGCAAAGCTGTCATACCTGTCATTAATTATGAGCATTAATAGTATTAAAATCTATCATCAAGCATCAAGTCACTTTATACTATATGTTTGAAATAACACTTTGTTAACCTAATAAAACAAATTCGGAGACCAATGAAGAATTAAAAGTTTGCCCAAAAATATTAAAAATAAAGATACCTCCTCTTCCAGGAACACGAACAAGACTAGGATTAAACTTGACAAGCTCTCGTGCTAACGCAGCTTGCTGATTCTCAACAGCAAGATGCAACGGACTAAACCCATACTCGTTTAGTTTCTTTGAAAATGATGGCTTTAGAATCATCAGTTCCATCGCCAACTTTATCTTCCCGGTAGATGAAGCTTCATGGAGAGGTGTCTGGATGAAAGGTAAAACGTCGACGTTCTCAAGAACACATGGATCTTTTTGAATAAGAGAATATAATTCATCAACGCTACCCGATTGAGTAACCAAAAGCAAACTTGATTGCATAGTTACAAAGAAAGAGAGATATTTGTAATGACCAANGGTAAGCGTTGTTGTTGATCTTTTCCAGAACGTCGAGCGGTCCAACCTTCCGTGCTTTTAATTTATTGTAGGATTGTGGAGGAAAACAGTCCTTGGTGAGGACAGCCCATACCTTATCTCCCACTTGGAATTGAACATCTCGGCGTTTAGTATCCGCGTCCGCTTTATACTTACTTGTTGCCGACTCTAAGTTTGCCTGGACTTGTTGATGAATTGTGGCAAACTCTTCTACCCAATCACAAGCCCTGCCATGCGAACGAGTTCTATCCGGAGTAATGCTTAAGTCAATTGGGCCACGGGGAATGAAACCGTAAATGATGTGAAAAGGACTAAAACCCGTGCTGCGATTGATTGCGTGATTGTGTGATTGTGTGCAAACTCTGCCTGACAGAGAACTGAATCCCAAGAACGTATGTTATCACCAACCAAACAACGTAACAGATTACCAAGCGCTCGGTTAGTAACCTCTGTTTGTCCATCGGACTGGGGATGATAAGCCGAACTCATATCGAGAGATATACGAAGGAGACGCCACAACGATCGCCAAAAATGACTTAAGAAACGCGAGTTTCTATCGGAAACAATGGATAACGGTAGACCATGAAGTTTGTAAATCTCGCGAAAGAACAAAGTAGCTACCTGAACCGCATCCATTATTTTCTTGCAAGGCACAAAATGCACCATCTTCGAAAATCGGTCGATTACCACAAAAATAGAATCGTGTCCGCGTTGCGTGCGAGGCAACCCCAAAACAAAATCCATATTGATGTCAGTCCACGACTGAGAAGGAATTGGTAATGGCATGTATAAATCAGCATTAGAAGCATGACCTTTAGAAGCTTGACAAATCCCACACCGCACAATGTAACGTTCCACATCACGTCGCAGCGACGGCCAGAAGTATGAAGCCGTTACTAATTGGAGCGTGCGATCACGACCAACATGTCCCTCACTATGAAGTTCGAAAATCACTTGCAAGCGCAGACTACACTCTGGAATACAAAGGCGGGTACCTCGGAACAAAAATCCGTCGACAACAATGTACTCATCACTACGTCCCTGCTGAGCATCATTCCAAATCTTTCCAAAAAAAGGATCAGCGGGGTAGAGATCAGGAAGAACTGAGAAACCAACCACGGAAACATGCATAGACGCCAATAAAGAGTGCCTACGGCTGAGAGCATATGCGACCTTGTTTAGCGTGCCTGCCTTATGCTTAATAACAAATGTGAATTGCTGTAGGTAAGCAAACCATGCAGCATGACGAGAGGATACCTTATCTTGTGAACCCATATGCTTCAGAGCATCATGGTCCGTGTAGAGGACAAACTCGCGATGAAAAAGATAATGTCTCCAATGTTTAACCGCTTGCACCACCGCATATAACTCCACGTCATATGTGCTATATCTCGCACGCGAACCTGCAATCTTCTCACTGAAAAAGGCTATCAGTTTAGTAGCTTGACTTAAAACAGCTCCAATACCCGACTTCGACGCGTCACTATGTAGTTCAAACGCAAGACCAAAGTTGGGAAGGGTCAACACCGGAGCAGTGGTGAGCTTAGTTTTAATCACTTGAAATGCATCTGCTGCGTCGTTAGTCCAAGTAAATGGCGAGGACTTGATGCAATCCGTAATTGGAGACATAATAGTACTAAATGATGCACAAACCGGCGATAGAAGGAAGCGAGACCATGGAAACTACGAACCTATGTGGCCGTCCGTGGAGTAGGCCAAGAACGAATAGCTTCAACCTTTGCTGGATCGACGAAAAGCCCTTGTTCGGAAACAATATAACCGAGGAACAAAACCTGAGAGACTCCAAAAGCATACTTCTTGGCGGCTCCAAACAACTTCTCTTTCTGTAAAATGGTTAACACTTCACGCAAGTGTTCCAAGTGAGCCAAAAGAGAGGAACTAAAGATGAGGATATCATCGAAATAAACCACAACGCAGCGTCCAATAAAAGGGCGTAAAGCTTGATTCATGACGCGCATGAAAGTACTAGGCGCGTTAGACAGGCCAAATGGCATGACAAGCCACTCAAACAAGCCTTCACGCATTTTAAAAGCTGTTTTTCATTCATCTCCAGGTCGAATTCGAATCTGGTGGTAGCCGCTCTTGAGATCCAGCTTCGTAAAAATGGTTGCCGAACCAATCTGATCAAGAAGATCGTCAATTCGTGGGATCGAAAACCTGTAACGTACCGGGATCTTGTTTATAGCGCGACTATCTACGCACATACGCCACGTACCGTCTTTCTTGGGAATGAGAAGAGCGGGTACTGCACACGGGCTAAGACTCTCGCGCAAGTTACCTTTTTCCAATAAGTCCTCAACCTGCTGGCGCAATTCATCGTGTTCTTGAGGGGACATACGATAGTGCGGTCGATTAGGCAACGCCGCATGAGGGGCCAAGTCGATGCAATGTTGAATGTCCCGTAAATGTGGGAGACCCGATGGAAGATCATCAGAAAACACATCGCCAAATTCGGCGACGAGAGGTTTAAACGCCGGACGAACATCGCAAAGTAAGGGTGACGACGATGGCTTGAGTATCAGCGCCAAACCCCCATGTGCGTGGACACACTCTTCAATAAATTGAGACTGATTAACGAACAAGACAGGAGCAGGTGGTGGTGGTGGTGGAGGAGTAGGTGTCTCTGATGTTGTAGGAGCCGACGTTTCTTGTGCCGGAACTAGAGAAATTCGCTTGTCCTCGAAGCTAAAGGTGTAAGTGTTAGCAAAACCGTCGTGGATGGTACGACGATCATATTGCCAGTGGCGGATCTAGGTGAGCTAGCATGAAGGCAGTTGCCACCACTCAATTTTTTTATATATGTTAAATGTTATAACAAATTTCAAAGTAGACCATAAAAATTGAAATTTTAAGTCTAGTGCCCCCACTAAAAAATTAATCTAGATCTGCCCCTGCATATTGCCATGGACGGCCGAGTAGGATGTGACAAGCATCCATCGGAATCACGTCACAACATACCAAATCTTTGTAGTTGGAGCCAATAGAAAAAGGAACTTGACACCGCTTGGAGATACGCATATCCGTTTTAGTATTAAGCCACGCAAGGCGATACGGAGACGGATGAGGTTCGGTAAAAAAGCCAATTTACTAACTGCTTCTTCCGATATAATGTTGGTGCAGCTTCCCGAATCAACAATAAGACGGCAGACTTTTCCGCGAATGGTGCAGGTGGTCCGAAAGAGATTGGTGCGCAACCACGACTCTTCGATGACCTGAGGCAAAAGACAATGTCGTCGAATAACCATAGCTGAACCAATATCTCCTTCCACTTGTTCTGCTATGGCAGTTTGTGTTTGTATCTCGAGCTCCTCGTCAAACACTACTTCGTCTTCAACAAACATGACGCGTTTGGGGCAAGCCGCTTGGCGATGTCCCGTTTCACGACAATTAAAACATTTAAACGTCAACGCGCGAGTCGGTTTGGGTAAGGCGTTGGTGCTTCCACTATCATGTGCAGTCTCAAGACGACAGACATTGGCTTAACTTTGGATAAAGAGCTCCCAGTCTTACCCCTGATTTTTGTATGATTCTTTCCGTAACTTTGTTCGCGTAAGAGACACTGGCTCGTGAAGGGCTGTCAAACCAATTGTGTTCTTGATGTTTCGGTTCAGAGACATGCATTTCACAAGCTTCTTTAATGCCTGTATATAGATGTAATGGTGTTTTCAGCCTATTTATTAATAACACTATCACATAAGTAATAAGCTAAAAAAAATACTAATTAATTAAGTTACTGGGGATAAATTTTTTTGAGTGTGTGACTTTGAGACAGTTGGTCTTTTTCAAAAAGAAAAAGAACATGTACCTTGTGATCATTCTCGTAAGCCGCTACGTGCAAGGCCGTGTTGCCTTCACGGTCACGTCTGTTCAGGACATGATCCTCAGTGGAACCAGCATCACTTTTGCGCCTTCTCTGCATCCACCCTGTGAGAACTTTGAGCTCTTCATATTTTTTGTTCAAGACTGCGATGTGTAAAGCAGTTTCTCCTTTCACATTCGCATCTCTAATGCTCTCAGGGCATGCTTGAAGAAACTCTGTAAGAAGATCGACATCACCTTTTTTGGCCACCAGATGCAATGGTGTCATACCTGTTGTTATGAGCCAAAAAATATATTAAAATCTATCATCAAGCATCAAGTAACTTTATACTATATATATGTTTGAAATAACATATTTTGTTAACCTAATAAAACAAATTCGGAGAACAAATAAGAATTAAGATTTTTCTCAAAAGAAAAAGACCTCCTCTTCCACGAACACGAACGAGACTAGGATCAAACTTGATAAGCTCTAGTGCTAACTCAACTTGCTGATTCTCAACAGCAAGATGCAACGGACTAAACCCATCCTTGTTTAGTTTCTTTGAAAATGATGGCTTTAGAATCATCAGTTCCATTGCCAAATCCATCTTCCCGGTAGATGAAGCTTCATGGAGAGGTGTCTGGATGAAAGGTAAAACGTCGACGTTCTCAAGAACACATGGATCTTTTTGAATAAGAGAATATAATTCATCAACGCTACCCGATTGAGTAACCAAAAGCAAACTTGATTGCATAGTTACAAAGAAAGAGAGATATTTGTAATGACCAACTTAATAAGAAAACGAGTCGAAGCATTGTCCAGTTATATAGTGTTTTCATTAACGATTGTGTCAAGTCTTGACTTAAATCATCACCAATTAAATTGGTTTGTAGCGATTTTGCATGGAAACTACAAAGGAAAACAACGGGGCGGCTTCTAACAGAAAAAGTACGAAGGCGGCTTCTCACCTAACGTAGAATCTTTTAATCAAATATAAAAATACATGACTTAAGACTGTTAAAAATATTTTAAGTAAGACCCATTTCTTGCATACATTCAATAAGAAAATACAGTGAAAACAAAAACTCTATCCAAGTCTTCAAATCTCGCAAAATCTCTAGAACCCGAGAAACGGCGAAGAGGAGATATAGATTCGGCTGTTTTTAAACCTGAAAAAACATCTGAATGTTTCATAAACCTAAGTCCAAAGAGAATGTTTGAAAAGCCAAGACCGGCCCAGTATTAATGCACATTGGACGTTCTGTAAATTACATTACGTCACTACGATTAATCTTACATTAAGTGATTAATCTTGCATTAAGATTGTGACTAAGATTAAAATAAGATTTGTCATGTTAAACATTACATTATGAGAGGAGATACAAAGGCGGCTTCTCACCTAACGTAGAATCTTCTAATCAAATATAAAAATACCTGACTTAAGACTGTTAAAAATATTTTAAGCTTCAAGAAAGTTATATATATGTAAGGACAACTTCTACAAAAACGAGTCCAAGCATTTTCGTCATATATTTCTGAGTGTCTATTGATTTTGCGTGGAAAACTAGAAAGAGAAATAAAGGCCGGTTTCTGAAAGAAAAACACAAAGGTGAACTTTTTCTGTTAAAGATAAAAACTTCTTAATTGGAGTATTTATTTATTTCAACTTGCTTCAAAAAAACATGCATTAATTACTTGTTTATTTAATATGTATATGGGTGGAATATAATAATAGTATAACGTTGCTGCTTTCGAGTCTTTGGCTCAAGTGATATGGATTCTTTTATTACATTTTCACAACTGTCTCATGAGTACATGGAAACAAAGACACCATGATGGTCTTGAAGCCTTCGGAAATCAGCTCGATCAGTTTTGGGGTCCGGTACATTCTTCTGCGTAGTACGCTTCCACCTCACGTAGAATACAAGTACATAAACGAGAAATCCGAGTATAACCATCAATGTCGCCTGACCATCATGTATATAAAGATGAGCGATGTCGGGATCATCTTAGGCCCGAGATCATACTTCATGTAAAGCAAAAGTGCATAACAATCAACGAGAGGCAACGTAATACATACATACCACCAAGTGTACGCTCTACCACTACCAATTGGTATGAGTATAAATGTCAAAGCAATAGCTAAGAAAAAGGCTACAGTATTGAATCCCCATAGGCCATAGTAGCACAATCTTGGATAGAAATTCATTTTGTGTTATAGGGTGGTCATTGTCTTCCGGTTGAACCACGGTTTGATAAGTAGCTGTGATTATCAGAGCTGTTATCACGAGAAGAGCGTTCCGTGTTCCATCTGACATATGACTCCTATAACGTGCCATTCCCGTAGAGCAATATTCCCAAAAAGAGACTGGTGTTCTTAGGAAGCAAGACATTGTTTTAACTTTGGATAGAGAGTCCTTGGTCTTACATACCCCTCGGAGTTTTGTATCTTTGACTCTTTGTTCATGTGAGATCCATTGGATCGTAAGACATCAGTTGACATAAACAACAACACTAACATAATTACTAGATACATGTGTTTGGTCACGTCCTATAAATACTTATTACTAAATTTATTTGATAAATATATAGTCAATACAAAATTCGGTAGAAAATTTGAGTGATGCATGAAAGTAATATCAATGAACCTGATTAGGAATACATGGCAATTGTAAGTTTTTCTTTAAGAACCCTTCTTCAAAAAAAAAAGTTTTTCTTTAAGTAAATTTGGCAAATGTAAGTTACATGAATAACCTGATAAATTTCCCCGATTATTACGATGAAAAAATATTTGAAAGAGTAACCAGAACATTACATAACAAATATTTAGTCATCATTTCAAATATTAAATTTCAGTGTTAATTTCACATATTTCTAGCGTAGTAGTTATAATTAAGAGGATTATGTTCTGGTCATTATACACATGTTATTTTGAATGTTCGAAAAATATAAAGGAAAATAAAAGAGTTTTTGTAGCTGTGTGGAATACGTTTATACAAAGAGTATCAATAAACTTACAATCAAATAAGAATAAGGCTCTCAACGGTCTGCATGCGAATGTGGGCTTAATTAGATCATAGTCGTGAAGCCTTCAAAAAAGAGCTCGCTTTTGGGTTCCGGTACCTTCTTCTGTGTAGCCATTTTCCATCTCACGTATAACACATATACATAAATTAGAAATCCAAGTACGAATGCGGCCATCAAGTATATGGGAATGATGAATAATAGCATGAGATCCATATACTTCAAGAACATTGAAAGCGCATAAGAACAGATGAGAGGGAATGAAATGAAGATATACCACCAATTATATGCTTTACCAACTGGTAAAAGTATAAATGTCAACGCAATAGCCAAGCAAAATGCTATAGTATTGAATCCCCATACGAACAACGCATTGATTAGAAGTTTTCCGACATAATGTGTTTCATCTTTTTCCTGCGGTTGGACTGCTGTTTGGTAAGTAGCTGTGATTACCAGAGCTGTTATTACTAGGAGGGCGTTTCGTGTTCCGTCTGACATACGGTTCTTATAACGTGCCATTGCCGTGGAGCAATATTCTAAGAAAGACAGATGCTGTCTTAACTTTTCTTAGAGAAGCTCCGCTCTTACCGCCCGAGTTTCTTATCCTTTTCTCTGTATTCATGTTCATGTGAGATCCATTGGTTCGTAAGATATCAAGGGCTGTCATACCACCTTTGTTCTGGATGTTCCGGTTCAACAATATGCATTTCAATAGTTGTTTAACTGCCTGTAGTAGAAGCTTCACGACGACCAATCATTAGGAAACTCTAACATCAATGGTTAGATGAAGATAAACAGTCTTAAAATGTGGATCTAACCTATATAATTATATACTTAATTTGTTTCTTTGTCATTTTAATATGAGATCGAATTTTGAAGAAACATTGAATGATGAATGTCGAGAATGCATTTCAAATTATAAAGAAGGATAAGAACATGCCTTATGCTCATTCTTATATGCCGCGAGATGCAAGGTTGTGTTGCCATCACGGTCGCGTCTGTTCAGGACATGAACCTCAGTGGATGCAGCGTCGCTTTTGTGTAATCTTTGTATAAATCCCGTGAGCACTTTGAGCTCTTCTTCTCTATCATTCAGCACCGCAATGTGTAGAGCAGTCTCGCCATTGACGTTCGTGTCTTTGATGCTCTCAGGGCAAGCCAGTAGAAACTCAGTAAGAAGATTTACATCGCCATTTTTTACTACATGATGTAGTGGTGTCATGCCTGTCGTAGTTATGTGATTAAACAAAGAAATTTGACATTATCAAACTTAAGATATATTAACTGTCTTTTTATGGAATCCTTTTCAACATAATAAATGCATGACTTTATCTTCTGGTATATCATATTAGATATGTTTCAAAAATATATTTTTGACTTTGTCTTCTGGTATAAATGCATGACTTTGACTTTGTTTCAAAAATATTTATTTGTTTTTGAAAAAAAAAATATGTTAAAATATTATGTTTATATATGTAAAAAACATGGTATTTTAGTTTTTCTTATCAAACATTAATTCATTTGCAAATTGTGTAATTTCTTCTTCGGTTTGACTTTAGCGTTTCATTTGCAATTTGTAAATAGTGTTTATGACAAAGAAAACTTATTTTTAATGCAAACACACATAAAACGCAGAAAATCAAGGTTAGAATGAAAGAGCGACTAAGAAACGGGAGCAAATACCTTTTCTGCCAGCAACACGAACAAGATCAGGATCAAACTTGACTAGTTCTAGTGCTAACTGAACTTGATGGTTCTCGACAGCGAGATGCAAAGGACTTAACCCGGATGCGTTTAGTTTCTTGGCAAAAGATGGCTTTAAAACCATCAGTTCCATCGCCAAATCTGTCTTCCCGGTATATGAAGCTTCATGGAGAGGTGTGTGGACAAAAGGTAAAACATCAATGTTCTGTAGAATATATGGATCCTTTTGAATTAGAGAATATAAAGCATCAACATTTCCCGAATCAGCAACCCAAAGCAACCTTGGATCCATAACTAGAAAGAAAACTGATTCTAAGGTTCAGTTTCAACTAATCGAAGTATCGAACCATTGTCGTCGTTATATAAATAAAGGGAGAATACTGAGTATTGACTTAATCAATTAAATTAAATTGGTTATTAGTCGCAATGTTGCTTAATATTAAAAGACATGGATGGCTTCTCAGGAAAATCAGTATTGTACATTATTCTAATCCATTCGTTGTTTTTTTTTTTTTCGTTTTTGACTTAGATTTATAATCATGATATATAAGCATCAACGCGATCTGATTGAGCAACCCAAAGCAACCTTCAAATCATTAATACAAAAAAAGAAAAGTATTCCTTTGGAACAACGTAACAAGAAACGAGTCGAAGAATTGTCGTTATTTACAATTATGGGGAAATATAGGCTCCGATTGGTAACATGTATTTTTGAAGTTGAGTTACGGTTGATGTTATAATTCGATGTAACTTGCAGTAAAATTATGTGGTATAAACAGTAGATTTATGTGGTAAGTCTGCTATATAAATTCGAGTTAACATTTTTATCAAAATAAATGACTGGTAACTTTTCTGATGTATAAGTTGCAGTATATATTATTTAAAACGAAAATAATACAGTAGAAACTCTATAAATTAATAATCGATAAATTAATAAACTTTATAAATTAATAAATTTCTCCGGTCCCAAGTCGGACCGGTTCAAAATATAAAACAAATCGATAAGATAATAAGATAATAATCTTTTAAAAAAACCTATGTAAATATATGGTCCCATTAATATCATAAATTAATAATTACCATAAAAATAATCTTATACAAATATATAACTATGATAATCTATTAAAATATGAGTATATTGTTGTTTTTATATTAAAATTGAAATATTGTTACAATTCAGCTATAATTTAAAAATAAAATTTTGAAAATATTATAAACTTTACAAAAAATATTATTTTTAATTAATTATTAATATATAATTTATTTTATTCAAAACCGATAAATTAATAACTCTATAAATTAATAAAATATTATAGTCCCAAAATTATTAATTTATAGAGTTTTTACTGTAGTAATAAAAATAAATGCGAGCAGAAAAAAAAAACAGACTTTAAATTGCATTGTTATTAATTACAAATTTAAATAATAAAATAAATTAAAATTTTAATTTTAATTTAAAATAAATCAAATTAAGAAAAAAAAACTTTTGATAGTAGTAAATGAAACAGACTTTGATTTTTTAAAGATAAGTGTTGTCAATGATTAACTAAAAGCATATATATATAAACAAATTAAAAATCATAAACCAAATAAAAATTTATTCAAAGTTTTTTAGAAAGTTGTTGACTAAAAAACTCAACAAAATGTTGAGTTTTCAAGAAAATAAAATAAAACAATTTTAGTTGACCAAATAAATTTTATTAACAAAAAATGAAAACACATAACTATTTAAATTAATTTGAAAAAAAATAACTATTTAAATTAATTTGACAAAAAAAATAAAGCTAGGAAAAAAAACCAACGTGTTTGTTAAAATAAATAAATTAAATAGTGATAAATCAACTTTCAAATCACATTTTATAGCATTAATTTAGTATACAACTTCAAAGAAATATAAAATTATTTAAAATATAATTAATAAAAAAAACATTTGATTTTAAAAAAATGCTAACTCAAACTCTAACTCATCACAATTTCCATGATTTAAAAATTTGATTTGAGTTAGTAATTTAACAAAGGGATAAATCAAAATTCTACATCAACCATAACTCATCATAACTCAAACTTAAAACCAAAAAACCTAATTTGACACTTGATTAGTAACATTTTTGAGTTAGACTCCTAACTCAAACTAAATCAATAGTAATCTATGGACATAAAAAAATCACCAAACAAAGTACGAAAAATCACCAAAAATCACCAAACAAAGGTCACGTGTGGGAAGGCCTTTAAAGCCAACTCAAAAGATTCAAGACCAATGGATTACGGTTAGGGGACGAGAAAATCGTGGAAGAAGTGGTCGTGGAGGTCGTGGACTTTTGTAAAGCTCCTAGCCAATCAATTTCTTCTCCTTTCTCCTCTCTCTCCTTTGTTTCTTAGCTTCTAAAATGACTAGATTAAGCTCTTGCTTAACTTTCTCTCTCTTTTCTTAAACTGTATGATTTTTATGTCATGATTGTATGGTTACTCGTTTTTTTAATAGAAAGCACTTTTCAAAAAAAAAAACAAAGTACGAAGAAGGCCTTATCTATTGGTTTACAATTGCATCAGTTAATATAATATAAAATGAAATAAACAATTGCATAATTAATATAGATGCAGTTCGTTTGCATCAGTTAATACAAATGAAATAAATATTTACATCAATTAATATTATTGATGTTAATATTTGTTTCGATTATAACATTTAATATTATATATTTATATCATATATTTTAATTGATACTATTATTATGTTATTTATAAATAATTGATATTAAAATTTATGTAAATTTTAAATTTTGTCTTAGTTGTTATAATATTATCAATTTAATATAACAAATTATTTTGTATTTATTATTTTAAAAAATATATGTAAATACATATGCATGATTTAACATATATAAAAAAATAAAACTTTAAGTCAATAAATTTATTATATAAAAGAGAAACCTACTACTTTTCATTCTTCTTTACCGATGTTGGACAAATGTTGTTTAGTTAAAATTTGGTTTGCATTACTTTTACTTAAAGTGATGCTGATAAAATGGAGCAAATGCTTCGGTTAAGTAATTGATGTAAATTTATATAATTGTGTTGGTTTTTAAAATATGATGTAAATTAATATTGATTTGTATCAAAAAAAATTAGTTGATGTTAATCAAGTTAATATTAATATCAGTTTAAATTTAAACTGATGTAAAATCATATATTTAGTGTCTATTTTTAATAAATGATTTTAAATAGAATAAATTATTTTTTACAATTTATAAATGATGCTATTTATTTCTTCTAGTGCTACTCGACACCATCATAAGAAGGATTCTATCCCGTTTGTTTTTTATTTGACAAAGACCGGCCTATCAATGCACTTGATGTCAACAAGTTTTTTTTGTTGAAATAAATTTTATATTCAATTTAAATTTTTTAAGAAAATCACCAATCAAATAGGTCAATTTCAATTTTGCTTTACAAAAATAAGAAAGGCTATCCGTTAACACTCTTAATGAAAAGTATTTTAAGCCTCCGATAATTAATACTCTATTTTTTGGTTTATTAATCATAATAATATGCGCTTCGGTTGAAAATTTATAATTTAAAAATTTTATCCTTGATTTTGAGAACTCAATTTAAACTGTCATCTACAAACTTTATTAGTTCTATTGCTAGCACTCGCAAACGCAGTTTTTGCATATGGTAGCGGTTGTTGGCGTTTGACAACAATCATCGCAAATGCCTTCTACCACTTAGAACCGTTTGAGATCCCTGAAAATTAAAAGTTCATTTCCACAAACATTTGCGGTTGCGGATAATTGCAGGTAAACAACTAAAAAAAACTTAAATTTATTTAAAATCAGGATATATATAATAATTTTAAAAAAAAAATAAGACTTAGATATTATAATCACAAAATATATAAATAAATTTGATGCTTTTTCACTAATACTCATTTATGACCTTTCATAATTTTATATTTATAAGATCTCTAAATTAAAATTCTCTTAATAAATATTCTCTCCATCACTAATACATACATATCTAACAACTACAATTCTCTTCTTCTAATCTTGATTTTCACAAAAAAAAAAAAAATTCTTAATGGAAATTATAACTTTTATCCAAACCAAAAAAATTAAGAAATAAATGTAAGTATTACACATATTATTTTTATAAATGTTTATTATTAATTGTGTTGAAGCACATCTTAGCAAACGGCGGCGTCCTACGAAGGTAAAAGAGTTCGAAGTTATTATTATCAAAATGATTCACTAATAATTTTATATTTTTTTCATAATAATATGGTTTTGATGTTTTTTATAATTATATAATGTATTTATATTGTTAATTTATGGTTTAACCGCTACTACACCCGCAAGTCAACTAGTCATAAGTATCTCGAAAACGCATATGCTTCTAACCGCTATGTGAGTCGTACAAAACGCTTAATAACGCTCTTAACTGCAATCTTCCGTTTCCACAAACTCGCACACCTGCAACCGCAATTTAAACTAGTTAGGTCCCTGTCTTTTCTCATTACACACGGTTTATGTAAATGATTATATCGTTATATATATAACTTTTTAAAAATTAAGGATCTAATTGGTAAAAGCTATAGTTTTAAATAGTCTGTTGTAGAATTTAAGTTGTAGGCTGTGTTGTATGATTTTGCATGTGATAAATATTATTTGTAAATACTATAAATTTTATATAATTTTGTAAAAAAATGATACATGTTATGCTTGAAGGTCGTATCGGTTACATAGTGATTCAAACTTCTTCTTTTTTTTGATATCAAGTGAGTGATTCAAATCGAATTACATATATGTTCCCAGCATTATTTATGATGATGGGGCTTAGATACGCAATTTTTAATTCATTCACGGCGGTATTTCTAGTAATATCGGACAAGATAAATGTTACTTATCGTAATTAACAATTCAATGGTAATGAAAAATAAACTTACTCTTGTGTTCTGTGCTCGGACCTCATGGAGACGAGAGATCATTTGTTTTCTCGTCTAGATTCTCCTCGGAAATCTGGTCAAAGCTCGCAAAGAAACTGCTCAACACTCAATACTCGATGGATTGACAAGAGATTGCCAATTACATCAGGGACAAGAAGCTCGACCGTATCCAGAGCTTTTTGGCTAGATATGTATTCCAAACATCGATTCATACCATTTAGACAGAATGAAACGCTTGAAGACACGTTGAGACACCAACTCCGCCAAGCCATGTCATCAAATTTATCGACAAACAAGTGAATATAACCAACTTTTATCGATCTGTAGCGCAGACGATAGGTGATATGAGGAAGGTCTTCAAGTTTGGTTTGCTGTTTCAAATTAATTTCTAAAATATTTTTTATTTTTTGCAATTCAAACTTAAAAAGCATCCGATGTACAAACGTATTTTTTTTTAATTAATTTAACATATCATTAAAAAAACTTATTTACACTCTTTTGACACGTTAAACAATTTGAATTTCTCTTTCGTGTATAATACAGGGGTGGAATATAATAGTATAACGTTGCTTCTTCGAATCTTTGGCACAAGTGATATGAATTCTTTTATTACATTTTCACAACTGTCTGATGAGTACATGGGAACAAAGACATGTCTGATGAGTACATGGGAACAAAGAGATAAGTGATATGAATTTTTTTATTACATTTTTCACAAACGCTTCAAAAGTCTAAACCATGGTCTTGGATCCCTCGGAAATCAGCTCAGTTTTGGGTTCCGGTACATTCTTCTGCGTAGTACGCTTCCACCTCACGTAGAATACAAGTACGTAAACGAGAATTCCGAGTAAAACCACCAAGTATATATTGACGAGCGATGTCGGGATCACCTTCGGCCCGAGATCATACTTCATGTCAACCGAAAGTGCATAAGAACCAACGAGTGGCAACGTAATACAGATATACCACAAATCATATGCTCTACCAAATGGTATGAGTATAAATGTTAATGCAATAGACAAACAAAACGCTGTAGTATTGAATCCATATAGTAGCACGATCTTCAATAATTTTTTTCCATAAAATCTGTGGTCAGTATTCTCTTCCGGTTGGACAGCGGTCTGATAAGTAGCTGTGATTACCAGAGCTGTTATCACGAGAAGAGCGTTCCGTGTTCCATCTGGCATACGTTTCCTATAACGTGTCATACCCGTGTGGCAATAGTCCCAAAAAGAGACTGGTGTTCTTAGGAAGACAGACATTGTCATAACTTTGGGTAGAGAGTCATTGGTCTTACACCCGGCATTTTGTAGGGTTTTCTCTGTATCTTTGTTCATGTGAGTTCCATTGGATCGTAAGACATCAAGGGCTGTCATGCCTTTTTTGTTTTGGATGTTCCGTCTCAGTGGCATGCATTTCAACAGCTCTTCTACTGCCTGTATGTATTTAGATGTTTCAAGAAGAATATTTATTCGATAACTCGAACACAAATGATTCAATGAAGATGAGAGCGTATGAATTAATTTTAAGGAGTTCCACTCTACGAAGATGTTAGGAATGTACTAAAATTATTTATTCTACGTAACGTTGTAATTTGGAAGTGTGTTCAATTACAAAATAAAACCTAATCTACAATTTAAGGTCTATTACTAATTGTATGTGGTCATCTTGGATCCCATTCGAAATATACTAGTTAATAGTATGTATTTAAACAACTTACGATGATTACGGATAAAAGTTTTAAAATGTTGAGTGTGTGAATTCAGACCATTTCACTCTACAAATAAGGGTAATTAGAGCATGCCTGGTTATCATTCATGGACGCTGCTAGGTGCAAGACCGTGTTGCCTTCACGATCACATCTGTTCAGGACGTGAATCTCGGTGGACAAAGCATCACTTTTACTCATTCTCTGCATCCACCCTGTGAGGACTTTGAGCTCTTCATATTTTTTGTTCATGACTGCGATGTGTAAAGCAGTTTCTCCATTTACATTCGCATCTCTAATGCTCTCAGGACATGCTAGAAGAAACTCTGCAAGAAGATCGACGTCACCTTTTTTGGCCACAAGATGCAAAGGTGTCATACCTGTCCTTATGATTAAAACAAGAACAAGTAACTTTATATTATTTGTTTCCAATTTTTTTTTTTTTAATCTAATCAATATAATGAACAAATAAGATTTTAAAGTAAATTACCTCCTCTTCCACGAATACGAATAACACTGGGATCAAATTTGATTAGCTCTTGTGCAAACTCAATTTGGTGGTTCTCAACAGCGAGATGCAAGGGACTAAACCCATCCTCGTTTAATGTCTTGACAAAAGATGGCTTTAGAATCATCAGTTCCATCGCTAAATCTATCTTCCCAGTAGATGAAGCTTCATGCAGAGGTGTGTGGATGAAAGGTACAACGTCGACTTTTTGAAGTATACATGGATCCTCTTTAATAAGAGAATATAAAGCATTAACGTCGCCCGATTGAGCAATCCAGAGCAATCTTGGATCCATATTAATGTTGGAATTTATTCTAGTTTATAACGATTCACACGAGTTAGTTACGAATTAGATTTTCAATTCATGCAAATATCGAATGAAATTTAGATCACTTTTTTTTTTTGCTAAACAAAAAATCTAGATCATAAGATTCTGAATAAACTTTGATAAATTTTATAGCGGAACAATGAACCAAAACGAATCAAAATTGTTTACCATTTCAAGTGTCGTGTTTCTACCTGTATTCACTTACACAAATTTGACCAAACGAGGGATGACAGTACCGCCGAGTTTCTTCTCGGATCTGTCAAACGGATCGTCCCTGCTTTGATTTTGTACTCCGTACGTGTTGTCTTTTGAAAACCTTACTACTTGCTTCACAAGAAATGAACTTCTGCCTCTTTTATAGGGTTTTGTATACTGGTACTTGATCATCATCACACCAACTTCGATTTTTATAAGGAACTAGATAGTTGCCCGCGCATGTAACTTAAAGTTGGATTCGATACCTTTTCTCTAAAATAATTTATAATGTGCCTTCCTTATTCTTAATAGTTTACTTTTTTATCATATTAGAATTGGGATATACAGTAGTAGCTTGGGTTAAACCATTTTTTTTGTTATGCTAGGTACAATATTTTGAAAATAATAAAACTAAAATATTTTAATTAGACCTTAATCATATAAGAGCTTTTATCAATTAAAATTGTGTTTCTCGTCTTTATTTGATATTGATTCTTATTCTTACTTTTTTTTTCCCTGACACTAACCCACTTATTTTTCTTTCGATTTCATCATAACCCTTTGAATTTTATTAATTTGTTATAAAACAAATTATTTGAATAAATTTCTGGTAATATTTAACGTTTTCATCATCTTATTATTCATCTTGTTGGAGCAAAATCATAATGCGACAAGGTATTAAAAATTTCAATGTTAGATTTGTGTTTTTTCTGAGAAAAAATGTAATGCACTGTATGTAAAACAGTAAGGTGTATATTTATATATATTAATGTAAAACAAGATAGAAATAACAAGAATTGAGTTAAATTTGAATCTAGAATGTAAATATCCACGAACATTCATTTATTTTTTACGAAGTAAATACAAATTTATGATTAAGGCTCTAACTAGTGACCAAAGAAATGATGAGGAATAGTGAATTTCTCTTCATTCTTATTTTTTTTACCATTTATGAATAAAATATTTTCCAACCATTCTTTCTCATTCCTTATTCTAAAAAGAATTATAGAACAAAAACATGTTTTATCAAATTTGGGGAGGAATAAAACATGTTTATTTATTTCATTTTATGTATTTCATTCCCACTCATTCCTATTATTTTGTGCTTTCGATTTTTTTTTTTTCATTCTATTGTTCCTTTAATGATCACCTAACTTAAGTAAATATTTAACCCGAAAAGATGAGTTTGAGAAATAACCTGAAATAGCACAAATTAGTTTTTGTTGTAAATCTAACACACCAAGTTTTAAATTCCAAAAATAGTACAAGTTATTTTATGAAAATATTTATTTACCCTAAATGAATTACAATCACAACTAAAACATTATAGGGCTTAGATTTTTTCTATTGAAAAAGAGTTTTGAGTCATTTTAATATTGAATTTGCGCTATTATTAAAACTTGAATTTTCCAAAGAAAATGTGCTATTTTAAGATAGTAGTGTTAGTGAATGTTAGAAATCAAACTCACGAGACTTCAATCTAAGCTAGTTCTCTACCTCTCAAATTCTTCACAACTCTCAAAGAAACACAAGAAGTTGAAATCAAAGAATAAGCAAGAGACAAGAAATTGGTAACCCAGTTCAACTTAATCGATGTGATTAAGCCTACGTCTGGAGCCGATTCAATCTGGAAAATCCACTAGCTCAAGAATATTACAAGCTCATAAACAGAGCTCAATGATCAAGCCAATCGCAAAGAACACGATGACTTTTACAACACGTTTCAAAGAGGCTAAGGAAGAAAGTGTTTCATATCGAACACTTATATACAAACGTAAAAGACCTATCGCGACTAGGGCATTCACGTTAGCCTTCCTTCATTCGGTTTAACCACCAAACCAATAACCGAGTAATTCTTCTTCAATTTACTCGGTTTAAACCAAACCTAAAAAATCGAATCATAACCACTCATCATAACACTCCACCTTGATTCATTTTTTTTTTCTTGCTTCCTTTGCTAGTGAACTTGCACAACTTGGATTTAACCTCGGCACGAAGATCCCTTCATCTTCACCTGATCAGCTTTAGAAACTCCAAAGCCGAATCAAACTTGTAAACCGGAATGCCTTTTGTAAGCATATCCGCTGGATTCACAGAAGTATGAATCTTCAGAACTTCAACTCCTCCTTCTTCAATAATGTCCCTGATAAAACTGAACTTTGTAGCCATATGCTTTGTTCTTTCATGAAAAGTATTATTCTTGGACAAACATATTGCAGATTGAGAGTCACACCATACTGAAGCTTTTCCTGGTTTTAATCTCATATCTTCCAACAAACCGCGAATCCAAATTGCCTCTTTCACAGCTTCCATGAGGGCAATGTACTCGGCTTCAGTTGGTAACAATGCTACTGTCGGCTGTAAGCTTGATTTCCAGCTTACTGTGTTACCCCAACCGTAAACACATAACCGCTAATAGACCTTCTTCTGTTAAGATCAGCCGCAAAGTCAGAGTCACTATAACCTTGAACTCTGAAATCTTCACCTTTCTTGTATACCAAATTCAAATCTGCAGAGCCCTTTAGATACCTCAATAACCACTTAACAGCTTCCCAATGCACAGCTCCTGGTTTACTCATGAACCTGCTCACAAGTCCTATAGCATACGCCACATCTGGGCGAGTACCAACCATAGCGTACATAACACTTCCAACAACACTTGAATAAGGCACCTTCTCTAAATCAACACAGTCATGATCATCTTTGATTGATGAAAGCATGAAGTATGCTCCAATGGATGTAGTTACTGCCTTTGCTTCACCCATATTGAATCTCTGAATTACTTTCTCCACATAGCTCGAATGAGACAAATGTAGAACTCCTTGTTTCCTGTCTCTCTTAATATCGATTCCCAAAATTCTGCTAGCTGCCCCCATATCCTTCATCTCAAACTCAAGGCTTAGGACTTCTTTCAGCTAGTTGATCTCTGTCATGCTCTTAGCAGCTAACAACATATCATCGACATAGAGTAATAAGTAGACAAAATCTTCATTGTCGACTTCTTTCACATAGACGCATGTATCATGCACACTTCTGTTGAACTTCTGGTTTTTCATGAATGCATCAAACTTCATATTCCACTGACGTGGAGCTTGCTTTAATCCATAAAGCGACTTCTTCAATAAACAGACTTGATCTTTCCCTGGATTTACTTCAAAACCCTCCGGTTGTTCCATGTAAAGCTCTCGATCAATATCTCCATGTAAAAACGCTGTCTTTACATCCATTTGCTCCAATTCCAGATCATCTTTTACAACCAAAGACATCAAAATTCGAATTGAAATATGTTTTACCACTGGAGCAAACACTTCTTCATAATCTATCCCTTCTCTTTGAGTGAACCCTCTCGCCACTAGACGAGCCTTGAACCTTTCTGGTTCTACTCCTGGAATCCCTGGTTTCTTCTTATATAACCATCTGCAGCTAATCACCTTTTTGTCTTTAGGTCGATCAACAACATTCCAGGTATGACTCTTTATTAAAGAATCCATCTCATCTGTCATTCCACCATTCCATTTAACCCACTCTTTACTCCTCTTTGCATCGTGATAGCATTGAGGGTATCCAATGTCAATCTCTTCTGCAGCTAATAGTGCAAAAGCAAACACCGTATAGTCATTAAACTTCGCTGGAAGCTTAATCTCTCTTCTTGGTCTATCTCGTGCAATGTGATGCGATTGCACAGCTCCACTACTCTCTGGTGCCTCTGTTTCAGGTTCTGTCTCAGCCGCAGTTTCTTCTTCTGACTCAGAGTCACTTGAGCTAACTGTAATAGCTCCACCTGCATCTGAACTCTCTGCACCTTCTGTGGTAGCTAACCCTTGCTCCTTACACTTCTCAACATCAGACGCCAACTCTGTAAATCCTCTTGAAGATGGATGTGCTTTAGTGACTTTCTGAACTGTCTCAGGAGCTTTCAGATTCTTGTAGACCAGATCTTCATGGAATATTACATTCCTACTTATAGCACATTTTTCTTCATCAAGTAACCAGACCTTGTACCCTTTTGTTCCCTGAGGGTAACCCATGAAAACGCCTTTCAAAGCTCTCGGCTTGAGCTTCCCTTGTTCCTGATGAACATAAGCAATTGAACCAAACCGTCTCAAGTGCTTGTACCCTGGCTTTCTGTTCAACCACAACTGTTCTGGCACGTTATGATCAATTGCTGATGCTGGAGAACGGTTAATCAGATATGCAGCCGTTGATGCTGCTTCTGCCCAGAACGTCTCATCAAGACCCGATTCATCAAGCATACACCTGACCTTTTCCATTATTGTCCGATTCATTCTTTCGGCTACACTATTCTGCTGAGGCGTGTATGTACACGTGCGATGTCTCTCTATTCCATGCTTCTTACAATACTCATTGAATCTTGTATTGCAGAACTCTAGTCCATTATCTGTTCTCAAAACTTTCACCTTCTTACCCACTTGATTTTCAACCAGATCTTTCCATTCACAAAACATCTCAAATGTTTCATCTTTTGTCCTGAGAAACATCAACCAAACTTTTCTCGTTTTATCATCAATAATAGAGAGAAAGTATTGTTTACCTGAGACAGAGGGAGTCACGTTTGGTGATCCCCATAGATCTGCATGAACATAACCGAGAGCATCCTCTGTGTCGTGCTTTCCAACATTAAAGCTCAGCTTCTTACTCTTCCCCATCACGCAGTGCTCACAGAAAGATAAGTCTTTCACATCACTCTTTTCTAACAACCCTTTACCAGATAAAATTTTCATGCTGTTCAAGCTTAAATGGCCTAGTCTGCTGTGCCATAAAACTGTTTTATCCTTAGACACTTCTGCATTGCAACTTTCACTCATCACAGTTCTACCATCTAGAATATACAAGCCATTCTTTAAGTGACCACGTAGAGCTAGCCTTTGATTCTTGAAGAAACTTACTACGCCACTTCCCCCTTTATGTGTATATCCTAGATTGTCCAACGTTCCAGTAGATATCAGGTTCCTCCTGAGGTTAGGAACATACCTCACATTATTCAAGACTTTGATTGAGCCACCATTCGTCTTCAGCTTCACAGATCCACACCCTTTTGATTCGACGGTGTGATCATCTCCAAGAAGGATCATTGTACTTGCGTTCTCATTGAACTCCGAGAACCAATCTCTTCTTGACGTCATATGATATGTGCAACCAGAATCAATCACCCACTGTTCCTTTGACTCCTGATCGTTTACACTCAAAGCTTCAGAGAAAACCAGTTTTTCTATGATGACTCCTGCCTCTCCTTGTTTTTCATTCTGGAACTTCTTCTTTCTTGCATAGCAATCTTTCTTTAGGTGTCCCTCTTTCTTGCAGAACCAGCAGGTTATCCTTGTGTTTGAATTAGACCTGCTTCTGCTGCGATCATTCTTCCCTCTATACTCCTTTGTTGTAGATCTTCCTCGATCCTCAGTATACAACGCTGACCCCTTGTCACTTCTATGACCTTCCGGAAATTCTCTTTCCCTTGATCTTGCAGCAGAGATGACATCTTCCAGTGTCAACGTCTCTCTTCCATACTTCAATGTATGCTTCAAATTATCAAAGCTCGGAGCTAGAGATGTCAAGAACAAAATTGCCTGCACTTCATCAGAAACTCTAATGTCAAGATTTCCCATCTCAGCAACTATCTTGAGATATTCATTAACCGTCTGATCAATAGTGCTTGATTCTTTCATCTTGAATGTGTAGAACTTCAACTGCAGGTGAATCCTATTCGGTAAAGAACTCTCGGTATATAACCGATCCAACGACGACCACATATCAGCTGCCGTCACACAATCCTTGATCGTTTGCAGAACTTGATTACCGATGTTTGCGATAATCACTCCCATGGCTCTCTCGTTCTGATCGAGTTTCTCTTGATCAGGAACGACCTTTGTCAATGGCTCCGATGGCGATGATGTGGCCAACTTATCATCGCCTGTAACAGCAGGCTGCTTCTCTTCGCTCTTGCTCAACGGAACCACCTTGGTGAAATCACTTTGATACAAAATATGCTTGATCTTTAAGATCCCAAAGTGTGCCATCATCCGAATCTTCCATAACGAGAAATCTCCTTCTCCGTCGAATCTGTCGATATCAATCCGACCGCTTTGCATGAGTTCCCTTGCCATAGAACCTATGGCTCTGATACCACTTTGTTAGAAATCAAACTCACGAGACTTCAATCTAAGCTAGTTCTCTACCTCTCAAATTCTTCACAACTCTCAAAGAAACACAAGAAGTTGAAATCAAAGAATAAGCAAGAGACAAGAAATTGGTAACCCAGTTCAACTTAATCGATGTGATTAAGCCTACGTCTGGAGCCGATTCAATCTGGAAAATCCACTAGCTCAAGAATATTACAAGCTCATAAACAGAGCTCAATGATCAAGCCAATCGCAAAGAACACGATGACTTTTACAACACGTTTCAAAGAGGCTAAGGAAGAAAGTGTTTCATATCGAACACTTATATACAAACGTAAAAGACCTATCGCGACTAGGGCATTCACGTTAGCCTTCCTTCATTCGGTTTAACCACCAAACCAATAACCGAGTAATTCTTCTTCAATTTACTCGGTTTAAACCAAACCTAAAAATCGAATCAGAACCACTCATCATAACAGTGAATTTCTCAGTAATGGGTAGAAAAGGTAAAAACCGTAGAGATTAAATACATAACGTTTTGATGCAGATGTGTTTGTTACACATTTGTATAAAACGTGTTACATGTGTATGAAAAATGTCGACTTCTTAAGAATATATGCATCCTTTTGAATAAAAGCAAATAAGCATCGATGCTATCTGATTGAGCAATCCAAATTAAAGCAACCTTTAAACTATACTTACAAAGAAAGAAAATTATTTTTTACTTTTTTGTTAACGAAAGAAAAATAATTATAAGGAACAATTCAAACTAGTCGAAGAAAAGATCCAAATATGGCGACATAATTGTTGTCGAGTGTGTAGTATGATCCACACAATTAGATCGCTGAATCCACTAGAGTGGGATTATCAAATCCGAAAACAAAACCAAGTAGTTGTAAATTAGTAGTTTCATCAAAATGTTAGACTTGTTAGTCGATATCATGAATCGGTTCTAGTACATCTAGACAACAGATGCACTATTAGTGTCGGATCTTCCATGTGAGATTCAGCTCAAGAAAAGCCTATTGGGCAATAGAAGGCCCATATGAATTGTAAAGCTCAAACTTTCATCTCATTATCCCGCGATGTCCAGATAAATTTAAATAAACCTAATGCCCGATATCATCACTTTTAACTTAAAAGTTTTAAGTGGAAGTACAATTTTACACAATGATCCGGGAGAACGACATGCTTAAAGATTTAATCATTTGAATTAAATGCTTTTTATCTTAATAGATTAGAATAAACGGCAGAATATGTTAAATTTTTGGAGAAGAGAATGTTGGAGTTGCAACATAAAAAGTTGATATATCAAAATAGAAATCAACTCTAAGCGCTGATGAAATAGATTGAAAACGCAATGACACTTCTTGTTGATGGAGACTTAGATCCCACTTCTTTGGTGTCGGATATGCCACATTCATAATAATATAGTATATAGTATTCAACCACAACAGCATCATGCTGATCAGATGTAAACAAGACGAAACACATGAAGAGCCGAGAAAAGAGAGAACCTGGCCAAATTGTTAAAGGTCAGTCCACTGAAATGACTCTCTCTTTCTTTAATTTGCAAAACAGAAACCATACTTTCGAAATGGAATTGAACACAAAATAAAATAAAAACTTTGTTTATATATATATATAAATAATTATAATTAATCTGTAATATATTTAAAACAAAAGCTATACTATATGCTAATGCTAATATGCATACATATATATCTGTTGTTTAAAAATATATATATACAATGCCACATTTTCGACATTTGTGATTTTGCTCCCTCTTAAACAAATACTAATTGTTTTTTTTTTTCAACAAACAAATAATTGATCAAAATGTATAACCACAAATATTTTACGGAGCCCTAACGTCAGGCGTCAGCTATATACACTTCTTTTCAAATTCGAAATTTCAAGATTTGAAACTTGGGTTATTAATTATCATTGGGCTAGCAGATTCAGATTTTTTTATTTTCTGTTCTCTGCGGATATTGATGAGTGGGTGGCTTTTGCAGATAGAACTATTAAAAGCTCCAATTGAAATTTTGCATGGGATAGAATTTTGTCGTCACCTTTGACGTAAAGCTTTGTCTCGCTGACATTATGTATACAATGGACCATTTACTTTATTCATTTTAACAAAATGCCTAATTATACCATTAATGTTATTTTTTGTTCTTGTTTGCCATGTCTTTTACCCCATGTGTCCATGTTGTACGTAATCTAGGACTCAAAGGGGATGGATCCAAAAAAAAATTTGAAAGCAAAAGAAAACGAAATTGTTTTTGGGTCGTCTGAGTACAATATAGTATGAATACAGTATGTTATTGTACTACATATATTATGGATTATCAATGCTGTATTAATGATATGTAACTAGTATGTAAGAAAAGAAGTTAAAAATATCAAAACACTTAAACAACATAAATATTCCATATTGAACATTTAACAAAACAGGCAAACATCCATGTTCCAACTTTGTTTAAAAGGTTTTTTTTCGTCGACAAAAACAAAATTCTCTTGTAATTTCTTTGTCAATAACTTTTTACTGAATAAAATTTGGCATGTAGTAGCACTTTTACCAACAGGCCACCCGTGAAACTAAATTCTCGTTTCTGACACATTTCGCCATCTATCTCTTAATCACTGATCTTCACATCAATATAATACGCTAAAATACAAATTTATCTAAAACATAATATAAACAAAACAAATATATTTTCTTTGTCTTCTTGGTAAGATAGTTAAAATCTCAGAGCTAAACTTATCAAGAAAACAAACATAATCTTGAATCCCAAATTCACTTTGCAAAAACAAAATGGTAAAAACTAGTAGCAATGATCAAAATCTAGATTCCAAATTCTATAGATTTCGATTCTCATTATACGAAATACACAATTATCAACAAATAATAATAGTTCGCTCTTTCTCCAAAACAAAAATGCTTAAATTTTTAGGATTTGCAGATTACCACAAAGCAAGGAAGCAAAGCTCTCGGATTAAGCAAATGAAGCTCCTCCACATTTGTATACAGCCCAACTTTCCCGGCCAAAGAATCAAACCCACTCATCAACCCATTCATCTCCTCCACATTCTCCACCGGCCGATGAACCCTCCCGGCGATAACCCGACACACAATCAACACTTTCCTCACCGTCCGATCATCCCCAATCTGATCACCGCCGTTGACCACGATCGACTCAAACGCCCTCCCGCTCGTCGACGCCGTGAAAACCCCGACCCCGTTATTCTTCTCCCGTTTCGCCGAGAACCCGTTCCGTATTATCCGGCAGACGCAGCATTTCTCCGCCGTGCAGAGACTCGTCGACCCGTTTATCCCCAAACCGCAGGCGACGGTGGTTCCGTGGAATCTGAGCAGCTCGTTCCCGTCGGCGAGGCATCTCGGATGCTTCTTCTGGAGTTTGCTCGCTCTGATCTTCACCGTCTCTCTGTATTCCTCGAATCGAGCCAAGGTTTTCTGCATATTGTGAACTTTCAAGACTCGATCGATTCTCCCACATTGATTCTCTGATTTTAGCCAGCTCGTTCTGCAGATTATCTCCACGATTTTCCTTGACGAATCGCCTTCTAGGAGCTCCGTCACTGCAATTTGATAAAGTTTCGAGCTTTAAGACCTAAATTGCATATTTCGAAATCTGAAAATTGAGGGAAATTTAGCTAGATTTTGAACTTTTTTGCTTTGAAACACTGATTTCATAACTCCGATGGTGAAATTAGACATTTTACGAGCTTCGTCACTGCAATTCGGATAATTCTATTGATAAAGTTGAGATATTTTTTCAAAACCTAATTGCATCATTCGATGATGAAATTCGAAAATTGGGAAATTTTTCCAAAAATTGAAAACTTTATGCTCTGCATAATTTAAATGGTGAAAAAAATTCGGAGTTTGAATTGGTTACCGGCGTGTTTAGAGAGATGATGAGCTTCTGCAGCTTCGAGTTTATTGAACTGTTCACCACATTTATGGCAAGAAACAGTTGAATTGCCTCCATTGATGGGGGAATCTCTGTTCATCTCCAAAGAGACTCTCCTGTTTGCGTGAAATCCTAAACCTTCTCCTCCTCCTCCTCCTCTTCCGTCTCTCTCCGTCAAAGCAAACGAGCCCTTTCTCGCCGTCATCGTCGACGACGCTTGGCTCTTGTAAGAAGCGGAATGATTCAGGTAATGCATCGGCGTTCCCGGCCTCAACATCCCGACAAAAGTCGTCGACCGTCCATTTCCCCCTCCTCCTCCTCCGCCGCCGCCGCCGCCGCCTGATTCCGCTGCTCCGGCAGGTGAAGCCATGTCTCCGACGCCGGTGATCTTAAGCTCGCAAGTGGAGTTACTGAGTATAACCTCGTGAGTTATGGGATTGAGAAACTCGTTGCTTCCGATAGAACGAGGACTACTTATCGGCGGTTTCTCGAAATGCCGTTTGCTCCCATGGATTACGTCTTTGAGATTCGCTATCGATCTCGAACACCCCGATAAGCCACCGCCGCATCCGGCGGCGCCGGCGCCGGCGTTAACGCCGGAGATTCTCTTGGTGGAGATTGCTGAGAGCTGCTGCTTTGTGGATTTGGGGTCGTGGACATCGGATGGTTCGGATTTGCAGTGGAGAGATTTCTTGAGAGAGAACCAAACAGTTGGGATGTTCTTCTTGTTCTTTGGATTAATGGTTTTGTTGTTGTCTCTTTGAAGATGCTTCTTCTTCTTCTTTTGGCTTCTTGTGCTTGAATCGTCCATTGTTGTTGTAATCCCCTTTTCTCTCTCTCTCTCTATATCTTCTTCTGAAGATTTTTGGGATTTTATTGGAAGTGATATTTTTAAGAAAATAAAAAAAAAAATTAAGGAAGAAGAAGCAAAATTGGCAAGTGAATATGTTTTCTTGTCTTATGAAGAAGATACAGTTGATTATATTTAATGAGATAGTGTTTTTTTTTTTTCAACTCAATTAAATGAGATAGTATAAAAAAGACAATAAAAATTTAAGAGGTAAATAGTACAAAAATGTTTTTTTTTTAATTACTAGTAGGCATGTACGTGCATATGAATCTAAAGAGATCTATAATGTCTCAACTCACCGATGTAATAACACGAGAGAATGTTTCCTTCATTTACTATTTTGCGACTCAACAAGTCTATATGAATCACGATCATGAAATAGTAGTCTCATTTTATACATTTCTATAAAAAAAAATGAACTGAGAATTGGAGTTTTGTACTGATAACCTGCATTTGATGCACGATAAATTTCATGAACTTAGCATTAAATATTATTCATACCCTCTTTTTAACTCTAATAAGTACAATAATTTTGGTTCCAAAAAGATACACATCCACGATCTTTTTCCACTAGTTACCGTGTAGAGAAATCTTGCGTTTTTATCACACTTCCAAAACTTAATCACAGTAATTAATACGAACGTCAATCAATTAGATTGTGTGTGGGCAGGTTCACATTAAATTTTTGATTTCTAGGATTTAACTGTGAGGTTCTACGGATTATACCACGGTTAATCGTCAAAGTACAAAATAAACAAATGTAACATTTTTGACGAATCCAAATCCAGTCCAACATTCGCAGAGTTTTATTTTATATTATAGACTACGATTTTATTTTGTCCGAAACTTTTGTTCGGGCTAAAACTTAGTCACTTCACTATTCATAAATAAGTTTATCCAAGTAATGATGACAAATTGTTGTTCAGTGCCACAACTAAATGATAGATACTAGAATCAATAGCAGCATAGCTACACGAACTTAATTTGAAATAAATTGAAAAGGAACATTGATTTCAACTCACTTCTTTCCGCTAGCATCTGTCAATTCACTCTCAAAAGACCAGAAGAGCAAATGGAGTATTCTGACAATTCTTGGATGGATGTAATCAATATAGTATTAAAATTTACTATATTTCTTATTAATACACCATGTTACCTTATCACTCTAATTAATAAATAACAATAGTTATACATATAAAACTAGAATTGTCAAGTGTCGAATTTTACGAAGAGACGAAGTATGTGTTTAACGTGTTTAAATGAAACTAAAACCGCGGCGATATATTTACATAACACCAATTTTACGTTCCCTCTATATATGTCTCTAAAGATGGAGGAGGACAATAAGAGTTTGTTAAAGGATCTAAATAATTGTCATATGGGTGTGTGTTGTTCCTGCGGTTAGGTCCGATGGTATGTGCTTGCGTGTCTTGGTTTCGGTTTAGGTAGGCTCCGACGGTGGCTCGGTGGTGATGTGGAGCGATTCGAGGCGTTAATTTGAGGCGGCGATTCTATCTTTCGGATTTTTTGAAGCTGAGGGAGTTGGTTCTTGTGTTAGTTTCGGCTATCTTCGGAATGGTGGTTGGAGTCGGTTTCTCCGACTATTCGCTCGGGCTCCTTTGCCGCAGCTGCAAATTAGTTCGTTTGGCAGAATCGGAGATCGCGTCAGTACTCGGAGAAGCTGTAGATTTTTTTCTTGAGGTTTTGAGGGCTTGCCTCGGGATGATGCTCGTGGCAACAACGATGAGTACTCCAGCTCTTAGGAATTGTGGCATAAACGGATGGTCTGCACTTTGGTGTATGATTGCTGGTTTAGCGTCTGGTTTCGTTTTGGTTTGTATTTAGTTTCTCTAACTGTTTCTAAACTGTCTTGTGCTTACTGTTGTATTTACTCGTTTTTCGTTTTGTTGTTTGTAGTTTTGGTCCATCTGACTTTCTTTGTTTATCTCCGTAATGCTGTCAAAAATTAAAATGATATAAAATTTAACATTTTATCAAAAAAAAAATAATAATAATAATAATAATTGTCATATGAAGTTATTTTGATCAAACTTGCAAAGTGCATTTAATAATGTTTGTAGAAATCGCAAAGGGTAGATAAGGAATGGGGGTGAAGTAGGTGTGGGTGTCGTTATAGCCATATTGAATTCAAAAGGAAGACATTAAATTAGAAATTCAATTTTGAAGCATATTGATAGATTTGTCCTTCTGGGTTTCCCAGTTTTGCCCTAAACCCTAACCAACAGGACCATCATTTCGACCACACCACATTGACTGGTCTGCCCCAAACTTTGATGATATCTTATGACTTGGATTAATAAATGTTGCTGAGATAGAACATGTGAAGTTGTGAACACTTTCTTTGGTTTTTGATAACGAGGAGATCCTGGATCGAAACCCATATTAATCCACAAAACATGTGAAAAGATCGATATATTCTTATAAATTAAGACACCCACATTAGTCAATCATACCGGTGGAAGCCCTTTGGCTCAATGGTTTATCAAAAGTTCATTAATTCTTCTACACTAGGAGATCTGGGTTTCAAATCCCAGAGAGCGCGATTTATTATTAATTATGCAGATTAATAAAGAAGTATGCAAATTCATGGAGGCAAGTTTACAAGAGGTCTTCAGCGTGGTGCAAGCAGAATCGTCAGATGTAGATCTTCATATGATGGTAAACATGGTGCTTAGAATTGATCCTTGTAAAATCGTCGATGTAACAATTCTCATAATTTGCAATAGATTAATAAATCAGTGTTAAAAAAAAAAAGTCAATCATATTGTGTATACACTAAAACTTTTGTTTTTATGTTTTTTTGTTTACTTAAACATATTTATTGCTTTTAATGATTCAACGTTAGTTTTAAATGATTTGTAATTCATCAACGTAATATAGTGATCAAGCATGATTTAAATGTCCCATTCACGATGTTGATGTATGTACACCAAAATTTGAAACATTTCACAGAAATAACATCTCAGCCACACAACAAATAAGATTTTTTTCTTCTTTGTTTTTTTTATCAACACAACACATAAAAATTACCGTGTATTTATATCGTTTGTGTATATCATTTCATTTTTTAAAGTTTTCTGGGTATTTATCAAAAAATTAATTAAAACTTTTTCAATGCATAATTTCTCGAGTTGGTTGCGACTTATTCAACTTACGAATTTACGAGGTTTTATTGGGCCTACAACTGGATTTAATATCAGATACATAATCATATTGTAGGCCCATACGTGGCCCGTTAACTTCGTAACTCTTTTTTTTTTGGGGTCAAACTTGGATGTATCCAGCCCATAATATATCTAAGGGAGTATAAATTGAATTTATTTTGCCTGAAAATTTTGGAAATTCCCTCGTTTTTATTCGTACGAGTTCAAAAGAAACAACACAAAAAGTCAAGCGGTGGGAGAAAAACCTTTAAATCCGAACCTTTGATTTGATAGCAATCGACGGTTTAAAAGGATCGATCCGCGTAGTCTATTCTTATTGGTCAATAATTTATTTAACAACATATATATAAACTCACGAGGTTCGTTTCTCTCTCTCAATCCTTGTTACTTCGTCAAGAGAATTTTCAGTTTTGCTACTTTTTTTTCTTTCCCAGAAATTTTCGCTAGAAAAGCTCCTTGGTTGTTGAAAAATGGCAGGTCGCGGAAAAACTCTTGGATCCGGTGCGGCGAAGAAAGCCACATCTCGGAGCAGCAAGGCTGGTCTTCAATTTCCGGTGGGTCGTATCGCTCGATTCCTCAAAGCCGGAAAATACGCCGAACGTGTCGGAGCTGGTGCTCCGGTTTACCTCGCCGCCGTCCTCGAGTATCTGGCCGCCGAGGTTAATATACTTTCCTTCTCTTTCTTATTGCGTTGCCTAATTTTATTGGTTCCGTCTCTGTTTTTTTCGTGATTTTTGTTTTTCCCGATCTCTGCCAAATCTAGGGTTCTTAATTTTACGAATATGACATGCAAAATTTGGGAATTTTAGTAAAAAAATTTCCCGTAATTTGCAACTTTTGCTTAGTTTGTCATAGATATTCTCAATTTGGTTCAAATCGGTGTTTTGATTGAGTTGTCATAGTTCTTGATTGAATATAGTTTTCGGTTAATTTGGATAGTTGATAATCGAATTCATATAATCTCCCTCGATCTTAAACATGCGGTGTCAATGATTTCGAATGGTCTTTCAATTTAAGAGTTCTTGAGTATCGTCATGCGTGATTTGGTCACGGAAACTAATTTGATTTGTAAAAGTTCTCAATTTCTGTAGTTTGATCTCTAAGGGTGGCTGAAACCTGTCTGTTCAATCTCTGTTTAGGTTCTTGAACTCGCTGGAAACGCAGCAAGAGACAACAAGAAGACCCGAATTGTTCCTCGTCACATCCAGCTCGCCGTGAGAAACGATGAGGAGCTAAGCAAGCTTCTTGGAGATGTGACTATTGCCAGCGGAGGAGTGATGCCCAATATCCACAATCTCCTCCTCCCCAAGAAGTCTGGACCCTCAAAGCCACAGGAAGATTAGGTCTTAACACAAGATATTAGAAACACGTCTCTCTCTTCTTCTGTTTCTCGCTTCAGATCATATAACTAAATAACTAGCTAGAACCATTTTGTTTTCTTTGCATTTCGATTGCTTAGGGCTTTGTGTTTCTTCCTATTGTTTTGGGACATCTTGTTTCAGTTTGTGTGAATATATCAGTGTTTTACACACATGCTTCTAAACTAGTTTTTTACAAATCAACGAAGTTCATAGAGCCTCCTTCGTCATCAAGAAACTCCTTAGCACTTTTTAATTTAAAAGTTGGGTTGCTTTGGTTGCAATTCAAAATGAATGTATAATTTAATTGATAGTAATGTTACAAACACAAAAGGATTACACTTCTATGGCCAACAAGATTCAAGTAGAAGAAATGAAATGTGTGTTTCTAAAACTAAAGATGACAACTGTTAGTACAAGCTAAAGAGTGTGACAGTGTAAGTCAACGACTCCATAGCTTTTACCCCAAAAGTTCTGATTGTTCATCTGAATATCAGCGACTAAAACCTGATATCTCTGCGAGTTAATGCCATTCCACTCCCACCAGACAAAAAGATCATAAGAAGCTCTCAGCAAAACCGCAGAGTATTTGTCCTAACAAGTAACAAAACCCAAGATTGTATTTTTTTTTTTTTTAGTCTGAATCTGAACTAGACTGATCCATGCGTCTCTCTGTAATAGCTGGAAACAGCTTCTGTCTAGGATCTAACGAAGGCGGTTGTCTTGGAGTTTCAGAAGAAGCCGAGGCTGTTGACCCCTGTTTCCTGGCCATCCTTACGGGTTTTCCTCGTGCTTCTCTGACTTCTTTGCAGGACTTATCTAAGATTATCAAGAAATCTCGCACAATCACAAACAAACGCAATCCTTCGTCTTTTCCAGCTTTGCCATGGAAATAGTCCCCTGTACTTTTCACCAGAGCCATTATTCTCTTCTCTTCCCCGAGAATCGGCATGATGCTTCCTTCGGCGTTTTGAATGAAATCTTCAAGGGCTTCACGAAACCCACTCTCCTCCCCTGAACTCTTCATCTCTGAGTTGACAAAGTCTCGGGCTTTCGACAAAGCGTGACCCATTTTAAGTACAGTCCCTGTTAAACTATCGGCATCGATGTTTGCAGATTTCTTCACATGTTCCAGCTCGCTGCCCAAGCCTGAGACCTTTTGAAGCCCAAGATTGCGGTAATTCTCTTCCATCTCTTCAGAGGTTTCCTCTGCCATTAGATCCTCTGTTTTGACACTAGAGAAGCTTTGGCTCTCTCTGATAGTACGCGCAGCTCTCATACCTTCAGTCCTAATTATCTCTTGAACAACGAAATGGAGGAGCGTTGTTTTCCCATCAGTTCCCTTCACGTCTGCTAATTTCAAAAGAGTGTCCAGCTTGAAAGCATGAGCACCACCCCTAAATGTACCATCATTCATTCGGTTTCCGGTCTTAAGAACTGCCTCTAGGAGCTTCAGGAACAGCCGACTTCCCCTAAGTTCTTTACAAGCAACCTTCCATATACACCAAAGAAGATGCATTTAGAGCAGAGAAGCAAGAGAAAGCTTTGATATCAACTAGAAGTGGAAAAGAGAGAGATTCTTGAGAAAGACTAAAGAAACTTTGATCTCTTTTTCCAGAACATAGTTTTTGTTAAGGATTACGAAACGTACCTCCAATGTCTGAAACGACTCTTTTACAAAGGCCATTTCTTCATAGAGTGTACACATAAATAGAAGTGCCTCTAGACGCTTGAAAGCGAAAGGGATATCAACTACTGCTTTCAGGAATCGTTCAGCTGATCCAAGTTGAGCTATTTCACCACAGTATAATCTAAGCTTTAGTTCTTCTTCCGGTGTTGGTGCCATCTTTAACAGAGTCTGAATGAATTCTACAGGAAGCTCATTTCCTGATTCAACGAGGATTATGTTAGAGAACACATTGGAGAATACAACCTAAACTTAAATTCTTTCTATTCCACATAGGAAAAGAGAAAGAAAAAGGTTTACCTTCACGAAGTGCATCACACACTTCTTCAGTTGTCGCATTCAAAGCACGCAAGAGAATCGATAGATTTTGTCCTTTCTTTGGTTCAAGAATCTGAACAAACTGAGGTAAAGCAGCTTGTCCAGAGGATCCCTTCTTTTCGTTTTTATTCTTGTCTGCAGCTGCATATCCAAATAACGACTCTATCATCTCTTCATTGAACCTAGGAAAGCATCAAAAATAAGTTCAATTCAGTAAATGTGCCAAAGTTATAAACTTTCAGAGGAACTAAAAGCTAAAAACTCCAAAGCTATGACTTACTGGAAGGATCCTGATCTTATATCATTCCAAACCATTGAATGTTCTGGATTTGCTTGCACTTTATCCCAGAAAAATGGCTTCAGCTTTGTTTTGGGAGCATCATCATCTGATGAATTTGCTGGCCCAGAAGACGGTCGGGGAGCTTTTGGTCCCAGGCTCATCGGTGGAGGTGGACGTGGTCCTTTTAGTCCAGGAGCACCAGGAGGAGGTGGTGGCCTAGGCCCACCAGAACCAGGTGGAGGAGCTGGAGGAGGTGGTCGTGGAGGACCAGCAGAAGATGGCATTGGCGGTGCTGGAGCTGGCGGTGGAGGAGGAGAAGCCTGGGACGCTTTTTTTGAGGATACCTTAAGGAATTTGGGTGGTTCCGGTGGAAGAGGCTCCACTTTTCCAGAAGGAGGCCTCCCTGAAAGTGCAGAAGCCGTTCTTCCAGGTGGAGGCTTCAAAGGCGGAAGCCCGTGATTGCCAATACCATTATTACGCATTCCTTCGTGTGACAGCCTTTCTTCTAACGAATCCGAATTGTCAGAGTTACTTCCATCGAAAGACTGCATTTTTCCTTGGTTTGAGTAAATGTTAAAAGATTGATTACCCAGCTTTCCTCCTTTGGCAGATCCACCATAGTTGATGGAGGAACCTGAAGAGAGAGAAAAAAGTGTGTTTTACTCTTTATATATTCAAGAAACTTTCTGTTTAGATTAGCACCGTGAGGAAGTGGAGATATTATTACCAACAGAGTAATCACTACTGCTTAAACTGAGAAGAGGCCGTTCATCGTTTTTCCTGCCTCCTGAACCTCTTCCACAAACCCTGGTGCAACATAAGAAGAACAATGCAGCAAACAAGAACGTAGAAACTGCAGTCACAACAACCGCGATTATGATTGTTTTCTGATGGTCCTCTTTTCTTTTCGCAGGTGAAACAGGTCCAGAAGTTGAGTTTTTAGAACCGTTTTTCTTAGCAGGAGGAGGGGATCTCGACGGTGGAAAAAATGAATTCCGCGGAGATGGGGATCTTGGTCGAGTAGGTGGTCGTCTACTACGCTTAGGAGGACGGGAAGGGGAAGGGGAAGGAGAAAGCGATGAGACAGGTCTAGAAGCTAGATTTCTCCTCGGAGCATCAAGCATAGATGAGGAGAGCTCGAGATACTTGAGGTTATGACCATTCAACTCTCCTTGATCTTGGATACAATCAAGAAGAGTCTGCTTCAGATGGGAATGCTTCAAACCAAATAGCTCCCAATTATCCTTTGATCCTGGGAAACATAAATTGAATACTGCGACAGCTTCCTTCACACAATCTGAATCTTGCCAACAACGCTGCGCCCATGATGTTTCTACCTGTCAAACATTGTACAAAAGACAAGAGACAAAACAGCTTTATAAGCTACAAAAAAATAAATTAAGCATATCATTAACTAAGAGACAACCAACTATAAATCCAAACATGATTGCAAACGGCGTATCCAGACTATTTTCTTGTGTGTAGACTAAGCGTTCTGAAATAATCTTAATCTTCTTATAGGGAACATGAATCGAAACCAAAAATGCAATCTCAGCATCTAAAACCTATAAACTTTGAGCAAGAAACAGGCTATTACTCGCAACTCTCTCTGGATAAAGTCTACTACAGAGCTACAGAATCTCCTAGCTTATACAATTTTAAACCCCTAACAGATAAATCCCAACAGACAATGACAGTTAGTTATGATGTTAATAAAAAGAATCAAACGAGCTTGGAAAGCAAAAAGGGCAAAATTTACCATTTGTTCATTGACCTTCCCTGTTGATGGAGCCATGAATTGACTAAGAAAAGTCTCATCTTTCTCTGAATGCTCTTCCAAGGTTATCGCCAAGAACCCAGAGATCAGAATCAACCAGAAAACCAAACGAGCCCAATTCTTATTACCCATTCCTCCTCCTCGAATCATTCCAAGCATATCTATTGCTTCTCATTTCATCAGATACTCCAAAAGGCCAAGGGTCTCAGATCAAATTGCCCAATGTAATAATAGTAGGACGATTTTACAGGTTTTTAATGCAGACCCTTTTGCTGGAAATTCGATAAAGATCGAAACTTTTAACACAAAAACAAAAATCAACAACCCTGAGTTTTTGGAGCTGACTTCGATGCAATTTCCGTGAAAGACCAATTCAATAAAGCTTCAACAATGCCTCCAGATCAATACACGTTTCGAGAAAACAAGAGACAGCACAAAAGGAGAAGAGTTGGTACTAATGATTGCGGCCAGATCCAATTTGACAAAATGCTTAATGCGATTGTAGTCGGTGCGTTCAACCAAACCAAAATTTTGACCAGAGAGACCAAAAAAGTTTCAACCTTTTTTTTTTCTTTTCCGAGAAAAGTCGACGAGATAAATTCACGGAGAAATTAGCTCTCAAGCTTCATACAAAATTCTCCGAAGCTTTTTCGTTCATTTTTCTTTGTCAAAATTGTCCCTCTTTTTCCCCCAAAACTCAAACACGCGAGAATTACGTAGAGTTATTAATATATTGGGATAATTTGTTTTTTTTCTTGATTTAATATATTTTTTTTTCATATAATGTAAGAAAATCTAAAAAAATCATATTAGATTTTTTTTTTTTTAACATAAAAATTCATATTATATGAGAGTTCTTATTATTGTTTTTTGGGGTAAAATGTTAAAATGAGAGTTACTATTACTCAATGTTAAGTGATAGTCTAGATTATCTTTTTCACGATTATTTTAGGATCAATTGCTTAGATAATCTTATGCACGCCAAAATGATCCCAAATAACCTTTTTATGATAACTATTTTGTTTCTTTTTATTTTTTTATAGAAAAAAATGGTCTGTTTGTATTAAGTTTTTTCAACCATTGTCGAAGATATGACGAGATATGCATGCATGATTCAAATTTACGCTATTCCTTTCACACCTAATTTTCTTAAAAAATGTTAAAGAATTATAGATTGGAAATTCATATTTTTGTTTTGTTAAAAGTTGTAGATTCTCTCGTAAGAAACTATTCTTTCCCACTTAATGCGCGCGTATAAATTGAAGAGTTTGCATCTTTGGCTACCAATTAAAGTTCATTAATATTTTACCAGAATGCACATAGAGTAGAGAATCTGTATATTTTGTAGAAAAAGACTACAAATTATTGTGATCGAAAGTTATGTCTTTTATTTTGCTTTAAAAAGGTGATGGCCACTTTTGATCAATTCTTTGATAATTATGAACTGCATCGATAGCGTTATGCTTAGGGGAAGCAACCGCATCAGTTTATTGATTGGTATTGTATATTTGGGTTAGGTACTTAGATCTGTATATATACATAGACGATAGAACTGTCATGTGTGTCTATGCCTAATCTTTGAAATATATAGAAAATTTAACTGTCTTTGGTATTTAAGTTGTTGACATTGACCAACAATTATTGAGATCGCAGATAAAATTTGAATACAGACCTAAGTTCGAAAGACGAATCTTCTACAATTATACTATCACAAAATAATTTAATAATAATTTAAAGACGAATCTTCTACAATTATACTATCACAAAAGACGATTTTATTTTATTTTACCTAAAATATACATCGTTTTTTCATCCGAAAAATTATATATATGCCCTTCAAGGATCACAACATATATTTTTATAAAATATCATCTTCAGTGTATAAGATGAAGAAACAAAATGGTATGGCTCAAAGCAAATAAGGAAAAGTTCTAAAAAAAAGAAAAAAGAAGCAAATAAGGACACATTTCTTTGTGACCCTTCGAGCAATTTCTACGTCAAGAGAACATATTCGTTTCTTCACTTTAACCACGCCAAAGTATTGTCACAACGAAAGGAGAATATTTCCCAACTTTTTCCCTTATCTTCGTATAATTTTTATTCTTTAATCTGACTTTTGGACCTATCACGTCAATATAAGTAAAAACGATATTTAAATATGCTACAAATACACCTCCACATAAACATTCTTTTCATCAACAAGATGCGTCTTTTGATATTTATTGTGTGTGTTAATTATAACATGCATGATCTGCCGACTATTATTATTACTAACTAATCTTTTGATCAGTATTGCTAACTAAACACCAATTGCATTACAAATCAAATTATTTTCAAATGTTACTGATAAATTGATAATGTAATGTTTCAATTATAAAAACAACATTTGATATGAAATGGTAATATATATTATATTCTCTCCTTTTTTTTTCTAACGTCCACGGTAAAATTTACTTGAAATTCCTTTCGTAAACTTTTTATATCATTTTATATCAGCTACATATGTCAATACTCGTACTATAAGAACAAAACCTTGATTCCAAAACTCATCACACACACACTTTCCTTTTTTATATTCGTCTCAATCTCTCTCGCTCTTTCTCTCATGACGAGTAGTAGTGGAAGCCTCAAATTAGAGATCCACGCCGACGATAAGACGCCGGGAAAGTGGAGCGTACCGCTCGGCGAGGAAGTTTTCCGGAGGTTCTTGAGCGGCGGAGGAGGCTCGGAGAAGGCTGTGTTCGGCGAGGGATCTCTTTTCAGCCCGTTTTTGTTCGGGAAGTACTTTGATCCGTCAGATGCGTTTCCATTGTGGGAATTCGAAGCGGATGTTTTACTGGCGAGCCTCAGGAGCTTAGGACAGTGTAGAGTCGATTGGTCTCAAACCGATCAAGCTTATGTCCTTAAATCCGATCTATCCGGTATATATTTCTTGCGATCAATTCTCATATTTATTTTTCTTTGCTTTTTAGCTTTATCAAGAAAAGAAAAAACGAGATTATATATGGATATAAATGGAAATGAATTGAATCGAAAACGTAGTGGTGTTGTTGTAGAACTAAATATTATTTGATGAAAACATAAACATAAATCCAAATCCAAAACACACCATACCGATATTTTGGTTTTACTTTAATTAATCACTATTTTATTTTATACGTATATCGCAACTACGTATTAAGTTAATGAGGAATATGAAAATGAGTTGGAGAATATCAACTGATAAATTAAAAAAAAATTATGTAGGTTCCGATTGGTAACATGTATTTTTAAAGTTGAGTTACAGTTGATGTTGTAATTCGGTGTAAGTTGCAGTAAAATTATGTGGTATAAACAGTATATTTAATTATGTGGTAAGTTTGCGGTATAAATTTGAGTTAACATTTTTGTTAAAATAGATGACTGGTAACTTATCTGATGTATAAGTTGCAGTATATATTATTTAAAATAAAAATAACAATAATAAGTTTAATAATAAGAATATATTATGTGAATAGAAAGAAAAAAAGAAAGAAAAACAGACTTTAAACTGCATTATTATTTATTAAAGATTTTAATAAAAAAATAGATTAAAATTTTTAATATTAATTTAAAATACATCAAATTAAGAAAAAAAACTTTTGATAGTAGTAAATAAAACAGATGTTGATTTTTTAATGATATATGTTGTCAATAATTAACTAAAACCATCTATATATTAAAAAATATTAAAAATCATAGACCATATAAAAATTTATTCAAAGTTTTTAAGAAAGTTGTTGACTAAAAAAAACAAAAATGTTTAGTTATTAAGAAAATAAAATAAAATAATTTTAATTGACCAAATAAATTTTATTAACAAAAAAATGAAAACACATAATTATTTAAATTAATTTAACAAAAAAAAAGATCTAAAAAAAAACCAACTTAGCACTTAAATAGTAGTGATAACTCAATTTTCAAATCGTCACTTTTTATAACATTAATTTAGTATATCATAATTCAAAGAACTATAGAATTATTTAAAATATATAATTAACAAAAAAAAAATGGTAACTCAAACTTTAACTCACCACAATTTGCATGATTTAAGAATTTTATTTTAGTTAGCAATTTAACAAAGAGATAACTCAAAATTCTAAATCAAGCATAACTCATCATAACTCAAACTCAAAATCAAAAAATCTAATTTGCCTCTTGATTGGTAACATTTTTGAATTATGCTCTTAACTCAAAATAAATCAATAGTAACTCATGTTACCAATCAAAGCTGTAATCCTTTTCTTGAGGGTTTGAAAGAAAGACTGATTAAATTTTTGGTATTAGTAGTGGTGGGGAAAAATAACGTGCAGGTATACGTGGACGTTAACGCAAAAGTGATGGAGATTAGTGGCCCATGGAACGGTAACAAGAAAACGGCGACCAACGGCGACTGGAGAAGTGGTCGGTGGTGGGAATACGGCTACGTCCGCCGTCTCGAGCTTCCCGGCGATGCCGACCCCAAAAACTCTGAAGCTTTCCTCTCCAACAAAGACGACTACTCTTTCTTAGAGATTAAAATCCCCAAGACTAATTCGAAGAACAAGTTTTAATCTGATACCATGATGAGTATTAAGTTTAGGTTTTTTTATATAACTATACCTATAATGATTTTCTGTGGTGGACACAATTGTTTATGAATGATATTATATTATATATATACATGCGTATATAATACATTTGATCGAAAATCGCATATTTTAACAGAGTCAACTGATTTACTGGAATTACATACGTTAAGCAAGATGCATGTCTTCGGGGTAGTAAACGAGAATGATTTTTATCAAGCGAATAGGGTATTAAACATTGAAGAATATCTTAAATTCTTAATGCCCTACTTAGTCTTTGTTGCTCATGCACTTGCTCTCACACACAAAAAGAGGAATAGATGCAAAAAAATCAACATTTTTTTTTTAAAAAAAAGTTTCATTACTCCTTGTTTTTAAAAAAAAAACCCAAGGCTTTTTAGCTTGTCAATCTCCTATTCTGACTTCTGATATTTACTTATTTTTTTCTTCATTTGCATTGAAATTTAATTAACCTTATAAATTTGGTAATGAAGATTAAATCACTAAAAAATAGAATGATGCATTTAAAATATATTATATAATATTTATATGATTATGATGTTTTAATTTTATTTACTTTATATTTAAGTTATATTAATTTTTTAAATAGTTAATTTTTATATATAAATAGTTGGATTAATATTTATTTGTGTTATTGATGGTTTTTTAAATTACATATGGTATGAATCAATAAGGAGGGGGTTGATGTGTCATCTTTTCATCTATTATATAGTAGATGTCCAACCCAACTACTCTCAAAATTTCAAATTATTACAATGAAAAATCGTGTGGATCTATACAATATGTTGTTGTCTCTAAGATAGGTTTGATGTTTTTTCTCTTTTTTTTTTGTTTAAATTGAAAGGTAGTTGTTTAGCATATTTAATTTGTTATAAGTTTGTTGATGTCTTTTTTATATACTCATGTCACCGATAAAAAATAATTTTTATTTTAATTTAACTGTGTGGTTGACAGAAACAAAGAAGTAGTGTTATTCTAAAAAAAATACAATGAGAAAAATAAATTCAGGAATCAATGAAAAATCACGAAATTGAAACAAATTTTTAAGGAGATAAATTACTTTTTGACCACACAAAAAATGAGATACATCTATATATACTCACTCATATACACTTCTCTTTTTTAACTTTAAAATATTATCACACACACACAAAAAGTTGACAAACAATACAAACACCTTCCAGTTCCTTCGTAATATACAAAATGAGTAAACTATTTCAATTCTCGGTCACCATTCTAACTATTTTCATTTTTCACCATTCTCACAGCAGGTTTGTATTTATATTTACAAGTGTTTTAATATTTTATAAATAATCATTACAAAAATAGAGTTATTGTTAAAATTAAACATGTTATCTCCCTAGAAGATAAATTCAATTATGTTTTGTCAAATATGAATCAGAATCAGATAGCGGTTTTTTTAATTATAGAATTATATATTATAGCAAGTTCAACACTTTTTCTTTTACAAAAAAAAAAAAAATCCTTGCCCAATATATAAGACGGTACAATTGTATTGTTTTAGACTTTAAAACACAGAAACCAATGATATTATAAAAGTTTTGGTAAATAATTTGTTAGTCCTATATTTCTTACACTTGTATGATAACTTTGTAAATTATTACTAGTTTCATGGTTATTCATTCAATTCAAAATTTTATTTAATTACTATATACACGTAGTTATATGTTCACAAAAGAAGGTGAATCCACAAATTAAATCAGAAACACAATTACAGAATTATATCAATGCAAAAACAATTGCAGAAAATTTTTTGTAATTTACATCTCCAATATGGTGCATGTTAATCACAATTTAGTCCAACTTTTTAACCCGCCAAAACAAATACAAAGGTAATTTGGCATCTTAAATTACATCAACTATCAACTTTCTAGTAAAACTTATTGGAAAAATCTCATAAGTACCAAATTCATAAGTACCACTTTTGAAATACATTTTCATTAATAATCTAACATTTCTTATAAAATAGCATAAATTTAAAATTTGAAATCTGATATTCTAAAATTTTAATATCGTAAATAATATATATACATTAAATAAAATATAAATATATAAAGAACAAATATCCACAGATCTATAAAAGATTTTTTTCTTGAACTCTTAGAATATTTTAAGTTAGATTTTTAGTTTATATTAATAACAGTAAACCAAAATAAATGAAAATTATAATATAATGCATGATATAATATAATAAATATTAATTTTCTTATAAGAAATATAAATAGAAATTTTACATTTTTAATTATTTCTTGTTTTATTTTCCATTTTTTCATTTCAAATAAAAATTTTACATTTTCAATTATTTTTTGGTTTTCTTTTTCAGTTTTATTGACTAAGTAAAATAAAAATAAAAATTATATATATATATATATATATATATATATATATATATTGCTAATGATTTTTAGGATGTGTCAAAAATTTAATTGGTACAAGTTTTTTACTTGACAAAATCTGATAAATAGATTATTGAACATGTGTTGCGATCGTTTTAATTAGCAACTATAAAACATCAATTTTTTATAATAAGATTAATTTTGTTGTTAAATTTAATAATTTTATTAATTTTTCATAATTATTTTTGAATTTTGAGACACAACAGTTTTTTTCCACCATATACTGTACTCTATTATTTTTAAATATAGAATATTTAAATTATATTTTTATTTGTTTCATGAATATTGACGTCTTTTAACTTTCTATGCAAATTTATATCATATTTATAATATAATACTATTGCTAATTAGCTACACTAATAATACGTTGAATTCTTGTTCTTTCCAATAAAAATCAATAGAATGAATCTATATATTTTAATTTTTAAATGTCTTATAAAATGCGCAAAATTAAAATTCTCAAATATAAATATTCATGAAATAACAAATAATAATATCTATTTTATTATGAAAAATAGAAACTGATAATTTATGTTTTGAATATTTATTTTAACAGAGATCGTGGTGAAGCAAACCGAAGGAAAAAAAATGTGTTCTGAAATTATAGATACAATAGAAGACTTTTGTCAACCATATGGGTGTAAAAATAATACAAAAGTGCTGAAACCAAACGAGCGTTGTACTTGCAGCTCAACTTACGAAAGTTGTATCGGACTAGAATGTGCCAATCTATGTACATCGAAGCGGAAAAGCACTGATGCGATTGGAATTTGCAAGTGGAAAGGGAATCCAAAAATGGGAATAACAGAATGACATTGCGCTTATACATGTCCTTAAAAACTATATATGATGGTGAGCCGGAAAATCTACCAAACCATCGGATCACCAAGTTAAGCAAAATTTTAGTTTTCTATTTCGAGAATTTCTAATAATAGTACTTTTAATAAAACTAAATAAATGGAATATGACAGATAGCCTAATGATTTGTATTAGTGTCATTACTAATTTACTATGTCACCATCATGATTAAAACCTGCATAATGCATATTATTTCAAAAAAAAATCTAAATAAGTATTCATCAATCATACGTGTATGTCCAATTAATTTTCTTTTTAAATATAATAATCAATTTATTTTACATTTTTAGACCTGATATCTGATTATTACAAAATAAAATATGAAACGTAAAAAATATAAAGAAGAAAAAAAAATACATCAAAATGGAAAATAAAATATTATATCGCTGATATTAATAAATTCTACCATAAAACCCTTAAAAATTAATATTCATAATAATTTGTTTTGTTTATACAATAAAAAAATCGATCATATTTTCGAAATCATGATTATATTTCATTGTCATCATCTTTCTCTGCTTTGACTCTGCATCGTCTTATCTCCCTTTTTGTAAGTCTTTTTAGTTTATTTTCTCTAGGGCAACGCCTAATTGTCCTTCCCTTTCGTCAAACCAAATTAAAAGTTTGTGACTTTTTGTGTTTTTTCTGAGTTGTTGTGGTTGACTGTAATTAGAAAGCAAAGAAATCTGATGAGTTACTTCAGATAGATTGAGACAAAGAAGCGGAACAGAGTACAAACTAAGACTGACTCTGTTCATCCCATACATGTGTGTGGGCTTTTCCTTGTATGGGCTTTTAAACAAATATCTCGTTCTGTTGCCCAAATAAAAATTGCGATTGTTTTAGTGGCCCATATGTTTTTTTGTTTTTTTCCCTGATTCATTCATTGATTTCAAATTGTATACAAGAGTTGATACATCCATAATACACCAATAACGACGAAATTCAAATACACATACACATTAACACATACAAAACCAAATATCAAAAAGAACGATGAAGAAGTGAATTTCCACGATGCTATCGAAACCGAAGCCTTACTCGCCAACGGGTTATTAACCCGTTTCTTTCCTTCTCCAGAAATCAATCCCAAAATGATGAGATCGTCGTTCTCGGCTATCTTCTCTTGGATGATATTACATACTCGTCTAATGTTATTGATGATTCTCAATATCTTCTCTTGCAGTGAATTGACCCGACCAACCATTTGTCTAACCCAATAACTATAACAGCACGTTGTCTCTTGCTCCAATTCACTGAATCCACGTAAGCCCATACATCGTCCATCTTCTGCTTCTCCGAATCTGATACACCATCGCCATTGTGGCTTCCATGGTGAAACTGAAACCCAAATATACTGGTTCCTCGGATTCTGGTGTTTGTCAATGATAACCCCATGGTTCATTATCTCTTGCACCGATTCTTCGCCTTTCCATAGATGTAATAATATTCCTGGATCCCAAATTCGCTGAACGAGACACCAATTGCGAGGAAGATTCGCTATGACATCGTAGCGGGGCTTTCCACTACGGACATGGAAGATGCTGAAGCGGTACCGTTTGCAAATTGTCCCACACCAACATCGAAATTGGACTTCACTGTCTTCGTGAATAAAGGACAGCGGAATTGATACATTGTGATGATGATCACAAATTGACACAAGGGAATAAACATTGGCATAGATCATTCCAAAATCCCAGAAATGAAGGCCAGAAGTTATACTCTCATACGAAAATAATAAGCAACAATGAAGAAGAAAAGCAAGGGGGAGACACCATAGATGCATGGAAATAAACCATTGCCATTGGATCTAGACCATTAACGACGTTTAGGGTGTGGTCGCCCTCACGATCAAATGGAATTGAAGATATTATTTTGATAAAAACTAACTTAAAACAAAGAGGAATTAGGAGTACGGCCGACGCCGGAGTCGACGCCGGCCGGAGGTTGAAGATTATTGGGAAAACGAAAGTTGAAATAAATCGCTTTGGGAGAGAAGCGGTTCTCGGGCTTAGGTTTGGCTCAGTAATCCCCAAGTTACTTGCCTTTCTTTTTATCGTAACAATTTCCTGCCTTTAACTATTACCAGAGCCGTGCTTATCTTGTTAAAAAAAAGGCATTTGCCTCATGTAGCTAGATTTTATATAAATTAGAAACATTTATTATCAAAGGGTTTCAACTTAGTGTAGTGGTCTTTTAAACAATTCTTATGTTACATTTGGCTGGTTCAAGTATTTGATTTGATTTTATGTGCGTCTTTAATTTTTTTTTTATTCTTTTAATAACAGTAGAGGCCCCTTAAATAAACATTTCTTTATATATTATTATAAGTGTTTAAAAAAAAAATTATGTATAGGCTATTTACTAATAATTGCCTTTGGTGTCTACAACCCTGAGCACGGCACTGACTATTACTTTTGCATGCAAATCTTAATCTTTGCAAAGAGAAGAAAATAAAATAATATTATTCATTTTTTAATAAGAGGATCTTTACGTATTATATTGCGGGATCTATGTTTGTTCTTTACTAGTAATTTTTACTTGAGTGAATTGGTCCAAATCTATTATATACTAGTGGTCCCTTCAAATCTATTATATATTAGTGATGGCTCTTATCGGCCTATCTTGAATCGAATCCTATTTTAGAATTGGTAATAAACTTTTTTGGGCCACTCTACCTGGATCAACAAACGAATCTCTGATACCATGTTAAGTTTCATAGGTTTCCTACTCAAAACCAATTGATAATAAGTAAATTAATCCAAATTCCTTATTCCCTCTGTTTTATGAAGAGTGTCATTTTGACACTTTTCACATATATTAAGAAAAATACTAAAAGTTTTGTTTTACCCTTTGTTCACACATTAAGTAATTTTTTTTTCTAATTAATACATTAAATTAGTAGGGTCAAAACTGGATTTTTATTTAGATTTTTGCATTGAAAAGGAAAAATAACACTATTTATAAAACAAAAATCAAACTTTACAATAACACTCTTTATGAAACGGAGGGAGTACTTCCATCCGATGTGGATCCTAACACATACCAGAAGTTTATCAATCTAGACAGAAAAAAAACTATTGCATCTAAAAAAAAGATTATGCTTAGGAGTTAGGGCACATTCCTAATAGGTAGAATAATTATCTCCAATGTAACCAATGCAAACATTGACTACATCTCTCAGACTACATTTCTCTTTAGTTAGACAACATTAATGAACTATCATTGGATTCCAACTTCTCACTTTATATATTGAAAGTTTCTTGAAATATTATTTATAAAAATTAGTTACACATGGTAGACGTTACTTTGTCATCACCAATAGAGGCAATTCCAATCATGTACTGAATCCCTTGTTTCCACAAAAATGTGATTACATTCAAACTTTCATCGGCTTATTTCATTCTCGGTTGAACATAAAACAAGATCCAAACGAATTATTGTCTCATATCAATAACTACTCGTAAGGCCGTATACGTAGATTTATTTACAAGAAGGAAAAAGTTTCAGTTTTTTTTTTAAATATTAAATGTCAGTTTTATTCTAGTACCGATTATTTTCAAAACAAATATGATCCACGAATATCTTTTGCCCGTATACACACACACACACGTATAGAAAGTCATCGGATCTCTAAACCAAAGTATGAACTGTTTAGGCAGATGCAGATTGGAACCGAAGTACTAAACTCTAGAAAACTCTAAATTTTGATAAAAAAATAAAATAAAATAAATAAACTATATCGATCCATCTAGCTCTCAGATCTGAATTCTTTCCATTCTATAAATTTTCACTTTATAGCAATCCCTCTTACATCAGTAATTTCCAACGAAATGACCCATAATAATGTGTTTTACATATACTATTAAAAAAAAAAAAAGTATGACATACATTCCTTTAGGGTTCCTAAAAATAGGTTCCGATGATGACTAAAAGACATTTTACTTTCTTCGTTTTTAAAAGAATGACATTGAAATGTCCATAAAATGAAACCTTGAGATATTAGTTTGTTAGAGATCTCAAAACTCTGAAAATTTTCCTCAATTTTAAAATGCCTTTAATAATGGGAAATGATAAAAAGATAATATTTCTTTTCTTACTGGTTTTATAGTGTGTTAGTGGAACAAGTTAAGTATATATAACAGAACAGTATTAAACTATTATTTTAACCGAGGAAGTAGGTCTAAGTTTGATGCGAGAAAATGACATTAGATTAAAACTTTGAAGCACTCGACCATAAATTGAAAATAGATTTGGCAACAACTTTTTCTTCATGTGAAGTGTTTGGTGCATTTCCTTAACATCTATTTTTATATAGAATTTTTTCATACGAAGAAAAGAAAAAATGGTCTGAAAAATATCATTATCTTGCAGCTGAGCAATAGATTAAACGTCTCTACACCTATATTTCGGATTTAATACTTTTAAAAGTAAGAGACTTCAGATTATGGGTTTTTGATTTTTGAGACTTCTTGTATGCTCTTTAAGTAGATTGGATCGCCTGCTTGTAAATTGTTAAATTAGTATGTTGCAAACAGTAGATGATCAATTACAACTTATGATAAATTTTAGTTATTTTTGTTGATAAACAACATGGTTTAATTTAGATTATGTAAGTTATAGATTAGATTGGATCGCCTGTTTATAAATTATTAAGTTAGTATGTTGCAAACAGTAGATCGTCAATTACAATCTGTAATAAATTTTAGTTATTTTTCTTTGGTAAAAAAATATGGTTTAATTTAGATTATGTAAGTTATAGATTAATCCGAAAACAATTGAACAAAAAAAAAGATTAATCCGAAAACATTGAATTGAATTCCAAACTATGTTTTAGTACAATTCGATTCAGTTAGATGAGGCGAGAGTAAAAATAATCATGGCTTAACCCTGAAGTCTCCGACGAACTAATTCACGTTTCCATAAAGTTGCAAAGGAAAAAGGAAAAAAAAATACTTGGCACCCATTTGACGCCATTGAGGGACTAAAATTACATAAAACAAAATCTTAAATTAAGGAGAAATAGATTGAATAAACATGTTTTGTTTGGTCATGAGATTAAAAAACATGTCTACGACGTATGAAATAATAATTTAGTTCTTATAAACAATCTGTATACATAACTTTGAGTCACAACTATATCGAATTTCAATAGTTTAACGTACGCTTCTAATATCAATTTCATTATTTTTTTAAGATAGTGCTAAAAAATATATACGTTTCGGATTTCAATTAGCGTGTCTTTGTAATTCTAGCTGTATTTTCTTAATCAATCTAAAAAATCATACGGAGACTACTTCGTCTAACAATACAATTTAAATATAAGCTACATGCGGACCACATATCATAAAAATTGTATATACCAATAGCATTATATATTATATATATTATACCATTTGCTAACTCGGAGTTCCAGACTTGTTCAAGTTGATATTCGACGCCACGATTTTTACAAAAGCTCAGAGTCTAATACATTTGTTATTAATACTTAATTCTAGTTATATACTTTAGTTTGACTATATCAAATTTGGCATGATCCTTGCATATCAGCCAATTAATCACCTTTTCATAAAGTAGTATTTTGCTTTATGCAGATATAATAAATATACCTGAATATATATGCACAATATAAAAAAAACCATCCATAGTCAAAAATTTATTTACAAAATGGTTTAAAAATATAAATGGGGAATCACAAAGTTTGCAACATTTTGGAATTAAACAGACTAATGAAATGTTAATTATTCGTTTTTCTTCATTCCATGATCCGATTTAGGGATGTATTCAGAGTGTATAAAGTTGAATAATTATAAGTGCGTCTCGAATGCACTAAATGCCTCCATGTCACGATTCACTAACCTAAAAAAAATGACATTTCTTTATTTATTTTGAATTGCGAAAGGTGATCGCATGTACATCATCAGTACATGGTACCTTTTTTTTTACCAAAAATTATTTAAGTATGATTTCTCCATAAAAATGAATGTCACAAGTCACAATTAAGTCGTTTTAATTCACTGCATAATATTTTAATTAAGTCAATTTTACATCAATTTCACAAACCACATCAACGACGATATTTGAACTGCCAATAGAGGTCGCTGCTCGGACCATTAGAATTTTACAAAAAAATTCACATGAAATTTGACATATCGTCAGGGTATGAGACAGAATCTAAGAATTACACGACAAAAGACAATTTTTCATTCGGACAATTTTAGCCCATACCTTTTCCAAACCAGAAACGTGACTGCTTTGAGCAAAAATCTATGGAGCGATGCTAAGGGTAGTTTCGGTAAGATAAAATATCCACTTTTTCCTGAAAGGAATCTCTCCTCTAAAAATGCTGACGTATCGCATTTTACCGACACGTTATTGTTAGCTTTTCTTATTTATTTTTAATTAACCGTTCTCTAATCGTTACTTAGTTTATTTAATTTCCTATATTAAAAATCTGTGAGATTACCGATACAACCAACCTATGGTAAGATATTTTACATCTTTGTTTAAACCAAACAAGAAAGATTCTATCTTAATTCTTAAAATATGGACCATTACCAAAATCTCATTTTCAAGGTTTTTTTTTTTAAATTGAACATTACAAACAAATTTTAAGAAAGGCTTTTCTATCCTTGAATATTGAATGTAAAACATAAAAAGGCCTTTAAAAAAATGTTTTAAAGAATGTTCTCCTTTAATTCGATATATGTTTAATTTCTTTATTAATATTCAGATTTAACTAATTATTTTGGTGTACGGATTAAAGTCATAATTAAGTCCACTGACCTTACACTGCCCCTAGTCCTAAAGACTCCTCCTAACATTAAACATTTTTTCTCCAATTCTTTCTTTGCTGTTTATTAAAGCAACGGCTGTGATTGCATTACCTCGGTGACTTCAGATCCAATCAACGGCCCCACGTTCATCTCTCTCTCTCTCTTTGAACATTCAAACAACAAATATAGAAAGAAGCAGCCAGCAGCAAGAGACGAGAGAGGAACAACAAAACTGAAACGTGCCTCCATTTCTAAACCCAAATCCTTTAGTACAAAGGACACAGACCCTCTTAAATGCCAAAGGTCCTCTTTTTATTTTTTCGTCTTCTTCCACTCTCAACAGTTTTCACAAATCTGGGCATGTTTTTTTCTCTGAAATCCATTCTCTTTTAAGATCAGTGGGTTTATTTACTCTTTAATCTTCTCCTCTCTTGAAGTTTCAATCTTTAGGTTTTTTTGCTCTTCTGAAAATGCTGTGTTTTTTTTGTTCAAATCAATGTTTTAGTTACTAATTTAAAAACTCATCCTCACGGGTTTCCTTCCTTTTTCCCCATTTACTCTTTTACTCAATTTATCATTTTTCTTTTTTCCAAAGATCTCTAATAAGTAATAAAAACAAACCCTTTTGCAGGTTTATGCTTTGATTGGCAGAGAAGAGGGAAATTTGAAGTAATTAGGTAGCGAGAAGAGAACAAAGTTCTTTTTTTTTGTTATGGTGGGGGCGATGGCAAACAATGGAAGAATCCGGTCAGCTTTTCCGGTGGCGAATGGGTCAAAAGATCTAACGCCGAACAGTGCTCCGGCGAGCACGGCGGGATCTGAATATGGTCCCGTTGAGTTCACAAGAGACGACGTTGAAGCTCTTCTTAATGAGCGAATCAAGTACAAGAGCAAGTTCAACTACAAGGTTTCTACTTTTTTGCACCTCATTAAATACATCATTTTTTTTTTTTTTTACCAGAATCCAATATTCATTTCATCCTGTGTAATGTAAGGGTAAAAAAAAGAATCTATTGTAGATTTGATAATATGACTGATGTTTGAATATGATTGTGTTGTGGTAATGAATACGCTTATTAATTAGGCTTCTTGTTAACAGAGAGTTTGGTTGCTAAATCTGGACTAAAGAAGTTTTGAATTTCAAGTAGTTTTACTGGCTTTTCTCGTTGGATCCGTTGTTTTTTTTTTTTTTTTTGAAGATTTGATTGTTATAAGACAATTTGTGGGACCTTTTTTTGGCTATAGCATTCAAGACTTTGTTTTAAGTGTTGATCCTGTGTGATAGAATCTCTAGGCTTTAATTTCAGTTTGCTTACTGGCTTTTCTCGTTGGATCTGTTGGTTTTTGAAGAAGATTTGATTGTTATAAGACAATTTGTGGGACCAAAATAGTTTTGTCTGTTTGATAAGCATTAAAGACTTTTGTTTACGTGTTTGGCTCTTTTGGTGGAATCTCTTTTTGGTAGTTAGCTAGCTTGAATTTTTGAATGTTCTTTCTTGGTGGTTGATTTTGCAGGAGAGATGCGAGAATATGATGGATTACATAAAAAGGCTTAGACTTTGCATTAGATGGTTTCAAGAACTCGAGTTGGATTACGCTTTTGAGCAGGAGAAGTTGAAGAACGCGTTGGAAATGAATGAGAAGCATTGTGCTGACATGGGTACGTTTTGCAAATCAGAGTTTAGTTGTTGAAGTTTTTCGTTAGTTTTGGGATTTAAACTTTAAACTATTGCAATTTGATGACAGAGGTTAGTCTGAGAAACAAGGAAGAGGAGCTGAACATGATAATTGAGGAACTGAGGAAGAATTTTGAATCTGTTCAAGTTCAACTTGCCAAGGAACAAACGGAGAAGTTGGTAAGAAGCGGCTAGCTTCTAAGTAAATACTTTTGTCTAGGCGTATGTTTCGGTTTTAACTCGATAATGTTCTCATTAGGCCGCAAAGGATTCTCTTGGAGAAGAGAAAGAAGCAAGACTCGCTATTGAAAAGGCACAAGCCGGTCTCACAGAAGAGCTAGGAAAAGCACAAGGAGAACTTCAAACGGCTAACCAGAGGGTGAGGAAACTCAAAAAGGACCTCAAATGTTAAATTGCTGTCACCTAATTTTGACTGACTTTTGTGGGTTTTGTTCAGATACAATCGGTGAATGACATGTACAAACTGTTGCAAGAGTATAACTCAAGCTTGCAGCTGTATAACAGCAAGCTACAAGGTGATCTTGACGAAGCTCATGAAACTATAAAACGCGGTGAGAAAGAACGGACTGCCATTGTCGAGAATATCGGTAACTTGAAGGGTCAGTTTTCAGCATTGCAGGATCAGCTTGCTGCTTCCAAGGTGATTGTTGCTCTGTTTTATCTGATCAACATTAGTATATGTTTGTAAGTTTGATTAGAATATGATTGAGTGTCTTGTTTTTTTTTGGGTAAGGCCTCTCAAGATGATATCATGAAGCAAAAAGCTGAACTGGTAAACGAAATTGCGGGTCTCAAGATCGAGCTTCAGCAGGCTAAAGATGACCGTGATCGCCATTTAACCGAAGTAAAAACTTTACAAACCGAGGCAACCAAGTACAATGACTTCAAAGACACCATAACCGAGCTCGAGGTTCCTATCCATTTATTATAATTTCTTTCGAAAATCTCATGCAGATTATATTATATTAAGAGAGGTGTAAATTTTTTTGGTCCAGACCACATGTTCCTCCCAGAGTAGCCAGATTCGAGAGTTGCAAGATCGACTACTATCTTCTGATAGGAGACTGCAGGTTCCATCACATTCTCGAGTTACACATAATGACTATATTATATTTTTACAAGTTCTTAAGTTTTTTTATACCATTCTTGATTTTTTTTTTATGGTTTAGATGTCTGATCTAACTACCTTTGAGAAAATGAATGAGTTTGAAGACCAGAAGCAAACCATCATCGACCTGAAAAGCCGCGTAGAAGAAGCAGAGCTTAAACTCGTCGAAGGAGAAAAACTACGGAAGAAGCTGCACAATACTATTCTTGTATGATCCGCTTAACTAACCTCTTGCCACATTTGTTTTCTTCCCACTTTGTGTAAGCTTGCCTGATCCTGGTTTCTTCTCATCTTGCAGGAACTGAAAGGCAACATACGAGTGTTCTGTAGAGTTAGACCTCTATTGCCTGGAGAGAATAACGGTGAAGAGGGTAAAACTATTTCATACCCAACATCTCTAGAAGCACTTGGTCGCAGTATTGACCTGAACCAAAACGGTATGAAACGATAAACTTACTGCAAAAACAGTGGTTCTTGCGGAAACTACACAGTTTTTTTATAACATTTTGATGTGTTTTTTGCTTTTGGCAGCGCAAAAGCATTCTTTCACATTTGATAAGGTCTTTGTGCCAAATGCATCACAAGAAGACGTCTTCACGGAGATCTCTCAACTTGTTCAGAGTGCTCTCGACGGTTACAAGGTAACCAAAAACCTGCATATGTCAGAAGAAAGCTTTGTGTGTAGCTGTTTGTTTGACTGGTTAAACACTGATGTTAATCCATTGTGTGGCAGGTTTGCATTTTTGCATATGGACAAACTGGTTCGGGAAAAACTTACACGATGATGGGTAGACCAGGAAACCCCGAGGAGAAAGGACTGATACCGAGATGTTTGGAGCAAATCTTTGAGACGAGGCAGTCTCTTCGATCTCAGGGATGGAAATACGAATTGCAGGTCTGTTTTTGTTTTTATCTTTTATCTTTTAAGTAGCACTGAGTAAGGATACATCCTTGTGATTAGAATCGTATGTATAACTTTCCTAGTCTTGTATCATATGTGTATATAGGTATCTATGTTGGAGATATACAATGAAACGATCAGAGATCTCTTGTCGACAAACAAAGAGGCAGTGAGAACAGACAATGGTGTTTCTCCACAGAAACATGCTATTAAACATGATGCTAGTGGGAACACACATGTCGCTGAGCTTACTATCTTGGATGTTAAAAGCTCCCGAGAGGTTTCGTTCCTCTTAGATCACGCTGCTCGTAACAGGTGAGTGTAGCTTAAAGTAAAACCCATTTCAAGTAACTCCAAACCAAGGATTTATGAACAAGTTAGCCATCAAGATTTTCGGTTTTTTTTAAAAAGTTATATTCTTTCTTCTTTAGATCCGTAGGGAAGACTCAAATGAACGAGCAATCATCAAGAAGCCATTTTGTTTTCACACTAAGAATCTCCGGTGTCAACGAGGTAGTGATTAACCAAACCTGCTTTTTTCATTTTTCTTATAGAGCTTGTTGTCTCATAAACCAAACTGTTTTCCTTTCTTCTTCTTCCAGAGCACTGAGCAACAAGTACAAGGGGTATTGAACCTGATTGATCTTGCGGGGAGTGAGCGTTTATCGAAGAGTGGATCAACCGGAGATAGACTTAAAGAAACTCAAGTGAGTTCTTTAAAAATTACAAAACAAAATTATGGTTTTTTTCTTGCAGTTTTAGCTTTTATAAAACATTCTTCCTTTTCTTTCTATGTTTAGGCAATCAACAAAAGCTTGTCGTCTCTTGGCGATGTCATATTCGCCTTAGCAAAGAAAGACGATCATGTACCATTCCGAAACTCGAAGCTCACTTATCTTCTCCAGGTACTATTCTACTTTACAAGACACAGATTCTCAAAAGGTTTTGTTCCTTTAGTTGCGGTGATGATGAAACTACGTTTCATTTGTGATTTCAGCCTTGCTTAGGCGGTGACTCAAAGACTCTAATGTTTGTGAACATTGCGCCGGAATCTTCTTCAACCGGTGAGTCTCTCTGCTCGCTTAGATTCGCAGCGAGAGTGAATGCTTGTGAGATTGGAACTCCGCGTAGGCAGACTAACATCAAACCATTGGATCGTTTGAGCCTTGGATGAGAGAAAGAGAGAAATGGATTTGAAGTTTGAAGCTTGAAGCTAAAGTATCATTCTTAAAGTTAATTATATGGATGTTTGTACTTAAAGATATGGCCGCCACACGACTTAATGAAGGATGGGATGATTCTAACGAGAAAACATGAAAAGACCTTTTGTTGTAATCTGTATAGTTTGGTTTAGCATTTTAAATACCTCTTGTTTCTGGATTTTGTTTTCTTCTTCTTCTTCTGGATCAGTAGGATTCTGCTTGTTGATGTTTGGATTCATATATTAATTATTTTCTGGCATTCAAAATATTTAAATATTTATATCTCTTTCTCCGGAACATACTAAGTAGTTTTTTTTTCTTCTCAAGGTTCACATAGCAAGCTGCTTTACACAGGGAAAACAAAAAAACAAAAAACAAAGAGAGAGTCTAATTTAATCCCGAGAGAAAAAAGTTCACACGCTTTGTAACACGCTCAAAAGCTAACTGTTGCTGCTTAGTGAAGGCTACGCATGATGCCATGTATGTATCCTCCGGTCATAATGAAAGACATGAAGGACACAACTCCAGCCGGAAATATCTTCTTCGAACCCATGTACCGCGTCCCCATCACCCACGTTAATGCACCCGCCATCACTTTTTTTAACAAATAAACAATCAAAACAAAACAAAGTATTCAGGCGTTTAACAATCGAATGAGAAAAAAAAAAAATAGCAAACTGTTGAGCTACTATTTAGAGGAATTGTAATTGTATTTTTCATTCATGTAGAGAACTACTACTCTGCTATTGGATATCTTTTTTTTTTTTTTCCCTTACCTACGCCGATGGTTGATGCAAGAACAGGTTTTGTTGGGAGCTCACGGAAAACATACAGCAGAACAGCAGCTGAAAGTCCACCCGCAAGCAGCGATTTCTGGCTACCGCTCTTGAGGTAACCCATCAACCCACCAACTGTATCGAAACCAGGTAACAGCCAAAAGACATATTGAGACACTGAAGCATAATCAAACTTTGGGAGTTTTGTCACTTTATATAGGCAAAGCATAACGGATTTTTCTTGAATACATTTCAAGTATAGTTGTGAGTTCATAAGAAAGAGTGACAATTCAACTTCACATTTCAGTTTCATCTGATAAGCATACACAGATACCTCGATTATAGCATATGATTCACATTTAGTTACATCAACAAGGAGAGGAAACACATTCAAATTCGAACCTAACGCTATGACAGTCATATACACACAGAGAAATCCAGAAACCACAATGGCATTAAACTGAATCAAAGCCACATCTCTAGCATATAGTCGTCAATAGCAATGGGGAGAGAGTCTTATAAACTCCTCTGAACATGTGGCGTGGTTCACAAATACAGATAAGATTCTCAGCTCCGATAAGACTGTGCAATTTAAGAAATCAAATCTAAATGAAGAAGCAGATAAACCCCTAAACCCTAAAAGTCGAACAAATGATAAAAACTGAAACTGACCTCCAACAAGGAAAGCGTAACCAAGAGTCAATTTCTGCGACATAGACAAAGGCGTATTCCTCTTCCCATCGCTCTCTTCCTCGCCCCCTTCTCCTCCTTCATTTCCATCGCCGCCGCCGCCGCCCAAATTATCACCTCCAATTCCACCACCACCACTCCCGCCGGCGATCTCAGGCTCAGGCTCAACTTCGACACTTTTGACTCCCGAATCGACGCAATTAGCGGTAGTAGTGGAGATTGTCTTGGTTGAATCCGAGGGAAGAGCAACCGCGGCGAGAGGAAGTCGTCGTCGGTGACCGGATGCGATCGCCAGAGGATGAAAACCGTTGGAATTAAGGAAAGCGATACGTCGGATCGGTGAAGCAGTAGGGGTCTTGAGTGAGAGGAGCTTGGGCTTGACGTGAATGAGAGATGACTGGGACGACGAACTCAAAAGCAAATCCGCCATTTCTCTTCTTCTTCTTCTTCTTCTTCTTCGCTTCGATTAACTTAACGACTACAAAGTCAGCCAAATCGTGGAGCAATAGGTTTGACAATTACACCTTTACCCTCAACTAATCTCGGTAATTATATAACTCTCCTCGACAAATTACCCGAAAAAATCTAGGGTTTTGTGCAAATAAACCATTGCGGTTAATATTTTTTGCAAAATCAACCCTCACGTGTTTGTTGTGCAAGTCAATTCCATGAACTGCAAAGTCACCCGCAATATTGGACATGCGTATATCGTCGACATCGACACCGTCTGCAAGTGTTAGAAAAGAGACGGAATGATAAAACGACCCCGTTTTAACTTAACTAAAAGGCACGATTTTTTTGGTTATATCATCGATGTCGACACCGTTTGTCATATATGTGTTATCCCCAAATCAAAATCTAGGGTTCATCCGACGGCGACTAGAGAAGCGATTAAGAAGATTTTTCGACGTCGATTCGCAATTCAGCAATAGAGGTACCTTTCTTATTTATTACATGTTGCTTTAGATAATAGAGTTTAGGAATCGTGGTTATCATGTTTTGTTTCCTCGTTAGATGAAAAATCTGGGTTCGAGATGTTTAAGAAGTTATGGATTTCTTTCTTATTGTTTATGAAATGAAGGAGATGGGTCAATACAGTTACAGTTGGAGTTCTTCTGAAAGAGCAAGTGTGCGGTCCGATGATCGAGTGAGCACACAAATGGGGATTCCTCGGAGCTGTTATTGTGGGAAGAACCCAATCCTTCTCACCTCTGACTTACATGACAGTGTGGGAAGGAGGCACTACGCTTGCGAGGATGCAGATGTAAGTTGATAAAACTTGAATGTGCATTGTGAATTTTTAATTGTGAATGTGGCTTGCCAATTTTGAAACGTGAATGTGCATTGTGAATTCACGTTTAATCCAGATTGGTGGCTGTAATTTCTGGAAGTGGTGGGAAGAGGCGGTCATGGAGGAGTTTAAAGAAGTTAAGGTGGCGAAAGAAGAGCTTGAAGATAGGATTCGTTTAATCACCCGTGATGAAAAAGGGGTGTTTGTGGATCCCAGTATGATGTGGGCTAGTGTTAACCGCAATCGTGATGAAGTTAACCGCCTCCATGTTCTTTGCAAACAAACTAGAGAGAAGTATGAAGAGATGAGGATGGTGGTGGAAGAGCTCCAGAGTCGTGATGTAAGTGGTGAAGTTGAAAGGAGTGCTTTGGCTGTGAAGGAGATGAAGAATCTCATTTTGATAGCTATTGGTTTGGCCCTTGTAACCTTTATGGTTTTACTTATCAAGTAGAATTCTCCCCACTTTCTATGAACTTAACCTCCCCACCCTTTAATTTTCATTGTCGGAAAAGGGTGGTTGAGTCTTGATGTCGTCGTTGTTTGCTATATTTTTTTGTTTGTAAGAACTTGGAACAAATGTATTCCTATCTAAATCTATCACTTTTTTGTTGTTGATTTGTTTTGTTTTGTTCAATTGTTATTGTTGTTTGTAATTTATTTTGAGATAGAAAACCAAATCAAACCAAAGCAAATTAAATTAAACCAAAATAAACCAAAAAAAAAAAACATATATGTCGTCTTTTTCGTCGAGCTAAACACAGAAAAATTGGGGACATTTAGAGAGAGAGCTAGGTTTTTTTAGAATGGCGACCTCGTCGAATAGAAAGTCTTCCTCTGCGAATTCAGGTATAATTCATTGAAGGGTTTTGTACAAATTGGGTATTTACTTTCTCTTATAACAATTATCAATCCGAATATTGCAGGTTTAAGTGTGAGTCGTGGTCCTCGTGGAATGCCCAATTCTTGTAGATGTGGAGAACCTAGTGTGATAAGAACTTCAGGAACTGCTCAAAATCCGGGAAGACTATTTTATTGTTGCCCAAAAGGATCGGTGAAGGTAAACATTAAATCTAATTTGTCTTCTTAGTAATGTGATGTGAAAGAGTAACTTAAATTTGTCTTCTTATGTTGTGCAAGGACAACTACCATTTGTTTAAATGGTCAGATGAGTCAATGATAGAGGAGATTGAAGACATGAAAGAAATGGTAGCGAATTTAGAATCAAATTCGCAAGCCATGAAGGAAACGGTCAATTGCTTTGATAATGATATGAATTACATGAAGAAAAAAGTTATTGAATGTCAGAAGAACATGGAGTCAATGACAACCAAGAGAGAAGGATGTGAGATAGAGGTGAAGAAAATGGTAAGAGAGATACTTTTCTTAAAGAGTATTATGTGTGGAGTTGTTGTCATCGCTAGTTGCTATTACTTTTGGGCATAGTTAGATCCTGAATTAAGTGTATTGTTGTTTGTAACTCGAAACTAAATGTATCATCGTGTTCTTTGTATGAATCTTTAGTTGTTTTTATGGTGTTCTGTTTGATGAAGAAGAAAGTTGGAACTACATAAAACATAGACATAACAAGGTTCACAAAAAGACATAACAAGGTTCAAAAAAGACATAACAAGTTAAACAAACAAATGCGGACAAGTCTTCACGGCTTCAATGACCCACGACCACGGCCACGACCACGAGCTACATCAAGCTTCTTCCGTTCTCTTGCCTTGTAAAGTGTGCTAGGTAGAATTGTGTTGTCCCTAGCGTCGATCACAGACCTACCAACTTGAATGTAGTCATCACCTGTAACAGGACTTGTGAATATACCATAACCAACCTACATTGAAAACAAGTGTTAATGTGCCATACATAATCAAAGTGTTACCCACTAGTTTTAGTACACTTACTCGAGGGATGGTAGTTGGTCCTCTGTCATATGTAGGCTGAGAAGATGAGGCTCCCTTGTGTGCCTGAGAAGACGAGGCTTCCTTCTGTAGCTGAGAAGACGAGGCTTCCTTCTGTGGATACTTGCGTGGCCTGCCTCGCTTCCTTTTCGGCAGTGCAGAGGACAAACTTGGAAGATCTTCAGCAGGCTGAGATAAAGACCCACCTTCAGCACTACCCCAAGGCCTCGAACTCTCGTTCTGAACAGGCTGGGACAAAGACCCACCTTCAGCATCACCCCAAGGCCTCCAACTCTCGTTCTGAATAGGCTGGGATGAAGACCCAACTTCAGCAGAATCCCAACCAGAAGTTGAAACAGCTAGCGATTCAGGTCGTTGAGCAGAACCTGCAATAGGTCTCACACGCGGCCTACTAGGAGGCTTTTTTGGAGGTTTCGGTTTTTCAGCATTTTTACATTTGTTCTTCTTGTGGCCTTCTTCACCACAGTTGCCACAGTGCTGGAAACATGAAACAATTTCACAACTTTTAGAACACCTTTACTTCCGATTTTGATCATAAAACACTAATTGCAAAACATTCTCATCAAGAAATAAGAAAGACCATTACTTACCATTTTGATCCCTCTTCTACCCACTCCTGCTGCTTCTTTCTCACCCTTCTCTTTCTTTCGCTTCTTCCCCGGTGGTCTGCCTCCTGGACTTTTAAAGAAAGGCGGCCTAACCTCCTCATCAGTGGTTATCTTCCACAAATTTATTCCATTGACAGGACCCATAGGACTCTCATAGCATCTCTTAAGGTTCTCAGTCGAATACCAACTGCTAATCAAGGTCCTAGGATTTTGTTCTGCGTTTTTCTCTAGCCGAAGCTCCGAACAAATGTGGGAACAAGGTATACCACTGATAAGAAACAATCTGCAGCTACAATCAACCTCGTTTCCAAGATGAACAACATACCTTTCTGTATTTTTATAAGTTACTTCATACTTCCAAAGTCCACATGAAAGAGGCATACAATATTTTGCCAAGTCAATTTGCTGATCAAGTAAAGCAATTGCTCTTGGAGTGAAATCTGATCTTGATTTCTCAGCTTCTAGTCGTTTCTTGTCACACGACACCATAACACTCGTTCTGATATCCTCAAGCATCTCCACTATGGGCTTCGTTCTAGCTATCCTAATAGCTGCATTGAAAGACTCACCCAAGTTGTTTTCCACTGCATCACATTTGGAATAGCCAGAGAAATAAGCCCTGAAAACACATAAAAACCGCAGTAAGCATTTAAAGTTCTCTCAACATAACATAAATATAAATCTGACTCACCTTGTCCAAGGAACCCAAATGTTTATCTTTAAATCAGCGTATGCAACCGGGTCATACTCCTTTAACTCTTTCATCTTCCTTTCAAACGCTAATGGATAGTATGAGTCTGCAGCAGCCCAAAATAAGTCTACTAACTCACTTCCCGAGTGTTTCTTCTTCCAGCAAGCGTGAACATGTCTGGCACACATCCTGTGTTCAGCATATGGCAGCAAAATTTTCACAGCTCCAATCAAACCCTTCTGCTGATCACTCGCTAAAGTTAGCCCATTCCCTGATCCCAAGGCTAAGTCATCAACAAGATGCTGAAAAAACCATAACCAGTTATTCGTACTCTCGACATCAACAATGCCCCAAGCAATCGGAAACATTTGATCATTCGGATCTCTACCACAAGCCACTAATAGCATACCGTCCATTCTCCATTTCAGGAAAGTACCATCAAGATGAATTATCCTTCTGCATGCAGCTTTCCATCCGTCTTTCAAAGCAGCAAAGCAAACGTAGAATCTATGAAACTTGGATTGTCGTACCTCACATTCAACTGTAGATCCATGATTTGATCTCTTCAACTCGAAAGCATAGTCATGGAGCCTCGCAAATTGCGCTGCTTGCTCTCTGTCAAAAGTCTGCAAACATCTCAGCCTTGTCCTCTCACAAATGGTCCAAGCTACATTAATGTTGCGTCTGAGGAGCTTTCTCTGCAGTTGCATTCCCGAAATGTTTGGATTCTCTCTGAATTCCTCCATGTATAAATCAGCTATTCTTGCATTCGTAAGGAGAGTCACCTTCCCACACCAAGTGCAATTGTGCTCATCTAGAAGCGATCTAACAAACACCCTAGGGGAGCTGCTGTTAATAGACGCATATATTCTCCAAGGATAATTCTTTTCAGCACAAACTGCCAGAACACGCTTGCTATCTGTCTTCTTGTACCTAATGTTCTTCTTCTTCTTCACAGCATATTTAGTCATAGCCTTTTTTAAGCTGTCGATGGTTCTGTATTGTTGACCTATCTCAAACTTCTTATACTTGCTATCATCGACATCCATCCTACCATCATCCTCACTCTCACTGTTATAGTTATCAACCTCAGCATATACATTAGGAATACCATCCTCATCCTCTACATTTTCTTCAGCACTACCATCGTCAACATTATTACCATCACCATTATCAGCATTATCAACATGAGCATCCTCCTCATCAAGTCGCCGATATTGAACCATCCTTTGATCAATGAAGGGATCATCACTTCTAACAACATACAGAGTTAACGCACCTGCGGCAATACCATAATGGACCGCCTTCTGCATTGTCTCCTCGTCCTCTATATCTTCTCTCTCGGTGGGAGTCTCCGGTGGAAACCATGAAATCTTCCTCATATTATCTTCATAACCAATAAAATCAACTAAAAGCATCAACACCTTCTTCACATTGAATCTTTCACCCACGTGTCTCCCACCTTCATGGGATCCCCCTCCAAGATAACCTCCATCGCGAGCCCAGTAGCCGCCGGCGTAGAAGTACAGATCGAAGCTCATCGTTTTTCTTCACCAATTTCAACTTCTCTTCACACAAAACCCAGATCGAAAAGCATCAAGCTCCCCTCTTTTGACCCCGTCTCTCACTCCCAAATTGATTTTCACAATCTCCCTCTCTCTCGATCCGTTTTCCTCTTTCTCGACAAACCCTAATTTTTTTTTTTGCCCCAAATCGAATTTTCCCCTTTGTTAATCACGGGTTATCAAACTTCATGCCATTTTTTATATCTCAAAACGGCAGTAAACACGAAAATGTCATGACGTTTAGTTAGACTAAAACGGGGTCGTTTAATCATTTCGTCTCTATTCTAACACCTGCAGACGGTGTCGACGTCGACGATATACGCATATCCAATATTGCGGGTGACTTTGCAGTTCATGGGATTGACTTGCACAACAAACACGTGAGGGTTGATTTTGCAAAAAATATTAACCGCAATGGTTTATTTGCACAAAACCCAAAAATCTATCATTGGAGAAATTTTTGTTTTATCTAAAAGAGTAAAGACCATAACTCTGCATCTTAACTGGACCAAACTTTGTGAAGAACTAAGTTTCAGTTTTGTTACGTTGTTCTTGTTTCTTGATAACCTCTGCTAGCTACCTAATTACTATATCGCGTTCTCATTACCAAGCTGATGATCGCTACTTCTTGGTTGGATAGTGGTGCGAGCAGTGTCATGTATTGTTGAAGAAATGGTAAAATATGTATATATATATATATACAAAGATTTTCGTTGTTATTGAATCGATGCAAAATATCGTATACTGGGCTTGTTGAATATTGCTGTATCATTTGGTTTGAAATTACATATTTTGTTAAATGAATTTGGGTAATAACTTGCACAAGCTAAAGCAAATTCCTTGGATAGATTTTGGTTGTTTGTGAATTTGCATATATATCGTAAGTGAATGAACAGAGAAGTGAAGTCATGAGATCTGTATTATGTAACCAAAAAGAAGAAAAACAAAAAGAAATCTTAGCAATTAGCTCGCAGAAACATTAGGTTTAGCTACAAAACTCCATAATCAATCTCAAGGAAAGTCAGTTTGGAGGACAAGGCCATTCTTGATTCTGTTTTGAGTCTTCTTAGGAGTTGTGAGTTCAAAGATTCTCAGATCTCCAACATCATTACTTATTATCCACGTAAGCTTACGTTTCTAAGGTCCAGAGCAACTTCAAACTCTGCGCTCAATGAGACTTGGGGAGATTACGATCGTCATGAGATCGTAATGGCAAAACGGTGTTTGTTGCATTTACTTTCGGTTTCCCATCGGAATTTTTCATGGGAGCTGTTATCGGAGTTGTGTTGTTGTTTGAAGGTTTACGAAAAAAAGAATTACAACCTAAACTTATCATTCTATAATTTCTATTAAACTAGTACAAATGAAAACTTCACAGTTTCACTACATCAGTCAATAACAAATATCATTCCAAGTAAAAAACCGGGCTATTTTTATTTTCTTTAAATTTTAAAAGGTTTAGTCTAAATTTCAGTATTTCATTTTTCCTAAATTCTTTTTATAGAATACTAAGTCTCTCATCCGTTATGCTCGTGTATATATTATAGATTAATTTAATACATATTTTGATTAATAAATTTTAAATTAGCAAATTGCAATGATAAAATTGTTATATGATGTTTGGTTATAGTACTTTTTTATGGTCAAAGATCAAATTTAAATATATCTTTAATTTTTTTTTAGCTTTATAGTTAATCATTTTTATTTAATATTTTCGTTATAGTTATATTTTATGTAAACTTTTATGGTCATAGATCAAATTTAAATATATTTTTTTGACTAATATGTGTTTTATATTATGAATGGATCATAAAAAAAATTATATCATGTATTTATTCATTGTATTTTAACTATTTTTTCAAAAATATTGTGAAAATAATTAATCAATGTAAATAGAAAATTGTATTTCATTTTTTCCTAAAAGTGTTTGAAATCTTTTTTTTGTTTTCTGTTTTAAATTTTATTATTGGTAACAACTTGTTTTGATGATGTGTTGGAACCGATTTTACCGTGGCCAATCCTGGTACGCCACGTCGATCTCGTCGACAGTACGCGTATCTGCAGATCAACTTCCCTGTAAACATTACGACCGATGGGACGCGTGCCGAAGATAAAAAAGGATCTGGCGGTAGAAATTTTTATCGGTTCGAGAAGATATGTGACTGGACGGCGGGATTGGCGGAGTCAATAGGAAGACGCGCCATAAATATATAAATAGAAGAAGGATCAAACCGAAGAGAATAGGTCGTCCGGGAAGAAGGGCAGAGAAGATTAGAAAAGATTGAACCTTTTGTTCCGATTGGAAAATGATTTCAGGCAGACGAAGAACCCCGCATCCATGTAGTCCGGGTAACCTCCGTGAGTGTTTTGACAACCGCTGTCTCACGCAATCCACCACCAACTCGGTTCGCGGCTTTCTCGTTGTTTACCGCCTGCTTTTCTCATTGTCGTCGTTCATTTCGTTCGTTTCATCTTTAAATACATCACAAACAAAAAGAATAAGAAAATAGACGGGTTTAGAATTGCATTGATTTGTATAATTAATTTAGATTTAAAGATAAGAGTTTTGGAAAGATGATATGAAGCCATTTAGGAGCCCAAATAATCCGTTCCTTTTATTAGTGTAAATTATCACACAAGAATATTAATCATTTCTAGTATTTCGGTTATTCCCCACCGTTTTATTTCTTATTTTCTTAGAATATAATTTGTCTTTTGTTTCAATTTGTGCTGTTAGTCATATGATATTCACTTCCGATGAATCTTCGTATTAGTTTTAAACACATAATCGATTTATCTTCTGGATATATTGAAAATATAAATAACATTTCCTAAAAAGCACATAAATTATTTTATGATAGTCAACTCCTTTTGGATTCGTTCTAGTAGATAAGGTAAACTAAAAAACATCTGGAAACCATATATGGCAAAATTCATGCCTCCACCGCTCCACGGAACTTGGGAAAAGAATAAGTCAAACTTTAAAATATTTGTGCAAATATACTTGTTTATTATATAACATTCATATATCATTATAACATTTGATTCAGAATATTGAAGTTTATTATAGATACTCAAGTTGATATATAACGCCACTTTTGCATACATTATTAATCAAACTAAAAGCAATTGGATTAGCCGATCATAATTTATCCCTTCGTGTTGACTTTAAATTTCGTTAATTTCTTTACGATCTGAATAATGTGTGAACTGAAGCCAGTAAGTTTATGGGATAGGTAAGTTAAGTAAAGTAAGTAATTCACAAATTGACATTTTATATTGTATTTAACAAGATGGAAAAAAGTTTGTACTGAATAGTTTAATCTGATTAGCTTTCATGCATAAAAAAAGATGCGTTCCTACAAATCGAATTTTTGTGTGTGTTTTTCTTCTTCTTCAAATAATAGTAGTGAATCATCTTTCAAAAAAATAATAGTAGTGGATAAAACCAAAAAACAAAAATAATAGTAGTGAAAGTTTTGTTGTTAATAGTGAAAACGATCATCTCCTGAGTAAATACTTTATATTTTATTAAAAAATATATATATTTTATTATATAAAATTTGATGCGTCAAATTTGCTAATTATCATGATCGTGACACATATCAAGTTAATCGATAAAATTTTTGGCACATGTTAAAAAATTCAACCAATTAGATTTTAATATAATTTTTACATAAATCTAAAAATTAGTTTAAAAAAAAATAAGTTTTTTTTAGATTAAAAAAAATTGTATAATCGATTATTAATACTAAAAAAAAAAAATCAAAAAGTTAAATAAAAAATTAAGAACAAAGAAAATAAGTTTATTTTATGATTTTCATTTAGATTAAGAAAATTGTATGATCAATTACTAGTACTAAAAAAAAATCAAAAAGGTAAATAGGAAAATAAGTTTCTTTTATCTTTTTCATTGTTAAAATAGATATAACCATTTTAGTTATCCGTTTCGTTCGCTACGGTTCACACTTCGAATTAACCATAAATTATTTATTTAATTTAATAATATTTAGTTTCTTTATTCACAGAATAACAGTTATTCGACATTTAAAACACAATCATGATATAACTTAAACAATAATAAAATAAAATTAGTTTTTTATAAACAAAACATCATAAAAAGAATATATTATTTTCATTATGATTAAAATATATTAGTAAATAAAAATTTAGATTAAAAATTATACAATCAAATATTAATCCTAAAAAAGAAATGATTAAAATAAAAAAGAATTTTTTAAAAAAATATATATACTTTAATAGAAATCTAAAATAAAAACAAAAGTAAATATAATTAACTACAGATTAAGAAAATATACAACCTTATTATATAAAGCTTGATGTTTCAAATTTACTAATTAACATGATCGCGATATGTGTTAAAGTCTATCGATCAAATTTTGATACTATTGAATATATTTTGTTTGCGAATTGTATTTTTCACAGCAAAATAGATATTTTTTTTATTATATCAAAATGTTATCTGGAAATAGTAATAAAATTTATTTACAAAAAAAAGAAAAAAAATTAGATTTCTTTTTTAATTTTATTTTTTTTCACAAACGATCAAATTTTATTTTCAAATATCTTTTTACCGGTTTAAAATATTTTATTCGAAAAATGATATAAATATAGAAGATAACAAGAAAAGAAGGACCATGACCATATACAATATAATTTAATAGAAATATGATAGTCATTTGTATAATATATTTTGAGAATATACCTACGATGTGTCGATGGATATCCCCTGATCAGTAGTTGACAAGTCTATTTATCAATTTGGCTTTCCTTTATATTTTCGGAAGAATATAAGTTGACTTACCTGACACATTTTATGCGAAACTTTACCCAAATGCGAAAAGCTCAAGCGATATGCGTCCACAGTTTGAGTCCCAAATGCGAAAAGCTCAAGCGATATACGTCCACAATTTGAGTATTGGTGTGACAAAAAATCCACCGTTTCTTCTTCTTCAAATATAGAAAAATAACTGAGTATTGGTTTCCTGGTTTTCTTTTAAAAAAAAGAAACAAAAAAGGTGCTAGGGGAATTAACATATTAATTAACCCACCGTTCTTAATTATATTACCCCTATATATATTGTAAAATTTTGGATTTGAACCTGAGATATCGATGGGAATCTTACATATGTATTTATAAATGTTGGCACTAATAAAAATGTTTTATATTGTTGGAGTGTTTGCTTATTTATCGTTATATATAATCTACTGATTGACCTTTTTACAGTTAGAAAAAACACACTAACTTAAAAGAATATCTGACTGACCTATAGGACATACTATATTATATATATATATATATATTTTTTCATACGAATATTTTTGGACTTCCTTTGTTACAAAATTCATATGGAATTTTCATGTATGTACGGGAGGAAGCAGAAGAATGTAATCTCCTTAGATCACGACCAAACGACCATCCAACCATGTTCTCGAATCATTTCGGTCCAATCCAACCAACCTGATCAGAAATAATTATCAATTTAAATTTATTAATTATAAACGAAAAAAAGCATACTACTATTTAAAATAAAATCAAAACCAGTTTTATTGCACTCATACTCGAAAATATGATGACGTATGTGCGACTGGTAAAGTATATATAAAGTTATAAACACAGATTATGAATTTAAAAATAAAGAATTAAAAAACATTTGTATGGGCCTTGAAAGCCCAAAACAGATGAAGCATGCGCGTGAAAACAACTCTAATATCTGGATTCCAAGATTCCACAACAATTCGTCTCCTCCAACAGTTTCTCTTCTTCTATGTTCCCCTTTCGACAAAAAATAAATAATTAACGGCAGAAATCGCTTTGGCTAAATTTCCCTCTTCCGGAACAGGATCTCGCTGATCGCCGCCGGGAAGATTCAATTCCCCGGGAGTGAAAAAACTCACCGTCTTTTTATTTTATTTTAGTTTTTTTCACCGGTGGAGTTTCAGGAGATGGTGTCGCCCGAAAACGCTAATTGGATTTGCGACATGATCGATGCCGACTATGGAAGTTTCACAATCCAAGGTCCAGGGTTCTCTTGGCCCGTGCAGCAACCTATTGGCGTTTCTTCAAACTCCAGGTTTCTCAACGAGCTCTTCCCTCTCGTCTCTGAGTGCTTCAATTAGGGTTCGGATCTGTTTTTCTAAGAGCTTCAGATTGATTTGGGTGAAATCAGTGTAGTCATCTTTCTGTAAAATGCTTGAAGAATTTCTTTTCGTTAGTAATTGGTATGCAAGTGAGTGGGCGTTTCAGTTCTGAACGCTCGATTTGATCGAATGAAGCTTAATTTACTTGCAAAAAATGGATTTTTGCTTTCTCACAGGATTTCAAAAGAAACAATAGTTCAAGAGTAAAACAACGAATTCGTAGTTTTTTTTTGGCTAAGTTGAAGCTTGTGGGATTGCTTTTAAGTAGCCTATAGGGAAGAAACTGAGACCCCTATTGTTAGTTCGTTACCATCAAAAATACTTTTTTTAAGCTTAAAAACTGGGTTCTTTAGCTGGTGAGATATCCTTACAGTTGGTTAAATGATGTTAAGTCTTCAGGAGAGGTCTTGTGTTTTGTTTATCCAAAGTCAACTCTGTGTGTGTGTGCCTGGCATGTTTTAGTGCACTTCTGACATGTTTCTTGATTCCGGAATCGATTGATTGATCTATAATCACTTTATTGGGTGGGAATTAGATTCCTTTTTGTGGATAGGGCTTTTCTATCTGAGTGGCTGGTTTGACCTTACGGTGCTAATATCCTGAATAAAAATCTTCTTCCTTGGAAGGGAGTTTGTAAGTTGTTTGCATGGTTGAATATAATTTTTCAGAGCTTCTGTTGGAGATAGAAAAAAGTGTTCGAATGATTTCTGGTAATTCCCTCGGATTGTTTGCATTGTAGTAACAACTAACAACTTAGTTGCTTTGTTGTTTTTCTCGTTGGTTCAGCGTGGGAGTTGATGGCTCGGCTGGAAATTCAGAAGCCAGCAAGGAACCTGGCTCCAAAAAGAGGTAAGCTTCTTCTCGTAAACTCCACCTGTCGCACCTTTATTCAGAAAACCGACTGAACCACGAAACTCTAGCAATCTATTCATGGTTTAGCTTTTTCGGGAATCTGTATTGGCTCTCTTCAAATGTTTTTGGCTTGACAAGGTATCGGAAAAAGTAATCCTGGTCATTACTTGTCTCAGGGGGAGATGTGAATCATCCTCTGCCACTAGCTCGAAAGCATGTAGAGAGAAGCAGCGACGTGACAGGCTGAATGACAAGTAATCTTTTCAATTTTGTGTTTCCTTCTCTTTTTCCTCTTCTTGTAGGTGCTAACATCTATCGCTTTTTTAAATGAATAACAGGTTTATGGAATTGGGTGCAATTTTGGAGCCTGGAAATCCTCCCAAAACAGACAAGGCTGCAATCTTGGTCGATGCTGTACGCATGGTGACACAGCTACGGGGCGAGGCCCAGAAGTTAAAGGACTCCAATTCAAGTCTTCAGGACAAAATCAAAGAGTTAAAGGTGAAGATTTTCCCTCGATTTATAATCCTCCTTTTTCCATTGAAAATCATCGAATGCTTACTAGTTTCTTATGATCTCGACCAGACTGAGAAAAACGAGTTGCGAGATGAGAAACAGAGGCTGAAGACAGAGAAAGAGAAGCTGGAGCAACAGCTGAAAGCCATGAATGCTCCTCAACCAAGCTTTTTCCCTGCTCCACCTATGATGCCAACTGCTTTTGCTTCTGCTCAAGGCCAAGCTCCTGGAAACAAGATGGTGCCAATCATCAGTTACCCAGGAGTTGCCATGTGGCAGTTCATGCCTCCTGCTTCAGTCGATACTTCTCAGGATCATGTCCTTCGTCCACCGGTTGCTTAACTGGGACAAAAGACCTCAAGAAAAATCACCAACTGGTTTGCTTCTCGCTTCCGCTGAAAAAAAAGTCTCCATTTGTTTTGCCCTCCTCTTTCTCGGCTTTCTTAGTCTTATCGTTGCTTTCGTTTTATGGTGTTATCTTCGTAACTGTTATCTGTTGAACAATGATATGACATTGTAAACTCCAATTGCTTGGCGTAATGTTATCTATTCACATGTAAATTTAAGTAGAGTTTGGCAGATCGTCTCTCACATTATGTGTTCTTACATTAATACGTAGAATGGGTTTTTACTTCCTCGCCATAAGAGTTTTGAAAGTACAAAAAATTAGAAACATGAGAGACTGAAAACTAAAGAGACAGCAAAACATGATCTGGAAGAGGGAATCTTGACCAGAGAAGTACAAACTCCATTGCAGACAAGTGTTGCTCTTATGGTTTATGTTTTTGACCTGTGAATCTCTCTCTTCTCTGGGGTTTTAGCCAGTTTTGGTTTTTGTGATTATTATGATGCGCTAATGTGACAGCTCCTGATGAACCTGTCAGAGGAATCAAGATACTTAGACCAGAGAGGACGTAGATGAGGAAATGCTATATCAAGCCAAGGCTTAGCTCTTCCATTGAAATGAACAACAGCTGCACTTTCAGCATCAGAAAAGCTTGTGGCCTCTTGGTATCCAAGACCAAGCATATGCCAGAACGGATCGATGGTCTGAACATGGCCGTGGAAAGCTATCAACCCGGGAGGCAAAGTTCCCAGCTGCCACAAACTCAGGTCTGACTTTAAGTTCTGCAACATATACATGAAAATGAGCCGAGTTAAGTTGACTACTGCTTGATAGTGTTTGTTGGCTAGTTAGTGGTTTTGGTTTACCTCGTCGAGCCAGTGATAGTAAGTGGAGCTTATGTTAGTCTTCCTCCAAGCCGATAGATCGAAAACATTCATCCCGTAAGCCCAAGCGCATTCCTCTGGGTCGAAGTTTCTGGCAATTATCGGATTTGAGAAATTGAGGTAACTCTTGAACTTCTTTGACATCACAAACTTGTCTTCTCCTCTACATGTCTCCACTGCTCCATTAACTTTCCCATCCATGTCAATGTCCCAAAGTGGTGAAAGATCGGTTTGGATCACAATGTCATCGTCTAGAAACACAACCTTGTTTAGGCTCGGAAACAACTGCAGAAAAAGAAGAAGCAAAGACGGTTTTAGCCTTGTGAGTCTCTAATGGTCCGAGTATTCTTCACCAGTCACGGATCAAATTTACCTCTGGTAGATGAATACGGATGTGATTCATCAAGGAGTTGTATTTAGGGCTAAGAGCTTGTAACTTAGCAGCAACAACAACCGGATTTTCCTTATTATTAGCGACAATAACCGATGATCCGCCTCTGAATTGAGACCTCACTCTCTGATCCTTCTCCATAGCTTCCAAAACCGGAACTTTCCCTTTCGATAACCAATCGAAATGATGCAAAGCCTTGACCTCAATTATTGCTGGAGACAGAGGATGCAATGAGAACCAAGCTTGCATTGGGAAATAAGTTTTCCTATCCGTTATGATGTGAAGAACGATCTTGTGAGGTCTTAACGAGTTTTGAACCAAAGACTTAGCCACGACCGAAGCTGCAAGAATATTGTCTGAAGCCAAGACAAAGTGAAAGTAGTTGTTGTCGACCAAGGTTGGGACTAGCTCGGCTTCTGGAAGCTGGAGACGTGCGGCTGAGTTGATCGAATGTTCGTTGGCTAGTTTAAGAGCTAAACAGTGAAGCTGTTTCGGAATACTGCTTGATGCGACGTGTCGGTATAGATACTCTTGGATCTTAGCCGTTCTTGTTCTTTGTTCCATCAATGTCACCATTTCTTTTAGCTTTTGAGCAAATTCTCTTGCGTCTGATTTGCTTCTTTTGACGTCAGACATGAAATCTTGAAGTGTTTGAGGTATGTCTGACCTTCCTTTTAGCTCTTGTTCACTTAAAGGCTGTTCCAAAACTTGGTACATAGCTTCTGGAACATTCTAAATAAATAACCAAAGAAAAATTAACCTTTTTAACCACAGTAAATGTAAATGTGGTTCAAGAATCTGAAACTGAAGTTAGAGAACTTACACCAGACTCAACCCTTCTTCCTAAAAGCTTTGGCTTTAGTCTTTTTCCCAAGCAGGCTGTTAATTAGAAAGAACAACAAAAAAATTCGTCTCATATTTAGATAATGTTTTCATTATTAGATTAACTAATTTTCTCTCTTTTGAGTCTCTTGAAACGTTTATAAATATTATATTAAGCTCGACCATTACACTAAAAATAAACCTGAAACAAACCGACCAGTTCTTGGATTATTCATTATTGGGCGTAAATCTCTAGAAATTTTTCAATATCTTTCGTTTGGAATTATTCGTTTACATGATGAACTTGGGGATAATTTCTTTTTTCCTATAACTATATTTATTTTTTAGCTCGACTACGTGTATCTTACATAAATGATTGAAAAAAGTAAATTGCGTAAGGGTTTTCGTAAAATGAAATCGCATTTATATAATTTAATTTGAGGAAATGAGCAAAAAAAGTAGAGAGTTTTCTTTAAAAACGAAATTAGTAGTAGTTCATTCATTTACTTAACTTACGGATTTAGTAAAAAATAAATAAATGAGAAGACAAGAACAACCTACCAAGAGAGGAGCAAGGAGAGGGATCGCCGTCGATAGAATCGACGGTGGAGAGAACGAAGACGAAACGGAGAAGAAAAGTGAAGAAGAGAAGAGAATAAAATATCATTTGATACGAGAATCTTCTCGAACCCACCTTCACTTTTATGAACTCTCTTAACCCTTTCCCTGTGACCACCGTCACATGTCTCAAGCTCGGAGATATATGCAATTGCATCTCTCTGGTTCTGTACTTCTGTTTATGTCTTTGTTTTCTTCTCTCTTTTTTTTTTTTTTCTGAACGTGGGTTTGTCTGAAAGGAGATGGATGTCCGAAGAGGGAAAATGGATCTTACGTTGTTATGTATTGTATGATTATTCAAAAGGGTCTGTGTCATTTACCTAACCTTGCTTTGTGTTTAGGTTATTAATAGCAGATCGTATCTGATGTTTCATGTGAAGAAAAAGAGATGTGTGTTTGTTAGAAGTAGAAGAGCACTACGGTTTATATGTGATGGGTTTTCTTTTTGTATTTGCATGAAAAACATAATTCGGTTTTTTTTCCGGTTTACTCAGATATACCATTTGGTTAAGTATTCAAATAGAGCAATTGAATATCACCATTTTTGTGTTTTGTAAAACGCAATGTTATAAATATCACCGTAGTTTCGTATCGTAGTTCCTATCCGTTATCAGGGTTCTATTTGGTACATTTTGGTATAGGTCGGTTCGGTTTGGAGATTTCGGTTTAGGATTTGGCTTTATGTTGAAGGAGGGAAGTTGGAGAGAGAAAGACAAGTCAAAGCAAGGCAACACACACATGTTAAAAAAAAAAAAAAAAATTGGGAGTGTAGATGAAAAGGAGCTGTTTGGTGGTTACAAGACATAACTTTACCTCTAAATAAAGTCTTTGAACAAAGACATTGGAGCTTCAACTTCAGAATTTACTTTTTGAGGACTAATTTCCTCTCTAATTTCCATAGCTACCTTTTTTTTCTTAAGTTATTCTATCTCGCCCACACCCAAACAAGAAGTCTTTTTGTAGTTTTTTTTTTTTTTTTTTGACATGAGAAGTCTTTTTGTAGTTTGTAGTACACTTTAGCCTTTTGGCCTTTCCTTTGTAAGTTTTGCACGCTTTAATTTCTGCTGGTTATGGAAACCTTTAGGGTTTTTGTCTAAGTATAGGAACAAAGACATTGAAGCTTCGAATTCATAATTAGTTATGTTCTGTTATAGGAACAAAGACACACTTTTATGTGGGAGAACTCTTTTCCTTTCCAGACTTAGATTATAAAGGTGCAGTAAAAGTGTTCATTTTTTTTTATTGTGTTTACATCCTAAGAATAGTTGATGAATCAATAGGCCAATAATGTTGATCCGTAACAAAAGAAAAGTATATTGCTATTTACATCTAAAAGATATGTCAGTTTTCTTTTTTCTTTTTTTTTCTATACAATTTTCAAGAGTTATTTTTTGTTCTTCTGTTGTTGAACTTTGAAGCTGAGTTTGTGGTGAAAAAAATAAACCAATAACAACATCACCTTCTTTTATTCCAACTCCTCTTCATCCTCCCCTTCACTATGATTCTTCTCCTCTGCAATACCTTCTTCATTATTTACAGGCTTGCTTTCGGTGTCTTCTTCTGATATCGAGCTATCTTCTTCAGATCTCATGCTCTCTTCTTCTGATCTCAAGCTCTCTTCCTTGCTATGTACATCTCCGAGCTCAGTCTCTGTTCCATGACCCTCTAGAGGAGCCACTTGATCACCTTGCGTAGTGTTCCTTGGACTCTGCAATGATCTGTTGCATAATATTATGTATCAAGAAACCGTGACAGAGACCAAAGAGGAAGTAAAGCATGATCAGATTTCAGAAAACTCACTCTCTCATCACTTGTTGGGATTTTGAAGAAGGGAGATAACCCCAGACTGGAACCAAATCTCTTGTTCTTGCTTCAATTGTTCGAGTTTGGACTCCTTCAATCTCCATCTCCCCTCCTCCTCCACGACCACTCTCTTCATTCAGATCCATCACCAATTCTTGAAACCTAAACTGTTTTGTGCAAAATACAAACTATGAGAGATATCCACACAACACATTAACCACTTTTTCGGATCATTCTCTCTAAAAAAAAAAGAGAGGAAACTTTTACATTTCTCCTTGCCCATAACGGTAGCTGCTGAGACGGCTGATACATTTGCAATTCTGCTTCAGAAATATACAACTGATGCTTATCCTCCACACGGGCCTTTCCTTTCTTACTTACTTTCCAAGATTCCTCAGCACTCTGCTTTCTAACAATCTCCGGAAACACTTTACTTTTAGAATCCGAAGTTGTTCCACCTCCATATATGTCACTGTGGTGATCCTGCATCTCTCTTCTAGATTGGTTTTGGATTATGGACCACCTTCGTATTGGCTCAACCCCTACTTTTCCTTCAGTCTCTGAACCCGACTCAAAATCAAACCCCGTCATCACCGCAGCCTCATGACCAGCCCCAACCTGATCTGCCTTTAATGCATACTGTGTCATACATCCAGAAGGAGCAAAAACCAGAAGATTCCTCTTGGAGCTATTATCAGAAGAAGCAGAACCATAGTGGTTGTTTTTATTCTTTTCATCGCAGTAACAGAAAGTCGATGCGATTGCACCCGGAAGAGAGCCTCCAACCATTCCAGCTGCTGCAGCTGCAGCACCGCTCATGGTTCCAACCCATCCGCTGCTGTTTCCGCTTCTTATCCTATTAATCGCTGACAGAGGAACCGGAGAATTCCCCTGTCCCTCGGGATTAATCTCAAACAGATGACTTGTCCCTCTTGAAGAGCTAATCACTATCAGATTGCTATCATTGCTGAAACTGATGTCTTGTATCACCTGAAAAAATCACACCAAGGTAAATCAAAGACAGTCAGGTTTTTTTCAATACGCGTAAGTGAAAGGGCTCTCTGCTTACCGCATTAGTAAAACCGCGCTGAAGCCTGAACAGATGCACAAACGACGATGTGTTCGCATCACTACTTGTAGAGGTTCTAGGCATTATTCTAAAGACGTTAATATTGTGTCCCTGAATTGAAGCAGTCACCAAAAGCATGCCGCTTAGATCAAAGCTCAAAGCCGAAATCGGACTCTTGTGTGCCTTAAACTGCGCTATGACGCTTTTGCTTATGATATCTTTGATTATCACCTGCACACACCATTGAAAGTGTTTAAAACACAGATCAATGGAAAAATCAACTTGAGAGCAAAACAACTCGAGGAGGATTTGGCGTATACCATTCCTATGCTATCCGCGTCTGGCACATTGTCATTAGCAACCCCAATGCCTTTCAAACCAGGGATATACGGATTGGGCAGAACCTCTGAGCAGTACCTAGAAAACGACCGGTACCCTTTGTCTCCAAGAGTCACGATCCCAGAAGCGATCTGCCTGCTCGATTCTCTTGCAAATTGTGCAACAGAGGGTGATGATGACAGTGTGATAAGCTCTGAAGTGAAATGTGTGGAACTTGAATCAGCAATACGACTTCCACTATAAGCAATCCATCGTGGACCAACTGCAAGAGGACCATATCCAACACCCAAGGAGCCATAAGCGATGGGATTAGTGACAATCATGTATTCCTTTTGCAATGTTTTAGCATCAAAGCAATGTATCTGCAAACACATGTTCCACACTGTTAGTTTCAAAACAGACAAAATCACAGGAAACAGAATCCACACAATATGACAATGTCGAACCTGAGCTGCTTGTAGCACAGCAACAATCCGAGAACTGCACCTAACCGTATAGATGATAGCCCTGAATCTCAGCGTATGCACATAAGACTGAGACTTTAACGAGTAGACATGCACATTTGTAGGAACCACGGTTTCGCTTCCGGTGTTGTCAGAAGCGCTCTGTCTGTTAGAATTCTCTTCCCAAGAACTGTCACCACACACAGCCAAAAGCGGGCGGCTCTCAGAGAACTTGTCATCTACAACTTCCGAGTATATTGGGTTCGGTAGCATTTGCATAAAGGATGCTTGTCCATCATACGCAGAAACTATAACATGGACGTTCTCTGTTTCTTCGACATCCCAAATTTGAAATCCAGACTGAAATGCAAGTAGAAGAACTCTTCGAGTATCGCCATCTTCTTTCTCTAGCTTATCAAACCCAGCCCATAGTACCTTTTGCATCAAAAACATCCAACTTTTCATAACTTCTCAATAGAGTAACCCAACAAACCTAAAGGTCGATCTTTTAAGGTCTATCATCAACCAAATGAAGCAGAAACCCCAAAAAAGATTCTTGTCACCTAAAGAGAAACCTAAGCAAGTGTTTACCCCAAGAACCGGCAAGAATCTTCACCCATTATAACAAGTTCTTAACTTCGACTATTAACGCAGAGAAAGTTCCTTTATTTCACCTAACTATTTTTGTTCCGAGCTGAAGCAATTTATTTACCTGATCGTGAGGAGATTCAGCGTCCCGGTTAACGGCGGAAGAAGCGGCGGATGCGGCGGAGCGAGCAACCGTGGAAGCACCAGAGGAAATCACCCGAAGGCAGTTAGACAGAGCACGAAACGAGCTCCGAGCTGATCGCGACACAACTCCGTCCGAAGTCGCCGGCTTCTGAGAACCGTCGCCGTTCTTCCTCATGACGGTGAACTCTTTCACTATCTAGCCTTGATCGTTAGCCTCTCTCCGATCAAACAAGTTTCTATATTTCTCTGCGCCTGAGATTTTTTCCAAGAAAATCTTTCACGACCGAATCTCCGAGAAAAAGGGAGGGGATAATTCCAATTCAAAATCCCCAAGAAAAGTACCCAAATTTGAACAAATTCCTCGATAATTTTTTTTTTTGTATCTACTGAATGAAGATTTAGAAATGAAATTGGAATCTAAAAAGAAAAAACGAAATACACGCAAACTCGAAATTTGCTTCTTCTTCAAGTTGTCCCGAAGCAAGAAAACACCGAGACACAATCAAAGCTCTGATCAAAGAAACAAAAGGGGAAAAAAATCGAATATTTGCAAAACCCAGAACAAAGAATTAGCGATCAAACTGAAAAATACTTATGCTGAATCGCCGCTAATGAAGAAGATGATATGTATTTACCTAAAATCGGAAAGAAGAAAAAAACGAAGAAATGAAGCAACAAATTCGCGTTTTGCTGGAATCGGGAGGTAAATCGAGAAAGAATTTGAAATTGGAAGACGCGATTTTAAAAACCCAGAAAAAAGGAATTTAGCGTGTCCCGAAGCAGGAATCTGATTACGACTTTGGAAACGTTTAGGAGCAAGAAAGGGGAAAGATTTTAGGATAAGAGAGCGAAGACCTAAGAGACGAAAGCTGTTTCAAACTTCATAAATGATTTTCATTTTCTTATTTAAATGAAAAAAAAGGATTAAGATCTCTTTTACGTATCGTCTTTGTAGCTATTTACTACAGAGAGAGAGAGAGAGAGAGACTCATCTTCCACGTCTCTTTCCCTATTTATTTAAATAAAAAAGTAATACTAGTAATTGTGAAATGTCTGGTTTTATAGGTTATATTATACCGATAATTAAACCGAACAAACCTAAATATTAATTGTATTTACATCAATTAATTGTCGATTTTAAGGAGCCGAGTTTGAACCAATCAAATCCACCAAAATTAGTACGACGTGCACTAGTCTTTTTTTTATTTTCGTGACGTGCGCTAGTAGTCTTAGATGAAGAATTTGATTAGTTTAATTTTGTTTTTCTGTTTTTTTTTAAATTAGTTTATTGGTTAACAACTTAAGAATAAACTAATTTGGTTCATCTCGGTTTCATATAGATTTAACTGGTTCAGTTAAAACCAATCACTAGCTCTGAAACTACTGACTGACCCGAAGACAATACGGTGCCCATTTTATAATACTGAGAGTTTAAAATATTAGGCCCATGTTAGGCCCACTAAGGAGCTTTTTTCCCCCCTTCTTTTGACTCTTTTCAAGTACTAAACTACTTCTACATAGAGAGAGAGACCCAAGAAAAAAGTATTTAGTCACCGGACGTGGCCGATGCTATTCCGTAACGTTTCAAAATCAAAGAAGTTTCTTCTTTTGCAGATTTGTAGTTGAGGACAATAACCTTTCCCTTCTCCAAGTCCAACCTCAGATCCTCGGTGCGACAGTTTTTTATGAGCTTACGTAGTTGCCTCATATTCTTTAGTTCCACTCCGTTCACTTTCATCACCTGTTTACACCATAAATATATTTATCCTTATTCAAGACACGAAAATTATAGACGGATATAGGAATTGGGAAAAAAAAAAACTGTATTTCTTGATTCTCAAGACACACATGATCAATCGTACGTAGAACTCATGGTGTTTGGGACTTTTAACTGAAAACAAGCAATAAATTAATGACTTTCCTGCAAGTGTGTGAAACTAGCGTATTTTATGTTGATCTTATCGAATAACACCTGCACCCAAAAAAATAAAAATAAAAAAAATAATCAAACTCTTGATACCAAAATGGCCAAGAAGACATTGTTGTTTACTTATATTTGAAACTCAAATTGCTAGGCATGCTTAAATGGCCAAGAAAATATCTGGGATACAAAGAGAGGGACCATAAGTTATCTTCAATTGTTCTATCGACTCCATTAAGTTATGTTTTGTTTTTGTAACGTAGCAAAATTTCATGTTTTTTAAAACAGATTGGGTAGAAAAGGAAGCACAAACCTGAGAAATTATGATAATCTGTTCTAAGTAGTTTTGCCTCCTTTTCAATGCACAACGCCTACATATGGCGTTACAAGAATCAATGAATGCCTCAGAGAGAGGCACAAAGATCAAACCCGCAAATATGTAATAACTTGGATCAAGTTGGCGCACCGGAACCAGCCGTTTACCCTACGTATTGTTTTTGATTATAAATAGGGGGCAGTAAATTTAATTATTGGACGGAAGAAAAGAAAAAAGGTCACAAAACTCTTAATAACAAATAGTTCAGTAGCAAAGTATATATATGACTTACGGGTCTGAATCTGATACTGAACTTATACTCTCTTCCATCTCTTAAGACTTTACATAAACTTGTTTCACCTGGTTTCTTCATAGAAACCAAATGATTAAAAGTTATCCGTTCTTTTCCCCGAAAAGAAACTGCGAATGAAGCAAAATATTAATGATCACTTCACCAACACATGCATACACATGGAGAGAGATATATTCACCAGCTGGATGCAATATATGTAACTATTTTCGTGAGCTTAAAGAAAAAGAAAAACCTAAATATTTATTTACCTTTCTCATCATTTCCTATAGGAACACCATCAATTGCAAGAATGACGTCGTTTTTTTTCAGAATTCTATGAGCATCTGACACGGGATTAATTTCATTTATAAGTATTCCTGTCATTTCATCATTCATTTTAAAGTGTTTACGTAAAAGGTTCAACTCTCGATACAATACCTTTTGTAACAGAAATAGTATCACCACCTGCATTTTAGCCTAACATAACTCATTAGTCATTCTTATGAGTATATATATAAGGACCGTCTTTTACCATGTGCAAAAAGAAGTAGTTAAACATGGTCCTAATTAATTCATAAGAAATTACCTTAAGAATTTGTTTTAATACCGCTTAATAGCACTGATCCTCGGAAACATTCCACTAATCTTTAGGCAGTCGTGATTGTTATTCTTTTCTCAATAGTCAATACCATATATATTTCAAATCTTTGTTCCCTTGTTTCTAAATCTAGTCAAGTTTTTTTTTTTTTTTTTTTTTTTTGTTACTCATACAAAAGCATTTTGTTCAAGACGTACCAACAGGATAACCGAGAACGAAGACAGTTTCGCCGATAAAGGGTATGTCTCCGAGCTCCAAAGGATTCACATCCTCCCAAAACTCTTCATTATCAACAACTAAGATGGCTAAGTCACATTCAAACCCAACCGCTTCAACTATTGCTTCGTACTTAGTGGATGAACCATGCTTTCTCACTTGCACGTATGCGTCATCATCCACAACATGAGCTTTTGTAAGAATCCTCCTTCCGGAAATTACAAATCCTACATTAGATTCCACCGCAAGACATATAAGTCAAACTATACAAAAGCAGACAACCAAAAACGAGAGAGAGAGATGGTTGGATTATGGAAATACCGGAGCCGCCCCAGGATCTTGCCCCCTGCCATTTCTGCCAAGGTTCAATAAGGCTAGGCGTACTAGAGAAGGAGAAGATTTTCACCACCGAGTCAAGAGCCGCATAAATATCACAACGGCTCGTGTTTTCTGTGTGCCTCGACTCACTTTGCGACGCAGAAGAAGAGCAACGACATATGGCACGAAAACGAGAAGTTCCCGTACTTGGCAGTAAGCCACTATTGCAACGAGGAAGAAGGAAAGGAGAAGAGAGGAATCGAGGAACCTGAATGGTCGAGGATTTGCAGAACCTGGTCACAATACGAACAGACCATAATGACATTTTGAGCGGCTAGGGATTTTGATTGATGGGTTATGAGTATATATATATACATATTGTATATGGTAATATGTATATGGTATGTATCATTTTGTTAATTATGGATTTATGGTTTTGTTTACTTGATGGTCACTCATAGTTTTTCATTAGTTTCATTAATTCCTTAAAAAGTTTACTCTTTACATTTTAGGTCGAAATAAGGTAATCCGGTTCACCTCGGTTCAATATATAGATTTGAGTGGTTCAGTTAAATTGTTCACTTGTGACTGACCAGAAGACAATATACGACCAGCTTTTACGGTTAAATATTAATAAGTACAGCTTTTTCCTCTTTTTGGAGTTTACGGTGATAAATGGTTCTAAATGTTGTAAAAGTAATGAATCTTGTGTTTTATTATGATGACTAAAAGCCTCTTTATATAGTAGTTACATAAGGGTAGAAAAGGAAATATCCTTTTCCTACATGAATAAGGAAAACATCTAATGTGGTCGCCTATGTCCTAAACGTATTGGGCCTTGTCTTCACGCCAATGTTACAATGGGCTGGGCCGGTTATGGAGATCGAACCTCTATGATTTATAACACTCCCCCTTGATTGACATAACCGGATCGTGATGAATGGATCATAGTAATACGCTTGGGGATGCTGCCTCATTAAAACCTTACCAAGGAAAACCCAGTGGGACAAAACCTTAGTGAAGGAAAAAGAGTACAGCACGTATTACTCCCCCTTGTTTTAGGCATCACTGAAGGTCTCTTAGTCGGCGCATGCCGATCTGATACATGAGCTTCTTGAGCGTGGAGGTTGGAAGCGACTTGGTGAATAGGTCGGCTGAGTTGTCACAGGAACGTACTTGAAGCACTTTGATTTCTCCGGTCTTCTGTAGATCGTGAGTAAAGAAAAACTTCGGTAAGATGTGCTTCGTCCTGTCTCCTTTGATGTATCCATCCTTCAGTTGAGCAATGCATGCGGCATTGTCCTCGTAGAGTACGGTTGGCTCTTCCTTCTCATCGGTCATTCCACAGTCTCGCCTTATGTGCTGAGTCATCGATCTCAACCAAACACATTCGCGGCTAGCTTCATGAATCGCCAAAATCTCTGCGTGGTTTGATGAAGTGGCCGTGAGTGTCTGCTTCATGGATCTCCATGAAATTGCTGTTCCTCCATGAGTGAACACATATCCTGTCTGAGATCGTCCATTGTGTGGATCCGATAAGTAACCTGCATCAGCAAAACCAACCAAACCTTCATTGTTAAGGTTAGTGAAAAATAGACCCATATCTTTCGTTCCTTGTAGGTAACGAAGTATATGTTTAATCCCGTTCCAGTGCCTTTGGGTCGGACAAGAACTAAATCTTGATAGGAGGTTCACGGCAAAACAAATATCTGGTCTAGTATGACTAGCCAAGTATAACAACGCTCCTATGGCACTTAGATATGGCATTTCGGGACCAAGGACTTCTTCATCGTCCTTCTTTGGACCAAATGGATCACTGTCCAATCCGAGGCTTCTCACCACCATTGGGCTGGTCAATGGGTGGGCCTGGTCCATATTAAATCTCTTGAGTATCTTTTCTGTATATGCCATTTGATGCACAAGGATTCCATCATTAATATACTCAAGCTGTATTCCCAAACAGAACTTAGTCTTTCCTAAGTCTTTCATTTCAAACTCGGCCTTTAAATATTCAACTGTTTGGGCGATTTCTCCAGGGGTGCCGAGGATGTTCAAATCATCCACGTATACTGCTATAATCACAAATCCTTTGTTTGCAAACTTCTTTATAAAGATACACGGACTAATGGGATCATTCTTGTACCCGGACTTTACTAAGTATTCACTTAACCGGTTGTACCACATACGCCCACTTTGCTTTAGTCCGTATAAGGATTTGTTCAGCCTAATGCAGTGTTCTTCTCGAGAACTTTTCTTATCTTTGAGCTCAATACCCTCTGGCAATCTCATATAAATTTCATTATCCAGTGGACCATATAAATACGCGGTTACAACATCCATTAACCGTAAATCCAATTTTTCTCTTATAGCCAGGCTTATCAGGAATCGGAATGTCGTTGCATCCACCACAGGGGAGTATGTCTCCTCATAATCGATTCCTGGTCTTTGTGAGAATCCTTGTGCAACAAGCCGTGCTTTGTGCCTAACGATTTCGCCTAATTCGTTTCTCTTCCTCACAAAGACCCATTTATGTCCAACTGGTTTAATGTCATGAGGTGTCCGAATTATGGGACCAAAAACCTCTCTCTTCTTTAAAGAGTTTAACTCCACGTTTATAGCGTCTTTCCAGTTAATCCAATCTGGTCGCTGAGTGCACTCATATATTGACGTGGGTTCTAGATCCTCGTTCATTACTTCAAGTGCTACATTGCATGCAAATACATTATCAATGTCGACATCTTTTCTGTTCCATTGGATTCCAGACGAGACATAATTGATCGCGATCTCTGTATTATCAGGAACTTCAGGCCCTTGCTGCTTGGCGTCCCAAGCAACATTTTCTGGCACCTTAGGTTCATTTATGTCTGGAATATCCACTATCTCCTCGGTCTGAATCTCAGCACCTTTCTTTAATTTCCGAGGAGTCTTATCTTTGGAACCAATAGGTCTTCCACGTTTCAAACGTGGCCTAGACTCTGTAGCCACTTGCGGTCCATCCTGGACATCAATTCGTATAGGTGCATTCACGGCTGGTATATACGATTTAGTTACCCTCTTTGGGTCTGCAAAGGAATCTGGCAATTGTATAGCTAACTTTTGCAAATGTATTATCTTTTGGACTTCTAAGTCACTCTCTTTAGTTCGAGGATCTTGCCAATTTAAGGATGTTTGATTCCATGCAATTTCTTTCATCAGCCGGTTTTCTCCACCTAATGTTGGAAAAACGGATTCGTCAAAATGACAGTCCGCGTATCTGGCCTTAAATAAATCTCCGGTGGTTGGCTCAAGATACTTTATGATCGTGGGTGAATCATATCCAACATATATCCCCATCCTCCTTTGAGGTCCCATCTTAGTTCTCTGTGGTGGTGCAATAGGCACATAGACTGAACATCCAAATGTCTTTAGATGGGAGATGTCTGGCTCTTTTCCCGTTATTAATTGGGATGGGGAATACTTATGATCACTAGATGGCCTGATACGGATTAGTTCAGCAGCGTGTAAGACAGCATGACCCCAAGCGGATACAGGGAGCTTTGACCTCATGAGTAATGGTCTAGCTATCAGCTGTATGCGTTTTATAAATGACTCGGCTAAGCCGTTCTGTGTATGTACATGTGCCACGGAGTATTCAACACTTACCCCCATGGACATACAGTAGTCATTAAACGCTTGGGAAGTAAATTCACCAGCATTATCCATTCGTATGGTCTTTAAAGGAAAGTCTGGAAAGTGAGCCCTTAGGCGTATTATCTGAGCAAGGAGTCTTGCAAATGCCATATTCCGTGATGACAATAAGCATACATGTGACCATCTTGTAGATGCGTCAATGAGGACCATAAAATATCGGAATGTCCCACAAGGTGGGTGTATTGGTCCGCATATATCTCCTTGAATTCTTTCCAGAAAGTTTATTGTTTCCTTAGTCACTTTCACTGGTGATGGCCTTACAATCAGTTTCCCTTGTGAACACGAGGTACACATAATATTCTTTGGGATTATTCTCCTTTCTTTCAAGGCGTGCCCATTAGTATTGGCAATCAATTTCCGCATCATACTTGACCCGGGATGTTCCAGCCGGTCATGCCATAAAGTGTACATATCCGTAAAGGCTTTATTTACGGCGGCATTGGCTTCTATCATACTGACCTTAGTACAGTATATGCCAGTAGCTATAGCAGGTATAGTCTCAAGGACTTCCTTTTGGCCTTGGGCAATTTTAACTATCTGAAGAAATTCTCTATTTCCTTCGCCCATTGTTTCCACATGAAGACCATTCATTCGAATGTCTTTAAAACTCAATAAGTTACGATTTGAGCTAGGTGAAAACAATGCATCCGAGATTTCTAGATGCGTGCCTTTAGGCATTAAAACATTGGCCTGGCCGTGGCCTTCTATTAGGCCGGCCGGTCCTGCTATAGTACTTATGTTTGCCCTTTTAAGTGTAAGGTTTATGAAGTATCTTTTATCTTTTAGAATCGTGTGGCTTGACCCACTATCCACCACGAACACATCCATACTTCATAAAACAAGAATTATGTCTTAAAAGAAACTTAAATCATTCATTAAAAATCAAAGAACAAAATCCAAAGACATCTGAAATCAAGCATCGGTTTACTCTTAGGCTTTTATGGTTTCTTTCAACCAATTTTAAATCCAAGCATTCATCATGCGATGTGCAATATCCGATTTCATGCAATTTTAATTCAATCAAGTTTCCAATTTTAATTCTATCATGAAATTCTATGTGATAAAGGAAACAAGAAAATCCAAATTCTAAATAAGGCAATTTCCTATCTGCGATTTTCTATGTGATCAAATAAAAAGGAAATTTTCCAAATTCAATCCTAAAAAGGAAACTATGGTTTTCGGTTTTAATAAAATTCTAATGGTCCGAAAATATTTTTTTTTTCTTTATGCAATTCCTAGTTCAATTAGGATTCCTAGTTCAATTAGGATTTGGCCAATCAATAGATCACGCAATACACAAAAACGTTTTTAGGGTTTTCCTAATTGGAATAGGATTAGGGTTTATGCGATTTAACAAAACAAGCAATCAACACATGAAACTGTTTTAGGGTTCATGTATGTTTAATGTTCTAATTTGATTCTAACAATCAATCTTATCATGCGGTTTTTAAAACATTAAACAAGCTAAGGAAAAACGGTTTTAAACATGCAAGAAAAATCAAGCAATCCGAGTTTTAGGGTTTTATCTTTTCTTAGATTCAATTCAGTTTTAGGTTTTAAGAAATCAAACAAGTTTAATCAATCAAACCGAATTTTAGGTCTTATCTTTATCTTAGATTCAATTCAATTCAAGTTCTCAAAAAGATCAAACAAGTTTAGATAAGAGAATCGGTTTTAGGGTTTTATAATCATTAGGTCAAATTTCGATTTTTATGTTCTAGGGTTTTAGAAATTTGTTTATACCTTTGATCCTTCTTTTTGGGTTGAATGGAATGGAACCGGGAGCTAATAGACCTCGGTAAAAACTCACGCCTGGATTACACAGCTACGGATTGGATCACGCGGCTACTCGGCGTTGGTATCGGATCACGCGGCTGCTTCTCGGTGGCTAACGGCGGACGGCGGCTTTAGGGTTTTTTTTTTTATTTTTTTCGGTGGCTAGGGTTTAGAGCAAGCTCGTGCTGATAACGTGTTGAAAAAGTAATGAATCTTGTGTCTTATTATGATGACTAAGGGCCTCTTTATATAGTAGTTACATAAGGGTAGAAAAGGAAATATTTTTTTCCTACATGAATAAGGAAAACATCTAATGTGACCGCCTATGTCCTAAACGTATTGGGCCTTGTCTTCACACCAATGTTACAATGGGCTGGGCCGGTTATGGAGATCGAACCTCAATGATTTATAACAGTAAATCAATTTTTTAAGGTTTGAAAACGTGATTATGTTATTTTTCATACTATTTATCCATGTTTTATGTGTTTTTCTCTGTTTTGAAAAGTGATTCCAATATATGTAATTAGCATGTGAAAAATATACCTAGAAAACATATAACGTGATCAATTGATTACAAATAGTTTTTTTATGAACTTAAGCAAGAAAGTAAAGTGGTCTCTTCCTTTTCCAACTCCCTCGGCCTCTGATGATTGTCTAATTTTTGCTATGTTCAATTCTATGTTATTGATTCTGTATCAATGCTTCTGAACCACTTAAATGAAATTTTCTGTAATATAATTTCTTTCATCCATATTTTTCGGTCAAAAGCTGATTTATATCTCATCTTAGAGGTCAAAGTAGCCGCAGGTACACTCCTATTCGTACCCAAGTCTTGAGCTGTTTAATTGATTTGATGTTCCACACAAAAAAAAAACATTTTCGAAAAAGAACAGATGTGGAGGCATTCACTTCACTCCATAAGATCAGACTTGGCACGTACAAAAGGAAGATCTGGCTCGATTCTAAGTGAACAGGCTATCTCAAAAGCTAGAGAGATTGGGAAACACACTCCCATTAACATCAAGGCACATGTTGAAATCTGAGTTCGACATATCCTATTGTATGACTCTTAAAAATTTGTCAAGCTACCGGAGAGGAAGCTAATTCACTGGCTTCTTTCTTAAGGTCCTTGGACATGGCCGACCGTATTCCGTGACGTTCCAACATCAATGGAGTGGCTTCTTTTGCAGATTTATAGTTCAGGACAATAACCTTTTTATTTTCTAGTTCCAACCTCAACTCTTCAGCACAACACTCCTCGACAAGCTCACTTTGGTGTCTCACATTCAACACTTCCACTCCGTTCACTTTCTTCACCTGTAGGATTTAGTAAAACTATTTATGATCATGGTGCTTCAAACTACTTTTCACTTGAGAATAAAAAAATGTAATGACTTACTTGAAATTCTTTGAAATCACGGTATTCTGCGGTTATGTCATTCATTAAGATCTACACTCCATAGAAAAAAAAATAAAAAAAAATCAGCCTCAATATTGAACTCTTAATGCCAAAATAACTCGAGTTATATATCCTCTATCTTTCTAACAATGAATTAACGTTACAAACCTGTGAAATTATGACAATCTGTTCACCAGCCTTTTTAGGCTTTCCTTCTGATGGACAATCACACACGTTAACCGAATGGTCCGAATCAATGTATGGCATAGAGAGAGGCACAAAGACAAAACCTGCAAATATGTAAGAAGATATTGGTCCGGTACCAGCGGTTGCTCCTGCGAGATATATATAATAATAGAGACAACCGTTAAAAATCGTTATGATAATTTTCCATTCAAACAAGAATGTGAAGCACAATTAATGCTCAATATAAGCAAGAAAAGTAGATATGACGTACAAGTCTTAAAATGATATTGAACTCATGTTCTCTTCCGTTTCTTAAGATTTTAAGTAAGACTGTTTCACCTGGTTTCTTGAAAGGAACCAAATGATCGAAATTTATCCGTTCGTTTTCGCGGAAAGGAACTGCATGCAACAAATATATAGTTTACTTCACCAAACACACATGGGCAAGACGCATCAATTAGGGTATAAAAATACATATTTGTAGGAGTATTATTACCTTTCTCTCATCATTTCTTATAGAAACACCATCAATCTCAAGAATGACATCATCTTTTTTCAGAATTCCCTGAGCACCTGACAGCGGATTTATCTCGTTTATAAGAATTCCTGTCATTTCAGGACTCATCTTGTAGTGTTTACGTAATTGGGCATCCCCCATAGATTGATATGATATACTCAGAGAACAAAAACCAATGTATTGACCGGTTTCTTCAACACCACTTAAAAAATGCTTAATTACTGGAGTTGGAATTATATATCTGCAGAAAAAACCACAGAAATTAATGTTAGACATTTTGTTTGCAATCTCATGAAAACAAAAATATATGCAAAACTTAAGCTGCCATATATATAAGCTTAAGGTACTAAACTTTCTCAATTTCAAAGCTGTACACATTGATTCTAATATATACTATATATGAAGTCTACAAACCCATGTTAATATATGGATATCTTAGTTTAAAATTATTTTTTTTCAAAAGACATCCAAAATTATATAGTTTCAACTCACTTTGACTTTTCAGAAGATGCCATACCAACGACTTTGTTTCTCATGACCACTGGACCACCACCATTTCCACTGTTAATAGCCGCATCTGTTTGTATCGCTAATAGTTCAATGGAGCTGTGAAAATATTTTCTTGGTTCAACTCTCGATACAATGCCTTTTGTAACAGAAATGGTGTCACCACCTGCACATGAAACGCATAACGTAACTAATTAGTCATTTATCTTTATTATGATCATTATCCGCAAACATTCATCCATCACATCACATATTCATTCCCAATAGTCACTAATCTTTAAGTGAAGCATGATTGTTATTCTTTATTCGATACCATAATACACATATCAAATCTTTCTTTTTCTTGCCAAAAATTGATAGCATTGTTCAAGAAAGACGTACCAACAGGATAACCTAAAGCGGAGACAGTTTCGCCGATAAAGGTATGTCTCCGAGCTCCAAAGGATTCAGATTCTCCCAAAACTCTTCATTATCAACAACTAAAATGGCCAAGTCACAATCATACCCAAACGCTTCAACTTTTGCTTTGTGCTTGGTAGGTGAACCATGCTTTCTCACTTGCACGTATGAGTGATCATCCGCAACATGAGCGCTTGTAAGAATCCTCCTCCCCGATATTGCAAATCCTAAATAAACATTCCAAACTAATTAAGTCGAACGATATACCATATGGATTTTTGAATTTTGATTTTTGGAAATTCCATCCGATCAACTAGAAACAAAAAGAATACTTTAAAGTTGAAGATCTGATAAAGAAATCGCACGAGGGAGATGATTTTGAATACCAGAGCCTGAGTGTTCTTTCTCAGTTGTCTGCCAAGGTTGAACAACATTTGGCTCGCTAGAGAAGGAGAAAATCTTTACCACCGAGTCAATAGCCGAACGACTCAAATTTTCTTGTGCTGACTCACTCGGCGAGTCAACGCACACAGAAGAACAGAAACGAGATATCAAAGGAGAATAGATGAATCGAGGAACCAGAGTGCTCGAGGAGTTGTAGAACCTGGCCACAATACGAATAGACCGGAACGACATGTTAAGTACAGTATGTTTTAACGAGTACGTCTAATTAATATATGTATATCATTTACTTGATACTCACTCAATTGTTAGATCCATTAATTAAGTAATACTTCCTTTTCCTCCATATTAATCTGCCAAAATATATTCTTAAGATTTAATGGAGATTTTGACCAAATAAACATTAGATGAAGATAATTCATTAATTCTTTAAATTAAGTAACCAATGTTTTTTAAACTCGACCTTGTTTGGGTCACCGGATCACATGTTTCACCTGTTGTGTGGTCCATGCATTCCCTGGAGTCTAACTTGCTGACGTCATCTTCTTCCTCGAACTCAACGACCGTGCGGTAGACGGAAGCGTTGGCTGAGAGGCAATAGTTGCGAAAACGAGACTGAGCTTGGCCATTATATGTATACTCGGTTCATTTTTTATAATGGAATTGAAATTTGTTTCGGATTTAGTTTGCTACGGTTTGTGTTTTGGTTTTGAATTTAGCTTTGTAACATATTTTCTTTTGCCCCAAAATATAAATATATATATATATATATATATATATATATATATATATATATATATTCTTTGCTTGATTTATTTTTAAAAGACCTTAAATTTCTTGTTAATTTTTGGGTTTATAAAAGAAAAAAATCGATGATCCAACACTCAATTCCATAGACACCAAAATAGGTGGAGAGGAAGCATACAAGATTACAAGCATTGGATTGAAACAGATTAATAGTATGTTTAAAATAATAAAAAATAAAAAAAAACAACTCAAATCCAACTTCATTGGCGATATTCAATTAATCAGTTTTGTTTTTGGTTCTTTCTGAAGGTCCTTTTAATTTTGGTTTGTTAATCTGAAGATCCTTGGATCTTGCAGACCGTATTCCATGATGCTCTAAGATCAACGAAGTGGCTTTTTTGGCAGAACTAAAGTTCAAGGCAACAACGCGTTCATCTAAGTCCAACCTCAAACGTTTGGTGGAACAGTTCTCTACGAGGTCACGTAGGTGCTTCAGATTCACCACTTCCACTCCGTTCACTTTCTTCAACTGCTTAAAACCCCAAGTTATTATGTTTCTCAGGACACACATGAACGTGGAACTATATGATTCTTTTGTTAATAAGCTGAGTCGAACTGAGAATAAGCAAGGAAAGACTTACCTGCGAATTTTTGAAACTCGAGTATGTTCTGTTGATGTCATTCGATAACACCTACACCACACACACAAAGCAAACAAATTCTATAAGTCTTGATACCAAAATAGCTAAGAAGACATTGTTATTTTACATATATTTGAAACTCAAATTACTAGCCAAAGTTTTCATGACAAAGAAATAAAACACAAATAGGGATCGCGCGCATTAGCTCAAGCTATCCTCAATCTTCTAACAATTCCATCAAGTGTTTTTTTTTTTTTGTTCCATAAATGTTTATAAATTTTCAAAAAGGAGGACAAACCTGAGAAATTATGATAATCTGTTCACCAGCTTTTTTGGGCATCCTTTTTTTAACTTCACATCCACATATGCCACCAGAATAATCATCATCAATGTATGGCCTAGAGAGAGGCACGAAGACAAAACCCGCAAGTATGTAGTAACTTGGATCAGGTTACGTATTGTTTTTGATAAAAAAAAAAAAGAGTGATTTAATTACTTGAAAAAGAAGTCACAAAACGCTCTAAGAAAAATACAGATGACTTACGGGGTTTAAACTGATATTGAACTCAAGCTTTCTTCCATCTCTTAGAACTTCAAACAAAGCTGTTTCGTTTGGTTTCTTCATAGAAACCAAATGTTTATATGATATCCGTTCCTTTTCCCGAAATGGAACTACATAAGGCAAGTATAAATTCAATTCATCAACACACATGTGGAGAAGATTTCACCAAATTTTAAGCTTAAAAACCTACCTTTCTCATCATTTCCTATAGGAACACCATCAATCGCAAGAACGACGTCGTCCTTTTTCAGAAATTTATGAGCATCCGACACGGGGTTTATTTCATTTACAAGGATCCCTGTCATTTTATGATTCATTTTAAAGAGTTTACGTAGTTCAGCATCCACCATACGTTGACACGATATATCCAGCGAACCGAAACCAATGAATCGACCACTTTCTTCACAACAACTTAAGAAATGCTTAACTACTGGAGTTGGAATTATGTAGCTGCACGAGAAACAACCAACAACAATGTTAGTTAAACAGTTTTGTTCTCAATCACACACACACACACAAAAAAGACTATTCAAGATTTATAATATTTCAACTAACCCTATATTTTCAGACCATGTAAGACCTTGAAATGCCACACCAGCAACTTTGTTTCCCATAACCACCGGACCACCACTGTTCCCATTGTTAATAGCCGCATCTATTTGTATAGTCAATAGTTCGGTGGAGCTGTGAACATATTTTCTAGGTTCAATTCTCGATACAATACCTTTTGTAACAGAAATGGTGTCACCACCTGCATTTGAACGCATAACATAACTCGTTATTAGTCATTCTTATGAGTATCTCTACCATGCCGTCTTCTAACACATGCAAATAGAGCATTCAAACATACTTTTTTATTATTAACAGGGGAAATCCCAGACTTAAACTCAGACTAAATAATTTCTGATCCCCTCAAACATCTTATTTAATCTAATTTTCCCAACGACATTGATACTCATACGAAAATTTAAAGCAAAATCGTTCAAGACGTACCCTCAGGATAACCAAGAACGGAGACTTCTTCGTTGACAAAGGGTAGGTCTCCGAGCTCCAAAGGATCCATATCCTCCCAAAACTTTTTGTTATCAACAACTAATATGGCCAAGTCACATTCATGCCCAACCGCTTCAACTTTTGCTTTGTACCTGATCGATGAGCCATGCTTTCTCACTTGCACGTATGAGTGATTTTTCACAACATGAGCGTTGGTAAGAATCTTCTCCTTGGAGATTACAAACCCTAATAAGATTCCACAATATAAGATATATAAGTCAAACATTCTTAGTTCTTAATCAGCTACAAAATCTCAGCACCTGGCCAGTCATAGCCCAAGAAAACAAAGTTAAGGTAGGAATATACTTTTTGTTATATGAAAAGCCCTAAAATATTTTGAGTCTAAAGAGCGTGCTTAAGCTTTTATTGTTCCGAGCTACATGTGAATTATGGAATTTTAACACAGGAAAGATATTAGATTACGTACCAGAGCCCGTGGAATCTTCTTCCTCATCCCTCTGCCAAGGTTGAACAACGTTTGGCGTGCTAGAGACGGTGAAGATCTTCACCACCGAATCAAGAGCCGCAACAGTAGCAGAACCACTCGTCTTTTCTTGCGAGTCAAGGCACGCAGAATAAGAGCAACGAGGTATCCAAGAAGCATGAGAATGCGAAACGCGGGAAATACCGGTTGGAAATAAATTGTTCCGGACAGAATTGGAACGAGGAAGAAGCAATGGAGAAGAGAGAAATCGAGTGACCATCCTCAAGGAGTTGTAGTACCTTGCCATGGTAAGGAAAGCAATTGCAGTAGAAAAAAACATCTTGAGAGACTATGGTTTAGAGAAATTATATAAAGTTTTATATTTCAAAGTACCATAAAAGAAAAAGGAATAAAAAATTTAGTTTGGGAAAATATACAATTGAATAATTCAATTAAGAAAAAAAAAATGTAAATAAAATTTGAGTTTAGGAAATTATACAATCAAATACTAATTATAAAAGAAAAATAAATAAAACTTTAAGTTTAGGAAAGCATACAAGACTGAAGCAGATAATATATAGTATAAGTCATTTAATAATTTGTAAAAAAAAAAAAAAAAAAACAACTGAAATCCAACCTCATTGGCGATGTTTAATTAATTAGTTTTTTTTTTTTAAGGTCCTTAGACATTGCAGACCGTATTCATGACGTTCTAAGATCAACGAAGTGGCTTTTATTGCAGATTTATAGTCCAAGGCAACAACGTGTTCATCTTCTAAGTCCAACCTCAAAACTTTGGTGCAACATTTCTCTATGAGGTCACGTAGGTGCTTCACCTGCTTGAAAAACACTAGTAATTAATATGTTTCTCAAGACACACTTGAACGTGTAACTGTATATGATTCTTTTGCTTTGATTCCTTTTTTTCATTATTAGAGTCAATAAGTTGAGTCGAACTGAGAATAAGCAAGGAAAGACTTACTTGCAAATTTTTGAAACGAGACTATGCTTTGTTGATGTCATTCAATAACACCTACACCACACACAGCAAACAAACTCTCGAAGATGCCAAATAACTAAGAAGACATGCCTTTGAAACTCAAATTACTAGGCAGGCTTTCATGACTAAGGAAATAGAGCACAAAGAGGGATCACATTAGCTCAAGCTATATATCCTCAATCTTCTTAAAAACTTTAACAAGTGTATATTTTTTTTTTTTGTTCTATCTTAAAAGTATAAAATTTCAAAAAGGAGGACAACAAACCTGAGAGATAATTTGTTCATCAGCTTTTTTGGGCATCCTTTTTAATGCACATTCACATATGTGATATGTCACCACCAATATCATAATATGGCGTAGAGAGAGGCACAAAGACAAAACCCGCAAGTATGTAATAACATGGAGCGCACCGGAACCAGCCGCTGCACCTACGTTACGTATTGTTTTTAAAAAAAGATAAAACAATGATTTAATTACTTGATAAAGAAGTCACAAAACTCTCTAGAAAAAGATACAGGTGACTTACGGGGTTTAAACTGATATCGAACTCATGCTCTTTTCCATCTCTTAGAACTTTAAATAAAGCTGTTTCCCCTGCAGGTTTCTTCATAGAAACCAAGTGATTATAAGATATTAAGATATCCGTTCCTTTTTCCGAAATGGAACTGCATGCATGAAGCAAGTATAAATTCAATTCATCAGCACACATGTGGAGAAGATTTCACCAATTTTTAAGCTTAAAAACCTACCTTTCGCATCATTTCCTATAGGAACACCATCAATTGCCATAGGTTGACACGATATATCCAGCGAACCGAAACCAATGAATTGACCACTTTCTTCAAAACAACTTAAGAAATGCTTAACTACCGGAGTTGGGATTATGTAGCTGCACGCGAAACCACCAACAACAATGTTAGTTAAACAGTTTTGTTCTCAATCACAAAAAAAAGGGTTAAATTCTCAACTCTCATCTCAACCCGTTTTACTTAATTTGGAATTGGAGAAAAAGATTAATCAAGATTTATAATATTTCAACCCACCCTATGTTTTCAGACCGTGAAAGACCTTGAAATGCTACACCAGCAACTTCGTTTCCCATAACCACCGGACCACCACTGTTCTCAGCGTTAATAGCCGCATCTATTTGTATAGTCAATAGCTCTGCGGAGCTGTGAGCATATTTTGTAGATTCAACTCTCCATTACTCCATACAATACCTTTTGTGATCTGTAGATTATTATTGATCTGTTATGCGATATCAATGAAAAAATAATAATAATCTTATCCATCATTCGACAGTATCCATCCATCATTTGACAGTTTCCAATTCCATAACCCGTTAATTATAATATTTTGTAGATTATTATTGATCTGTTATGCGATATCAATGAAAAGTCTGGAGATAGTTTCTGAGCTGGATTTGTAGTTTTTCTTCTAAATGGCCGTCTCTGTCGTTTTCGATGAACATAAGAATAGCTTTTTAGAAAAATGATTTGCCAAAATCCAATGGGCTTTAACCCAACCAACATAGGTTTAATGGACTCGAACTCTAAAAACAGAAAACAAATTCGCGATACTTTGATCACTGTCTATATTTTTTTTAATCTGATTTCCCTTGAAAGTTTATATTTTACACTGTTGAGAGTTTTTCTGCATTATGTTTTTAGTTCCTTTGGTCATATATATATATATTATTTTTACATGGCATGGATTGAACGAACAAAGCACTCGAATTTCAAGAACGTACCACAAGTGTTTTGATCTTTCACAGTTGAGTTTTAAATTTTTTTGTACTGGTCTAATCATGGAGGGAGCGAATGAAGCATTTAACTTTCAGGAACATACTGCTTGAGTAAAGTTAAAAAAAAAAAAAAAAACATACTGCTTGAGTGTTTGATTGATTATTTACGAACATTAGAATCCAACTTATCAGTGAATTTCTAGCCAAAATATGGTGTTAGTAGTCAGATGTCTTGACTTAAAGGAAACTGTGTTACTCTGTTTCAGCTCTTGCTTATGTAATTTCAGATTGTTAAAATAATTCCATTAACTTGAGAAATCTTAGCTCTTGTTATTGTTTCTACAAAAAAAAATTGTTATTTGTCTACATTGATCTTGATTTTAAAATTATATAAGCAACAACCTGAAGTTATGATATAGCAGATTTTAGCTATTAAATTGCAGATTTTAATTTGGTCCACAAGAAAGAAAAAAAGATTCTATGACCAAAAAGAACATCCTCTCATAATTCATAAATACAAAAAAAAATATTGATATATAAATAATGATTTTGTTTTTTTTTTACACCATAATAGCGACAACTGGTCATTTTCACTAGTAAAGTCTCGATCCCACTTTCTTGTGTTCGTGTCACCACACATTCATCGCAAATGGTTGCAGATACTTTCCGACAAATTAAAGCTTCGAGATATTTTATTACCATTAACTGATGAGTTTGAATTTTTTTTTAAAAGGAAATCTATGTTTCCCTTCTTTTCTGACAAGCAATTATTTATTTTCTTTTTTTAATCGGGTAATCAAATCTTTCTTAAATTAGTAATACGTATAATCTATTATGGTATTGGTTTTATATTCTTCTTCTTGTCAAAGGTCTCTATTTGACTATTTCAATAAGAAAGATTTTATGATTCAGACGTACATAATCAATTAAGGTAGTACACTCGTAACACCCATATTCGGATTTAATACCATACAATAAACAAATAATTTTGTTATTATAGTTGTTAAACTATTAAAATATCGGTGTATATATCCCACGGGATTTATGCTAATTTCACACTAAACTTGTGTTTACTCAAATGGCTTTTTCCATTCAATCACAACCGTGAAGAAAGGATGAGATCGTAACTTATCTCTTAACAAATAATTAAACCACACAGTAAATACACAAATATTAAAAAAAAAAAGCAAAATTCGATGACCCTTCGTTTCTTATCTCTGACGTGGCCATCACTCTCCAGATATTTTTCTTCCTTCCTCTGCCTCTTCATATACATAACAACCACCACAGTTTCACTTCACTTCACCTAAAAAAATCTCATCCTCTAAAAATGGCGGCCTTTACTTCCACTCTCTCTCTCTCTTCCACCAAGCCCCAGAGGCTTTTCGATTCCTCTTTCCATGGCTCATCCATCTCCGCCGCTCCCGTCTCCCTCGGCCTCAAATCACGATCTCCCTCCGCCGCCGTCTCCGTTCGCGCCGCCGCTGGCTACGATCTCAACGCCTTCACATTCGACCCGATCAAGGAATCGATCGTGTCCCGTGAGATGACGAGGAGGTACATGACGGATATGATCACTTACGCCGAGACCGACGTCGTCGTCGTCGGCGCTGGATCCGCTGGATTATCCTGTGCTTACGAGATCAGCAAGAACCCTAACGTTCAGGTCGCTATCATCGAACAATCCGTCAGTCCCGGCGGTGGTGCGTGGCTCGGTGGTCAGCTTTTCTCCGCCATGGTAACAATGTTTATCCCAAATCTCTCTCTCTCTCTCTCTCTCTCTCTCTCTCTCTCCGCCATGGTAACAATGTTTATCCCAAATCTCTCTCTCTCTCTCTCTCTCTCTCTCTCTCTCTCTCTGTCAACCTCGATGGAGAATTCGCCGAGATACAGAGATGCTGCAGCGAATCTGATTCCGTCGCCGAGATGCCACAACAGCAGCAGCTGCAGTATGAGCAGCAGCACTGAAAGCAACAAACCCCCCACAACTCCGACCCGACACGTTACCACTAGATCCGAATCCGGAAACCCGTACCCGACAACATTCGTCCAAGCCGACACTTCTTCCTTCAAACAAGTCGTCCAGATGCTAACCGGANGCTCTGTTCACATCCACCATCATGAGCAAGCTCTTGGCTCGTCCCAACGTGAAGCTCTTCAACGCCGTGGCAGCCGAGGATCTGATCGTCAAGGGAAACAGAGTCGCCGGTGTGGTGACTAACTGGGCCCTCGTGTCGATGAACCACGACACACAGTCTTGCATGGACCCTAACGTCATGGAGGCCAAGATCGTTGTGAGCTCGTGTGGCCACGACGGTCCCTTTGGAGCAACCGGTGTTAAGAGGTTGAAGAGCATCGGGTTGATCGACCATGTTCCCGGGATGAAGGCTCTCGACATGAACACTGCTGAGGACGCGATCGTGAGATTGACCAGGGAGGTTGTTCCCGGTATGATTGTTACCGGTATGGAAGTCGCGGAGATCGATGGCGCACCAAGGATGGTTAGTTTTTTATCCCTTTCTTTAACCAATGTATGATTCAAATAATATCCGTAATTTAAGATCATTATTCTGAACGAGTGAATTTGTTTGATGCAGGGACCAACATTTGGGGCTATGATGATATCGGGACAGAAGGCGGGACATCTTGCTCTTAAAGCATTGGGACAGCCCAACGCTTTGGACGGAACCTATGTCGGAGACCTAAGCCCGGAGATGGTCTTAGCCGCTGCTGATTCAGCTGAAACCGTAGATGCTTAAAAGACGAGGTTTTTTTATCTTTTTAAGAAAAAATCCCTTGATCCTTCTGATGTGGAAGGAGTTGCAATAAAGGAGGAGTTTAGGTGTTTTATTATTTACGTTTGGAACTTTCTGGTGTCTTTGTTTCTTCTCAATGAAAATGTTTCTTCGGTGTAAAATTTCCCTTGATTCTCTGTTCATTCGTAATGTGTGTTTCTTCTCCGATCCTGAAATTGGTTTTACTAGTACAAAGCAGCTCACTTTTGTCTGGTTTGCATGTTCTGTTTCGTATCGGTTTAAAACTTTTCTGCATATAGTCTTCCTATAGTTTCTCCTCGTATTAATTTACATCTAACATTTTAGGTTTCAAAACTTTGGATTATAACAGCTTGTTCCTATTCATGATCATATGTTATGAGGACTAAATTTAGAACTAAAACATCAGTCTCGCTTTCACTTACTTGATTTTCCGTACAAACAGGGGAAAACTAGAGGGAGAGAAACAGTTTTATACTCTGCTTCTCCAATTCAATTAACTTCTTTGGCCTATTTTCTTAACTATGAAGAAGATACATTGTGACCCAATCTCGTCTGAGTCTTGCTATAGTACAACTTTTATTGTTTCCGGCATTATCCTTAGCTCAAGACTACGATGCTCCAAAGAAAGATGACGAGCCACCACCAGGACTGGTCCATTTCTAATTTCTTGTGGCAAATGTTTTTAGGTTTTCGTCACAGAGAGGCTCATTGTATCCGCAACTTGCATCAGACGGTGCTTTTCCTTACGAACGCAAGCAACGGGACAACGTTCATCGGATCTTAAAAGCTCGATCAAAACAGCTGAAGATTACACTCAAATCTCAACGAGATCACGGTACGCTCATTGGTGGAGCGGCTACGGTTACGCCAATGCCTAAGACGATCAAGCTTATGAATGATGGATGGGAGTGCCCTGCAGCTAAATCCAAAGGTGAAAGAAAATGGTGAACAAGCTCGGTTAAGAACTTATCCATTTGATAGGTTTTCAAATTTTGCAGGAGGCACAATGCAAGTTTGTTGTAAAAGGAACCCAAATATTTCATCTTTATTTACATAAATATCCGACTTATAAATACAACAGCCGAGTTTAAAACCCAGGAGGAAGATATTTGTGTTTGTGCTTTTTCCTTTCTTTTTTTTTTGTTTTGGTAATACAAAAGAAAACACATGGTTTGTTAAATGAATATTATTACAACATAGATTTGTATGAACACTTTACAACCAAAAGTTGTTGTGTTAGGGCTCCATGGTTTTTTTTTTTTTCAAAGAATGCTTGCCACCCAAAGAATCGTAAAGCTCTGACCAGTAACTTTATTTCGCCGGATTTTGTGAGTTATCAAATATGTAAAATAACATAGAAAAACTCTACTCATGAATCTTCTTCTCCAATGCTATTTCTTGGCCTGCGATAACAAAAACAGAAAAATCAAAAGAGACTTAAAAAAGACAGCTAAAGAAGGAGCAAGGCACAAACCCAAAAGAGTGTGCCTCAGTAGAAATTTGTGACAGAAACAATCTAAAGAGAGAACAAGGCAAACCTTTTTTAGATACTTCTTGTGAAGTTTCATTGCACCAGAACATGCTTTTTTAGCATCCAAGTTTCCGGTTATGTCGTTTAAGATCTGAGCAAAAACACACAGATTAATAGTATGAGTTTATTTCCATTGGAAATGTAAACGTGTAAAGAAGAGGAAAAAACCGGTGACATCTCCTCTTCATTTACCTTAACAACGTCATCGAGTCCTCGAGCTTCGGTCATTAGCTTAGAGCTCTTGTCTTTCAAAACACTAGCCACTAAGAAAACCGAAATAGGCAAAGGACCTTCTGGGCTTTTTCCACCGTTCTTCATGTTCTCTCTTTCATATTTCCCGCATTGGTTTATCGACTTTGGTTTACCTTTGGAGGAACCTTCGGTTTTCTCTCCCTCGAATTGTGGCTCCTCGTACAGAGAATACATTTCAGGGTCATACTCTAATGCCCACATCATCTGCTCAGAAACAATATCGGTCTTTATTAGTGTCCGGTCCAAGAAAAACGTTTCTGAGTTGATCAAGAGATGAAGAAGAAAACCGTTACCTCCCAAAGGTACAAGGAGTCGCAAAAGGAGAATTCTCTTCGGAACTGAACCATTATCATCCGAATCGCAAAGAGATAGTCACCTCCACCCAATTTCTCTGCATTTTTCAAGATCCAAATTTTCTTTCAAGATCTCTCTCGCTCAACCAATTACAATGGTTATATGCTAAAAATGAGGTGAGAAAGCTTTAATAGATACCTAAGTGGTGGTGAAGTTTAGGATCAATAATCTGAGTGATTGAAGCCAGATGAGTAAGCTGTGCTTCAACTCCAACTGATCTTCCCGTGCTCCTGAAATTTCCTCGCTTTCAATTTGGAAAAAGGATAAATATTTAGTATAATCTGATTACAGAGAAAGTCACAAGACAAACATATATGAACACAAAACATAGAGGTAAAGTACCAATCTGCGCATCAATCGTTCGAAACACCAAAAAGCATCAGCTTCGTCTTCAAGAAGCATAATCATAGGGGAACAAAGATCACTCATCCCTGGTCAGAAGAAACATTAGATAGATAAAAACAAAAAACCAAAGAATCAACCGACTTTTCAGGGCTTGAACAAAGGACTACACTATGCTTGTTCTCTGAATTTAAAAGGCTTTACCTTGGCAATACCCGACGTCGTTGTCTATCCAGGCGTAAAGAGCTAGAATATCCCAGAGCTTAGACAAATTCTCCTTTTTCTCATAGAATACCAAAGTCCTATCCGTGCGATTTACATCAAGGCCTGAAAATCAGAGTTTAACGCAAGTGGATTGAATGATATATTGAATTATTTCTCTCTGAAGTAGTTTCTGTTGTGCAGTGATCACAGACCTATCTGGTGAAGTGTTAGCATCCATTGGATAACTTTCTTGTCCAAAGGTCCGCGGCTTGCAAGCTCTTTGAAGAAATCAGAATTTGCACCTGAGATAATACTAGAAATGCTTAATTTACCAAATTCTAGTAAAAAAAGTCAAGTTCTAAACTATTTCCTCGAGCAAAGGATACACTTTTTGTTACCTAAATTTGTTTCTTGTAGTACGAGAGGATCGAGAATGGGTTGACCCTTTTCGGTAATTACAGGTGCGGTAATGAATCCACCGCTTCCGATGACCGGAAACATTTGTTTACGTTCCTGCTTCCAAGAAGCATACTGCAATCTGAAAGGGAAACGCCAATACTTTAAATACAAAGATATTGCAGCACTCTTTAATTTACATGATAGCATCTCCTAGAAAATTCTAAAAGAGAAGGTTTATATATGGGAGATGATATTGTTGTTGGTGGTAAGAAGATCAAGTGACTAGTGAAGCTAAATCTTCATCAGAAAATTCATCAGACAGTTCACCAGATAGTTCATCAGACAGCTCATCAGACGATGTGTCTCATTTGCGTTTTTGATAAGACAAAATCTTCTGATGAACTGCATGATGAACTATCAGATGAACTGTGTAATGAACTACCTGATGAACTGGCTGATGAAGATTTTGCTTCACTAGTCACTTGATCCTGCTTCTTACCACCAACAACAATGTCGCATTCCATATAAGTCTTCTCTTTTAGAATTTTCTACGAGATGCTATCACCCTCAGAATCATCGACGACCTCAGTACACTTTTCCAAATATGAAGCATCAGTCTCATTATCTTGAGAATGTAAGACAAATAGTATCTCGACGAAACTTATTACTATTTATATGGGTGAAAAAAAATCACCTTCTACGTTGTCGGATTTGCTCTCTTTCTTCGAATGTGCTCTTTGGATCATAACAACCAAGTAAGAACTCCCAGACTTCTCCTCTAATCGATGGATGGATCCCCTGGACCAGTCAAGAAAGCAAGCAATCGGATTTGTAATGACAAGAAAACTAAATCTGATATCGTGACACTGGTGGTATATAAGCTAAATATCAAGTTATACAAGTGGTTTTCACATACTCACAACAAATTTAGTTAATGTTGCAGTCCTTTTGCAAACAAATGTTTTGAGACTTACCCCTCGTTGGATTCGATTTAGAGTCTTGCCAATATCGAGGAATCCTTCCTGTGTAAATGCAGCCTGCCATTTTCTTACACTTAGAGTTTTACCAGGCTGCACAAACAAAATCAAGAAAAGAGACAGATATGTTGTCAGCAGCTGAGGCTCTAACATTCTCTAAAGATAAATCATGTGTAAGCAAGATCGTCTACTAGATTTGTGAACCTAAACAGCACTGAGATCAATTAACATAGCATTATTGATTACCAAACCACATAACTAGTAAATGAAAATGCTATCTTTTCTTGTTTGAGCCCATCAAAACAATGAAGAACACATAATCCACCTCCCACATATATAAACCTAACAATGGCAAACAAAACCTCCAAATCCAAAGGAGGAATCATGAGATTATCAACCTAAATAAAGAGCATTAAGATCAATATTCCCCATCAGAAGACATAAACAAGTCATAGGTCGTTCTAGAATGCCCCTGGCTTTTATGGGTTGCTTTCCAGATTTCCCAAATCCTTGAATCATAACAAGTAAATGCTCTCTTCCCTTGTTTAATCATACCAAACACATGACAATACCTTACAATGGTAAAAGTTCCCAACCCAATGCTACAATTAAGCTTAAAAAATCATTGAATGAACGAAATAGCATAAATTTCAGCAAATATTCTGAATTTGCAATCGCCAATCTCATTGATAACAGAAGCGAATTCAATGAACATAAACAGTGGGCAAAATCCAAGATTAAAGTTATTGAAGATGAAATATTACGGAAAGGGGCATACTTTGATCTTGAATCTGGTATTGGGGACATCAGTGCACTCAGGGCGAATCTGGTAATAAGAATCTGCTGGTTCTGCGGCGGCTCCCCACATTTATGGAAAATTTTCAATTCCCTCAAAAAAATAAAAATGAAAACTTTCCCGGGAAAAAAACAAAAATTAAGAAAAATCCCGAGAAGAGAGAGAAGAAACAAACAATTTTTTCTACACCGAAGCCAGAAAACAAGATTGGAGAAGAAAAAAAGAAAAAAAAACTGGCACCCTCTCAAAAGATCGATTCTCTCTTTGATGAATTTTTTGAGAAAACAAATTGAGATCTTAAGAGGGGTCCAGTTTTGGAGGATAGTCGATTGAAAGAAAAGATCAAAGACAGAACTTTTCTTTTTGGGTTGCACAATATTTTATTACTTTTAGTACCTAATCATTTGGTTTCCTAATACTCTTTTTTCCTTTAAATTTTTTTTTTCTAATTCCTTTTTAATTGGATGGTTTTCAGAGAAGCAATGATTTTGATGGTGAATATGAGCTGGGATCATTGGTCAAGCTCGTTTAATTTTTATCTTTAATTATCTTCTAATCCATTTTTAGTAAACCAGAGAGCAGAGACATAAAGAGAGAGAGAGAGAGTTGCGTTTGTTGACTTTAATGGTGTATAGTGGGTGAAATCGGTCATCCTTTTAGACGAACACAAAACTTTATTGTTCTTCAAAAGGACAACGTAATTTACATTAGGAACAAATCGATGCAAAATATTGATGAAAATAATTATTATAAACTACAAATCATATAAATCACAATACTAAACTTATTATATAAAAAGATATCTTATTATAAATATAAAAGAAAAACCTTACACATCATTGAATAACTCACAATCACGACTCCACATCCTCGTCGTTTTGGCAATAACGAATAAAAATTAGATACAATGCAATAGCTAATAAAATTACTATACATGCAAAGACGAATATAATCACAAAAAGCGCCAAGGTCTGCATTCTCTTAGTAACTTCTCTGTTAGTATGTATGATTTTTTTTTAGGTATTGAAATCTGAATGAGAAGTTGCTAGCTTTAATCGAAAAGAAGAGGCCTTATATAACTAACTAACGTCGAAATATGGAAAACTTAGATCTAGAGAATAATGGAAAATTTCCTTAGTAGATTTTTCTTTTACCAGCAAAGAAATGGTAATTTATAGAGAATCTAATGAGATTTTCCTTTACACATGTAAATGTAAAGAAACTATTTAATACTAAGTTCTTAAAACAGACATATTCTTTGAATCTGCATATCTTAAACATGCATTGTTATAATTAAATGTTTTTCAATTGAAAATCTTGTAATAAATCATATATATTACGTGGAGAGTTCTCTTTCTATTTAGTATTTAGTATGTCCCTAATCAAAACATATTTTCTTACATTATATAGTCTATTTTATTTAAAAAATTAGTCCATCCTTATAAAGGGACGAAGAAGAAAACCGTTACCTCCCAAAGGTTCAAAGAGTCGCAAAAAGAGAATTCTCTTCGGAACTGAACCATTATCATCCGAATCGCAAAGATATAGTCACCTCCACCCAATTATCGAAGTGATAAACGTGTTTGTCTTGTTATGACTTATGAGTATTAGAGATTGGTTAGTGTCGAGCTAAATATGTCTTAGTGTCAAGTAATTCAAATTAATTAAGTAAAGTATTATTGTAAGATTGTAAAGATTAAGAATATTACTCAACCTCACGAATTTTTGACAGTCTCATTGTTCTTTGTTTTAACCAAAAAAAAACAACTATGTGACCAACGGTGGTTTAGTTGATATTAGTCAAGAATACAGTATATAAATAGAAAAAAACATTTTCCTAGTAACTTGATCCAAAAAAAAAAAAAAAAAAAAATATATATATATATAGAAATCCGATCTGTGGTCATAGCCCAACGAGACAAAATCACAAAAAAAACATTTGCGAGTTTTCTAAATTATGGTATGAAGGATTATTATAGGTCAATATTGAAAATAGTAGATATATTCCGATAAAAATAGGAGTGCCCCCATACAACTCACATGCAATATGTAATTTGTTACACATGCATATTAACAATTACGTAAAAACACATATTACACATGATTGAAAAAATCTACGAAATAATAATATTATAAGAGAGAAGAAAAATTATTGGAAACAAAATTTAAAAAAATGAATAAGGATTTATGTATAATTAACCAAGAAAGTTGGTGACCATAGACATAGGAACCAAACAAAGCCCTTTTTTCTTCAAGTCTACTGATAATCCACCTTGGTTTTCCACTGCACGCTCTCCATTCACCTATGTAAAATGACCGTATATGATACGTTATTGTCAGATATCGAAAATAATTCGTATATATAATATGATTGATCAACTCTAATTAACGTCAACTATACAAAGTTAAATTATCGTAAATGTGTTTCTTACATTATTTGTGTCTTCACCAACAACGCCACCCCCGTGTCTCTTGTTATTGTCCAATAGGTTCATCATGCTATAGACCTATAAAACGAAAAAAAAAAATCACAAATGGTTAGTAGTTGATACGGTTTAATTATTTATGGACCAAAATAGTTAAGGGGCATTTGACTTGTTAAAGCTGGTTATTATATTCATCTATGTCAAATAGGAACTTAGAAAATGGCACGGATTGTTGCATCAAGTTGTTGGATTATTATTTTAAAAATTTTAAAAATATATTTCAATTATGAGTCAAATCCAAAAATATTTATTAATTTCTTGCTTCTCTTAGCGAAAAGAAATATGTATCTAACCTTATCGATCCAATGTTCTATAAAATATATCATCAGCATATGACTAATAGATTATAAATATCAGTATCATGACATATTTACTTTAATCTTACCAAACTCGACTGTTTGTCAAAATTAAGAGGAAAGAAGACAAATAATATGACCAAAATAAAAAAGGAAAATATTTCAAAGTTAGATGAAAACGCTTTACAACCAAAAAATTATACAGTATGTACCACGTACCGAATTTCTTAAATTTTCCAACGATGAAGTCATACCGGAACAATTTGTATAGCAGAAATCGATCATTGGTTTATCAACACGACGATAACCACTAAATTATCACCATTTTTTTTTTTGGTCAACACCATCGTTTTGTCCTTAATTAAAATCATATTTTCATAACAATACATACGTAAATAGACCCACATTTATATCATATATATATAGAGAGAGAGAGAGATAGATAGATAGATAGATAGATAGATAGAGAGAGAGAGAGAGACTCTTACGTTAGGGCTACGTGAAGGAGAAGAGGCAGTGTCTTCAAGATCATAATGACGACCAAAAGGAATCTCTCTATTTCTTGTCCTCTTGATGTCGAAATTGTTGGAAGAAGTTAATCCTTCTTGTTCAGACACGTGGAGGGTCTTCTTAGTGGCCACGAAAGACATAGCATCGGAGACGGAAGAAGAGCTGCAATCTCCGACATCTACAATACTTGAAGAAGCCTCGAAGAAATCTTCGAAGTACATCGTCCAGCTACTTTCCTCCGGAGTTTGGTCGCTTGAAAACGTCGGCGTTTCATGTTTGCTTAAATTGAAAGCATTGTTCATTGAACTCTCCATGAATAATTTGGAAGAAAAAGAGTTTCTTTTTTTTGTTTGGTTTGTTATTTGGTAGCAACAGATAAAACATGCGTGAGGGTTAATTATATACACAGCAAAGGTTTTGAATTTTTATATATTTTTTAGCATAGACTATAGAGTAGTACTATATAATGAATAAATCAAATATAAATATATTTTTATGATTAAATTTATTTTGCTGTCAATGATAGGAATGTTGGTTTGGAATCTTGGTTTGTGGGGTCGCTCTATCTGTTTTTTCTCTATTTGGTTGGAATAAAAGTTGGTTTGAAATGTTCAAACCAATTTAATAGTACTGTTGTTACTTCTGTAAATCTAAAAATGAGTACGAATTTTTAAATATTAAATCTGAGATTGAATTAAGAAATTTTTTGAGTAGTAAAAATGATTAATATTGAATTATCTATCATGTTGCTTCATCAACAAACTAGAATATTGTTTTGTAAATCACTTTTAAGTATATATTAGAAATGAGTAATCAAAATATAAAAAAATCGAAGCTCTGATTGGAGTTTAAGCTGTTAAAGCTGTAGTGACTTTAACTTTTATAAAAGTTTAATGTTTTCCAATCTACTTTAACCCTCTATCAGTTTTTAAAACTTTATAAGTATTTCTTAACTTTCACAGCTTATTTTTTTCTATTTGCTCTTGTTACGATCTTTTATTTTTAAAATCTACAATGTAGAATTTTAAGTTTAAAAAAAAAAGTTATAGCCATTTAAACCAAATTTTTAAAAAAATTTAAAAATAAAATCTAAACTATCAGGGTCTGAGAAAATATAATATATATTCTTCCAAATGTTTTCTTAGTATCTAGAGGTGCTCGGCTCTAGGTTCTAAGTTTTTGGACTTGTATTTTCCGTCGAACGACTCTATGATTACTTTATCATATTTATCGAATAATTGTTTGGTGCATTATCCCCTAATTATATTATATATATTAGAGATGTATTTACATATATCTAAAACAAAAACGAAGCCGGTATAATAAAAAATGTTTTGCATTAATATGTGACGATTGAAGGAAGATGTGTGTCATATTCTGCTCCATTTGTTTATACTATTAATTAGAAACAATTTTCATTTATAAGCCGGTATATAATAATAAGAATCACGAATAAGCGGTCTCTCATTTATAAAATTAGTATTGATGGATACCTCCATATTTGGTGGTGCTAAGATAATGGAGATTGGAGAAAGCAAAGACGATTACGGATTCTTATCGATACAGCAAATAAAACGAGATGTTGGCCATATTGGCCACATTTTTGAGAGAGAAGAGAGAAGAAAGGAGGAGAGAAAAAACCATAAATTTCTTTTTTCATATCTCTATTTCTTTTATTTCGTAATTTAAATTTAAAAACAGATAATGTAGCAAAAAAGTGCTATATCTTTTTTATATAACATTATTATTTATGTAGACTATAGTCTATATGTATTTTCCTTTTAGTTAATATATAATTTTTATTTAAAAAAAATGTATTACGTCGCATTTTCGATCTTTCCTAATAAGTTAATAACTAGAGTGGACTGAAACATCATTAGATTCCTAATTAATTTGTTCTCTTATTTATCCACTTGGTTGGTCAATAAGAAACCCACTATTGAAAACATTTAAATCAAGAGAACGAGCAAATGCGCCGGTTTCACATATATCTGAAAATAAATATATATTAAAAAAAAAATCCTACGCAGCTAACACTAGTTTATTCGTACGATACAAGTTGACGCATTTCAATTAGTTTCTTTAATGTGAACTATATATGATTATTATTAACAACATAGTAAATTTGTTTTTTTTTAGGAGCATGGTTCATGATTTTTAAGAGAAGAATATCGAATGCTGTCATGCTGATGCGGTTAAAATTTTGGAGACCTTTTCGTTACTAAATTTGGATTTAGTATTTTTTTTATTTTTTTTATTTTTATTTTGTATTAACTGTGGATGTTCTGGGCCTTAAGCCCGTAATCTCCTCCAGTATCCGGAATTAGTCCTTTCTATATTCCGATTTAAACACCTCCGTTCCAAAAGGAGTTTGAACCCGGGGCACAAAAAAACCAACCTCATTGCACTACCACTAGGCCACCACCTCTTTGGTATTTGGATTTAGTATTGGCGAATCACATTTACAGTTCAAACTTTCAACCAAACGTAAATATGATTAAGAGGAAAAAATATATGGAAATGCGAAGGCACAAAATCGAAAATATAAGGTTAACAAAAAAAATCGAAAAATATATGGATGCGAGAGCATAAAATATATCTGATTAATGATTAATGTATGAAGTTAATTATGAACCTAAATAAAAAGAAACATATAGCAAAATGATCATCTGTCCTACTTTGCACCCGACATCCTAATTGTCTTTTTTTGTGTGTGTATAATCTTCATTGTCTTTGTGGCCACTTCTGTCCAAAATCTTTGTGCATGTGAACTCCTAAATTATATTAAAAGATTTACTTTTAGAATATTAAGATAAATATATAGGATTTTATAATCTTAATGCAAGATCTATGTTTGATGGTTATAAAAATCATTTGCATACGATATTTTATGTAATTTATAAATAATTGATTAAATAGGTAGTTTTCTAAAAAGAGTATATTGTATTTCTACGGTCCATATGTGATTATAAAGTACCTACATTATACCTTATATAAAGTTTTATGGATATATGCCTGATCGCGTAGCTCATTTGGTTCGAATGCAATGCTCCAACTCATGAATTCGATTGAGGGACTGGAGAGGAACTTTTATGGATATATCATATATATATATGCCAAATACATAAGTTTGGTTGTTGAAATACATAAGTTCAGACACGAACATGTACTATATATAATCATCATATGTAAATAGCAAGAAAATATTTCACAGATAGAGTTACGTCTTAGAACGATTGGTGATCGCATACATGAAAGTTCGAATTAGGGTGTATTGATCATGGAAGCTAGAATTCAAATAAAAATGAACATTACAATTTACAGGAGAATTAGGTAATTAATAAAACTAAACCAACAAAGAAGTTTTAGAATTTGTCAACTTCCACTTCCAGTTTAATAATCTAATACCATTGACTTTGTAAAACTCCCTGACATTCGTCAATAGGAGATCTTGCAAAGATTTTATCTCAATTTAAAATGAATTTAGTCTATTATTGAGATGCCGAACTTAGGGATTAATTATACTAATATGTGTCCTTTCTTTTCTTGGTTTTAAATTATTATTTCGTCAGGTTATATACTATATGTTAATTATTGAAATTATATTACATATAGCTTTACACGATTAGTAGTTCCGTGTGACCGGCCAATGACAAGTTAGTATATATCTTTTAATACTGAATTATATACATTAAAAATATTAGATATTTAGTTACAAATCATTTATATATTCTGTAACACCTAAATTTTGTAAGAACTCTGGCCCAAATTTTTATGTCCAATAAAATAGTAAAATCCAAGGTCTGGCATGGGATCAATTTATTTACCGAAATGAAAGGATTCGAATCAAAGTTAAGCATTAAAACTCGTCCAATCCAAAAGAAAGTGACGAAAATCAAATTTACGAGTCAAACTAAGAGTCGACTAGATAGAATGAGGAATTATTCAAACAGGATAATTTAATACTTTGACTAATAACAGCTGAATCCACTGAAATAAATACAATTATTACAGAATCAAATGTAGTAAATAGAAACGTTAAAAAGAGCATGAGCAAAGATCAAAGGACTAAATCATATTTTCACAATTTACACTACACATTTCTCTCTACTCGTCATTTTAACTTATTTTTATGTTCTTTCTCTTGTAACTACTCTAAATCGATAATACTAAAAACTATTTACTTCCATTCTTGTTCCGTCTTGCTCTTTAATTATGTTGAAACCGATCCGACGCTTTCTTTGAGCATAGTTCCTTGATAATTACTCGATAAACCATTTATTTATCTGTAATGTAAAAAACATCATCTGCCACATGTCATATCCTCAAGGTTTTTTATATATTTATGTTTTTTTTTCTTTGAATGTAGGTGACACATCATCTGCCACATGTCAGCATTTCAAAGCTCATTTCTGAAAAAAAACCTTACTTTATTATATAAGATTGATACTACACTTACGTTAACTTAAAATATGTATAGCTGTATTATCCAAAAATTCTAAATAAATCATTATTTTTTATTAATTTATAATTAATAATGAGTTAAATAACCTTAGTTTGTACGCAATTATTTCTCGGAAACAAATTATGTTTTAATGATATTAGATCAGATCATTATTTTTAAATTTGTTTACACCAATATATATATTTGTTTACACCAATATATATATATATTTATATGCATTACACTATCATATAATTTTTTCACACAATCAACCGGAACAAACTGCGTCTCAAAATCACATGTCCACTATGTCAAAAATAGAACATCAACTACACAATCTGTTTTAGCATCGATCAAATACTTCAAGTAAATAACACTATCTTCAAAAATATGATTAACTTCTACCTCACTTATCATGATATGGATGACACAAATATCAATCACATTAACCGAAAGTTTAATAAACTTTATTCGGAAATCTATGCTATCACGTCGACCACATAACACACAATGCTTCGAAGTCTCTTTTAAAATTAAAGATTTCAATCCAAATGCATCAAGAAAACTATATGTTGATTTTGTAATTGGAGACGTAGAGAGAATACAAATCCAAGCTATACAAGAAGAATATGACAATTGTGATATATGTCTTGATAATCTACAAGGACCAAAACATATATTAACATTTAATTTTACATTCAAAAATTTCATCACAAATGTATTTTAGATTGGTTATGCTATATAATAACATGTCTTTAATTATTGTCGAAAAAAAATAATTCGATATTTTTATGCTTACGATGAATAAAAGAAATTCTCATTCACCATAGATATTATTATTCCACAAATCTTTCAATACAAAGTTATAAAACTACATGATATTTACAAAATAAAAATTAATATGTATCCACAAATTTTTACTAATAAATATTATAAAATAAATTTTAAAAATTTAAACATTAAAATTATCACAAATTCGTGTAACGCACGGACCTTCTCCTAGTTAACTATAGTTTTAAGATAAAAGTCGACGTGGCACCTGAGGAATTAGTGGGTTCCAATTAAAGCTAGAAATAAAATAAATGACGATCAAAGGAATATTACTTTGTACTTAATAAATCAAACAGGTCAATGATTTGTATAATTGTATATTTCCGATTAAAATATATTTTGTCGCGTCATATAATTTGTATAATAAACATGGCTCTCAGTCCCGTGGAAAATAAAAAGCTTTCCCTTTAGTTTTCCCGCGATTATTAATCGTACGATAGATAGTACCCGAACTTACAATTACATCTTACTCTAAAGATTACTATCTTAACAATTCTTATGTGTATACTTATCTCTCTTTTGATCTTATGCTAAAAGCCTAAAACTAATATAAGAGTAGAAGCTTTATATTTTGTCTGATTATTTGAGACCTCCAAACATATTTCAAATTACTTAATTGAAAAATTTGGTAAAAAAAAAAAAGTATATTCAAATTATAAAACACATGTTGTATTTGGATACATGTTTGCATAGTGCATGTTGTAAAAAAAACAGATTTATAAATAACCTATAGCTCTAATTAGTGATCCATTTTGGCGATACAATATGTTTAATCCTGTGATTGTTGAGAGGTTCTGCTCAAAAATTAGAACCATCTTTTTTCGATTGAAAACTTTGAACTGTTTCATAACAATGTCTTTTTTTTCCTTAGTGTAATTAGAAAGTAAATCGCATATGGTTTAAAACAAATCTTTTATGAGTTAGACCAAATAAAGAGACCTAAGTGAAATTACTAACCGCCAGACGTGTGACGTGAATATGAAATGCACATGCTATGACATCCGCATGTGAGCCACCAACTGTTCCTAAGTTGTTAGGCTAAACATGATTATGAGAGAGGTTAAGGCCAATTATTATGAATTAGGATGTTAAGCCTTATTTATCCACCAGAGAAAAATCTTTGTTGTTTCTGCTTCGTTATAATTGTCTATAGTTTTTTTTTTCTCTTGAAAAATGGTTATGAATTTTTTTTGTGAATTTAAAAAAAATTATAAGAAAATTACAAATAACATTTATAATTTATGAATTAACATTATCATAGAAAACGTCGATAGTGGTTTACACTAACTCAAAACATTAATATCCATAGAAACAAATAGATTACACCTTCTAAGAATAGCAATCAGCTTGTTGATACAAATATTCAAAGAATCTGCAAAACCATATACACTCTCGAGCTGTGAGTGTTGCTTTATACAGCAACATTGTTGCAATTTTTGCTACACTACCATATAAAATGTTTTTTTTTAAAAAAGACTATAAAATGTTTGTGTACATAAGCACATATTACGTTTATGTTTATATTTCGATAAACTAGACCTCAACCAAACTAAGTACGTCTATGTGAAAATTTTAATGGGCTTCGACTGATTAAAATAGTTAAATTGATACATATTTGATTATATTCGTCTGATTAAAATAATTTTGTTGCGGGTAGTTAATTTGATATTCGATTCTAAAATGGTTAAAGTAGAACAGTTAGTCTAGTGGGCATAATGGGCTTCGACTGGGCAAGTTGTAACATGTATCGCACTCGGGGTACACACAACCGTGTCTGAGTTCAATATAAAAAACACTTATTTCATGGTTTTTTTGTTTTTTTCACATTTTTCATGGTTAAAACCTGAAATCAAGTGACCATTGAGCAATGCGATGGTTGATTCAGTTTCCGCAATTCAGACTGAGTATTTTTGGGTTTCAAAGTTTTAGATTTTAGAATATAAAATCCGAAATAAGTATTAAACTTGTTTAACATTCTTTTCTTTGATAAAAACTTGTTTAACATTCTTACGAAAAAGCTTGTTTCACTTGCTTAATATGTGTGCAGATTTTCTAGCAAAAAAAGCTTTAACGTGTAATGATCCAAGTTTTCTTTGAGAGCTCGTAAACAATGATTGTCACTTTTAATAATAATAAATAAATTCTTGAGCAAAAAACCAAAAACAAAAATAAAGAAATTTAGACCCCAAAAAAAGCCTTTCTTACGAAAGTTCAAACTTAAAGATATATGTTATATTTTTTGCTTTTCTATACACTTTTTTGTTGTTATTTTGTTTCACCGATTGATCTTTGCATTATTCGTGTGAAAATTGATGTATGAAACTGAAGGCGCAATGACTTTTCGTTGGTTATGTTGGAATAAGCTTGAAGCACAAGCAAATCTAAAGAGATTAGGACTAGTGTTTGAGATAAGGAAAATATACTTTTTAGAGAAAAAGGAAATTGTGTTTAGAAGTTCCTTATATAAGGAGTTGTCAAGTTGTGACATCCCTTAGAGAAATTGAGAGAGCTTTAGGTTTTTGAGTTATTTTTCCTAAAGTAATAAGAGAGTTTTTATTTGAGATCGTGTGCAATTTATTTCTTTCGAGTTCTAGATTTGGTATCAGAGCGTTACGATATCCTAGGGAGCGATGGCTGAGACTGCAATCGTTCCAGCTAAACCGAAAGAGGGAGGAGGATCTTCTTCCATCATCTGCCCTATACTAAACTCTACTAACTATACCGTATGGGCGTTAAGGATAAAGGTCGCATTAAAAGTTCATAAGGTTTGGGAAGCAATCGAGCCCACAACTGCGGGAGTAGAAGAAGAAAAAGATAATATGGCTATAGCCCTATTATTTCAGTCAATACCGGAGGCTCTGGTGCTGCAGATTGGTGACCTAGATACGGCTAAGAAGGTGTGGGATGCCATAAAATCGAGTCATGTGGGAGCATAACGAGTTAAAGAAGCACGCTTACAAACACTCATGGCCGACTTCGAGCGACTTAAGATGAAAGATACAGAGAGGATTGATGATTTTTCAGGAAGGATGTCAGAGATAGCATCAAAATCGGCTTCTCTTGGAGTAATTATCGAGGAAACGAAGTTAGTTAAGAAATTTCTTAACTGTCTTCCTCCGAAAAAGTTCATCCACATAATGGCTTCTTTAGAACATGTATTAGACCTTAATACCACAACTTTCGAAGACATTATAGGATGACTTAAAGCATACGAAGAGAGAATCATTGATGCAGAGGAAGTACATGAAGATCAATCTAAACTCATGTATGCTAATACGGAGACAAAAAACAACCGAGAGTATACAAACGACTATCGAAACAGAGGTCGAGGAGGTCATTCCAATAGAGGGAGAGGAAGAGGACGTCATAATGGAGTAAGAGACGCCTCCCGGATTACTTGTTTCAGGTGTGACCAGCTAGGTCACTTTGCCTATGATTGTCTTGATCGCTTACTAAAGCTACAAGAAGCTCAAGAAACGGCTAACAATGACACACAAGACGCAGATGAGCTTATGATGCATGAGGTCGCTTTTCTCAATGAAAAACGATGCATACCAAGTCAATTTGAAACAAACACGGGAGAGGAGAACATATGGTATCTTGACAATGGAGCCAGTAACCATATGACGGGAGACAGAAGATATTTTGAGAAGATTGATGAATCTGTCACTGGGAAAGTGAGATTTGGAGACGACTCTCGCGTTGACATAAAAGGGAAAGGGTCAATCTCTCTTATTGACATGAATGGCAAACCTCGAGTCATGACAGATGTTTACTATATTCCGGATTTAAAGAGCAACATCATCAGTTTGGGTCAAGCAACAAAAGCAGGCTGCGACATCAGGTTAAGGGGAGGATACCTCACCATGCGAGATGCTCAGGGGAAACTACTTGCGAAAGCTTCAAGGTCAAAAAATAGATTATACAAGGTTTGTATGGGCTTTCATGACAACGCCTATTTAAACTTGTCATCTATCAGTGAATCAAGCCGCTGGCATGCACGCTTTGGACACATAAATTCAGAAACCATCAAGTCCATGAAACGGAGAGAACTTGTCCAAGGACTTCCACATGTTGAGTTTGAGAAAGAAATCTGCGGGTCCTGTCTTCTTGGGAAACAAACGAGACAAACATTCCCACAAGCCACTTCATACAGAGCATCCACAATCCTTGAATTAGTACATGGAGATCTTTGTGGTCCCATAACACCGAGTACAGCTGCTGGTAATCGATTCATCTTTGTCCTCATTGACGATCACTCTCGTTATATGTGGACAATCTTGTTAAAAAAGAAGAGTGCTGCATTCGAAAGGTTCAAAGTCTTTAAAAACCGTGTGGAGAAGGAATCAGGGGCACGGCTTAAGACTTTTAGAACAGATAGAGGTGGTGAATTTGTTTCGCAAGAGTTCAATGAATACTGTGAGAATGCTGGAATCCAGAGACATCTTACTGCTCCATACACGCCACAGCAGAATGGAGTAGTAGAACGAAGAAATCGGACGATGATGGAGATGACAAGGAGTATCTTAAAGCACATGAGAGTGCCAAATTATCTTTGGGGGGAAGCAGTAAGGCATTCGACATACTTGCTAAACAGAATAGCTACAAGAGCTCTAACGGACAGAACTCCATACGAAGTTTTTAGAAAGCAGAAACCACGTATTGATCACTTACGAGTCTTTGGTTGTATCAGCTATGCAAAAATCGATCAACACCTTCTCAAAAAATTAGATGATCGATCGAGGATGTTAGTGCACTTGGGGACAGAACCGGGTTCTAAGGCATATAGATTGCTTGATCCACAAACCAGAAGAGTTATTGTAAGCCGGGATGTAGTCTTTGATGAAACTAAAGGCTGGAACTGGAGAAAAAATCAATCAGAGAGAGATGGTGATGGAAGCTTTAATGTCACTCTTGGAGAGTTTGGGAACCACGGTATCATGATTGAGAGAGAAGTAGATAGTAATAATCAAGAGGCTGGAGAAAATATCAATCATGATAGCGAAGATAATGAAGAGGAAACAGGGAACGACGACAATATACCAGAAATTGCAGAAGAAGAAGAAGAAGAGGTAGTCTTGGGGAATAATCCACCGGTTCTCAGAAGAAGTCAGAGACAGAGCACTGCACCAAAGTATCTTGAGGACTATGTTCTACTTGCTGAAGAAGAAGGAGAGACACTTCTTCTGTGTCTAAACAACGA
>JAHZTW010000001.1:105800163-105906551 GCA_020283515.1 Alliaria petiolata
AGTCGTATCAAAAGTGTTAAAGCTATTAGGTTTCAAGCTCCTCAAGTACGATTAGCTTTATGTGATTTATTTGAATCTTGTGATGATGCCATATCAAAAAGTGAAGCTGAAAGTTTAGTTGGTTCACTTGAGAATTTTGAGTTTTTACTTGGCATGACTATTTGGTATGAAATTTTGTTTGTTATAAACACGGTAAGCAAGAATTTACAATCCAAGTCTATATGCATTGATAATGCTTTAAAACAATTGGAAGGTATAATGTTATTTTTTGAAAAATTTAGAGATGAGGGGTTTAGTTTTTGTTTGAAAGTAGCTCAAGGTCTTGCTCATGAAATGAATGTTGATCCTATATTTCCAATTAAACGTCGTGTCTTTAGAAAAAGACAATTTGATGAGAATGATGTTGATGAAGAAGCACTATCTGGTGAAGAGTCCTTTAGAGTTGATTATTTTCTTGTTGTTGTGGACATGGCAATTGTTTCGGTGAAAAATCGGTTTGAGCAAATGATTACTTTTAAAAGTGTCTTTGGCTTTTTGTTTGATTCACTGAAATTAAAGTCACTTGATGGAAATGAATTAAGAGACCATTGCATTAATTTTTCACAAGACATTTTCTCATGGCATTGTATCTCATGTTGATTTAGAAGACTTTTATTCTGAATTGAAAATTTTGCAAATGAATTTACTAGACGTGCCTATGACACCTACTGAAGTGCTTGAGTATGCTGAAGATTTACATTGTTATCCAAATGTTTCAATTGCTTATAGACTTCTATTAACTACACCTGTCACTGTAGCATCAGCTGAGAGAAGCTTCTCAAAGTTGAAGCTATTGAAAAATTATATGAGATCTTCTATGTCCCAAGAACGTTTAAATGGTTTAGCAATTTTATGCATTGCAAAAAAAAATGTTAGAGGATATTGATTTTGAAACTCTTATTCATGAGTTTGCATCGAGTAAAGCTCGGAAAACCCGCTTTTTATGATCATTTTCTTTTTTTTTGAAATAACTATTGGATTTTATTTTGTTTCAGGTTATATGATGCAACTTTAAAGATATTCTGAAGCTTAAAACATGAAGCGAATACGTTTTATAACCGGTGTTAAGGGCCCTTTTTGTATCTCGCCCTAGGGCTTGTAAAATGTTTGGGCCGGGGCTGGTGACATCCCTTAGAGAAATTGAGAGAGCTTTAGGTTTTTAAGTTATTTTTCCTAAAATAATAAAAGAGTTCTTATTTGAGATCATGTGTAATTTCTTTCTTTCGAGTTCTAGAAGTTATTTTTGAAGACACAATGGAATGTTATTTTCGATCGTAAGCAAAGTAACTTGGGTTTATCACTTTTTATAGTCTCCAAACTTTTGAGTTGATTTGTTCCAAAAAAAAAAAACTTTTGAGTTGATTCGTCCAACAACCATTGACTTTTTGTTGTTGTTGTTGTTGTTTTTGAATTGAGTTAGATATAAGCATTTGTTTTCACCAAAGGTATTTTTTGGCAAAACTATTATGTAAGCATCTTGCTCAAAAAAAAAAAAACAATTATGTAAGCATTTATTAATTTCCAAACTTTTTCCATATAAATAGTGAAATTAGGGACAGTATTCCATAATTTGTGAAATTAGTGATATTCCATATTTTCAGATTTACAAAATGAATACAAATATTAGTATGAGTTCGCTTCCACACTATTTGTATGCATTGTTTCTTGAGACAATTTACAAACTAGCCTAACAAAAGAAAAATGCACATTTAACCTATTTTCAAATTCCCGACCGAAAAAAACCTATTTTCAAATTAAAGGAATAATTAAATACTTTCACCTTTTTTCTCATTTACGTAAATTCACAGAAATTTACTGTTCACAAGTGACAAATTTTTTAAAAATTGCACGAATATCTGATTTTTTTTTGCAAAACTTTACAAGTTTATAGAAACTTTTTGTGTGTGTTTTAAATTTATAGTGTTTCCACTAAAACAGTGTTTATATTTTTTTGGCAAATTTTATAATTTTTTGGATTTTTTTTACAATTTGGAAAACTTTCACAAGATTATAAAAATTTTGAAGTGTTTTTAAAATATAATTTCTTTACTCTATAGAAATATTTTTCATTTAAAATTACAATATAACGTTATTAGTTGAATAATTATCTACATTCTGCATGAAAATAATATTATTTGAAAAATTTACTTGTTATACACATTATCTTTTTGAAAAACAACTATATTATTCAACGTAACGGTTTTTAATTGTAACTATTTTAAACTAAATTTTGTAATATTAAGTCCATATAAACGAAGAACTAAATTACATGTAACCAATAATCGATTAAATGAAACAAAAAGAAATTGTAATCAATGACATATTTTCTTTTTCTTTGTTGATAAAATAATTTTAAACTATATACAAAAAATATTACAATAATATAACTTTAAAATCATATAGTTTAAAAAATTGATTAAGATAGTAAAAACAGCTATACAACAAAGTAAAAAATTAAACAGAAAAAAAAATATCTAAAGAAAACTCTTTTAAGACTTCTAAAATGGTAATTCGCGGCCGCCTCGGCCACACACGTCCCCTCTTACTTTGTCCATCTACCATGGTCCATTACATCTCTTACACTTTTTGTGTATGATATATTGGACTTTCATCTCAAACCTTGTATAAACTCTAGAGTCTGAGACATCAAAATGATTGCTACCAAAGATATTTCTTTGCACAACTTTATTAGCCAATGAATATGATTGAGGCAGAGTTGAGATAGTTACCAAAGCAAGAGGAAGACCAAATGAAGGGGCTAGTAGCGATAACGTGAATGAGATCTCTTGATGGCGTGTAGCAGCGATAGAACTGTCCGAGAAAATGTTTTTTTTTCAAGCCCTGCTTCAAAACATGGTTCAGAATCTAAATCATGAGTGTACTATCTTTCAAGTAAGTAGGCAAAGTAGTGTAAGAAATATTGCAGAATTTATGAGTCCATCTACGGCGAGATAATGTTGGAAACTGGTTGAACATTGCTCCCGTTCCTTGGAGACTCAAATGATAGAGGATCTTCAGGAATCATATCCTTTAACTTTGGGATGATTCTTATCCGCTTTATCCATGCTCCTAGTGAATGGCAAAGGGAGTCGACAATATCTCTACAGAACTGCAACTAGCAACATCAATAGACTAATCTCTACTTTCAGTAATTGTGCCTCTGTTTGGTGACTTCGGTCGGATGTGAAGTTAATAGCAGCAAACTCCCTTACAATAGAATTTGATCATGTGATGATGATACTCGAGAAATATTTTTGATTGAAAGAGTTTTCAGCATATATGGTAGATTTATGGAAATGTTAGTTGAATTTATAGGGAAAAAGAAATAGATAAAACGAGAGAGTTGTGGAAGAGCAATCAGCGAGATCACATCCAGAAAAACTTTAAAAACAAAAGATACGACGATCCATACCAACATGTTGTCGAGAAAGTAAACAATGAATCTAGAGTTTTTGACTTAAGAGTTCGGTCTAAAAACATAATCAATGATATTTTGATTACAAACTAAATTCAAATCCAAACTTAATATATATATATATATATATATATATATTAATTATTAGGAGTTTGTAAAGCTGTTTAGATGTTGAATTTATGTTTTCAGAAAATTAAAAATTGTTTATGCTTTGGATCAAAAAATTTTTTTTTAGTTTGGTTTATATCAATTAAACTCTATTAAACCTACAGTCCAAAAGAAAAGAAAAAAAAAAGACTGGAACTTAAACAGGTGTAACCTAAACTCAAATTCGAATCGAAGAACCATTTCCGAGTCAAGATGATTTGAAAAATAAATAGTATTTTCTTTTGTATTTGTCAACAAATAAACAATTCCCTGAAAAAGTAGGAAACAAATAAAGAAAATAAATAAAAAAGACAAAAGCTAGCGTTCTCTCTCCCATCTTATAAGCGCATATACTGTACTTATATACTGCTTAGTTTCTCTATATATGTTCTCTTTCTCTATAGTATAAACATTGCGAAGAAGATCATCCAATTGTTTTAAGATCTCTTTTTATTTGAATTCTTCTTCGTTTTAGATTCTAGGTCAAACGCTTGATCGATTCTCTAGCTACTTACCAACTTCTCCGTGATCGAACTTCTGTTTAAATTTTTTTATTTATTTTAATTCGACGAAAAAGCTTTTTTCCCTTTTCTCTTCTACTCCGGCGATGGTTTTATCGGTGAAGCAGACTCTCTCTGCTAAGATCGGATTCTCCAGTCCTCTTTTGCGACGGAACCCATCCTCCTCGCTCCTACGATCTCCTGTTTCCCTCTCGTTTCCATCGACGGAGCTCCCAAAACGCACCGTTTTAGCCGTCTCGAAGCCTCTGCATCTCTCTTCCCTGAGAGCAAAGTCTCCGGTGAGATGCGAGGCCTACGAAGCCGACAAATCTGAGCCTCAGCCGATCGATGATGCGGCGGCGGCGGAAACGAAATCGGAGGCGGCGAAGAAACTGAAGATCGGGATTTACTTCGCTACCTGGTGGGCTCTGAACGTCGTCTTCAACATCTACAACAAGAAGGTCTTGAACGCTTACCCTTATCCGTGGCTTACCTCGACGCTTTCTCTCGCCGCCGGTTCGCTGATGATGCTGATCTCTTGGGCCGTTGGGATCGTTGAGACCCCGAAAACCGATTTCGATTTCTGGAAAACTCTTTTGCCGGTAAGTGGGGGTTGGTGGGGAAGTTTGGTGAGTTTTGCTTAGAGAAAAAAGGTGGAGAATTTAGGTTAGATATCGATGTTTCCGATGATGGGTATTGAGGTTTACGGTCAAATTGATGCAGATCTTGCATGAATATTTGTTGTTTTTTTGTTACCTGAGTGATATGCATAGTTTTGTTTGCTTCCTGAGAAAACTGAGGGAGAGAGAGAGAGAGAGAGAGAGGAGAAAGTGATGTATTTTTTTTTGGCTGTGTTTGCTCATAAGCTGCTGAATTTCGTTGTTTGTTATAATTTCTGGATTTTACATAGCTAAATTCTGAGAATTCAAGAGTGAGATTATGTGACTCTGAAATCAGGGTCTTGTGTTTTAGCGCTTCTAGTAAAAATCATTGTAGGTTAAAGTATTGGACTTTTTGATATTTTGTTGTACTAAAAGTTGGTTTTTTTTTTTGTTGGATTGGCTTAAAAGGTTGCTGTGGCACACACAATCGGTCATGTGGCTGCAACGGTGAGTATGTCAAAGGTTGCGGTTTCTTTCACTCACATCATCAAGAGTGGTGAACCGGCGTTTAGCGTTCTTGTCTCGAGGTTCCTTTTGGGTGAAACTTTCCCTACTTCGGTTTACCTGTCCCTCATTCCCATCATTGGTGGTTGTGCTCTCTCTGCCCTTACTGAGCTCAACTTCAACATGATTGGTAATTAATATTCTAGACACTCTGATGTTGGTGTATCCGACCGACGTTTTTGTCTTTGTAACTCTTGTTAGCTAGCTTTCTATAAGCCGTTGTGTGATTTGGATTTAGAGCTAATAATGGTTTTGCCTTCAAATCTTTCTGTTTCCGCCCTCAGGTTTCATGGGAGCGATGATCTCGAACTTGGCTTTCGTCTTCCGTAACATCTTCTCAAAGAAGGGAATGAAGGGAAAGTCTGTGAGCGGAATGAACTACTACGCGTGTCTCTCCATGTTATCACTCTTGATCCTCACGCCCTTTGCGATTGCGGTTGAAGGACCTCAGATGTGGATCGATGGCTGGCAAAAGGCTCTCGCCGACATCGGACCTCAGTTTGTCGGGTAATCTCCCTCTAAAATCTCTTATGAGAAGCAAACTCTTTTAAACTCAAAGTATCGGGTTTGACATTTTGTCCTGTTAGATGCAGTCTTGTCCTGTTCCTAGAATCCCTTGTGAAAAGACCCTTTTATCAAGTTCTTGTCTTTTATCTCTGAGTTCTTGTTTTCATCCGAATCATTAAGAGTCTTTAGGTCTTTTTCGTGATTAGGCCGATGAAACCATCTCATTCGCTTACCATTTTTTTTCCCTACCAAAATTGTAGGTGGGTGGTTGCGCAGAGTGTGTTCTATCACCTCTACAACCAAGTGTCTTACATGTCCTTGGACCAGATCTCTCCGTTGACATTTAGTGTCGGTAACACCATGAAGCGTATCTCAGTCATCGTCTCCTCCATCATTATATTCCGCACTCCAGTCCAGCCCGTTAACGCCCTTGGAGCCGCCATTGCTATCCTTGGAACATTCCTGTATTCCCAGGTACACAAAAACCTTTAAAATGACTAATATACCCCTGTTATCCATATGTAATATGGTAGAGAAATAAGCGTCTCTTGGCTTCACTTCACAGCCACATGATGATGACCTTTTAGCCATACGATTAGACTAACTATTGCTTCTTTGACATGTCAAGAACCATCTTAGTTTATTGGTTTGGTTTACTTAACCAAAGATCTTGAATCATCGTCCTAGTGTTTCTTTAACACGGTTTTGGCGTGTCGTGCAGGCAAAGCTTTGATCGGGCAAGACATGGAGTGTTCCAGTGCGATGTTGAGCTCGTGATTTCGGTTGAAACCGGGAAAAAGGGCTTAATGTAGATATTTGTCCTCAATAATGAAGAAATGATGAGCATGGATGGAGACGACAACGTTTAGTGTGTTAGGCAGTTTTTTAAATTGAGCTTTTTGGATTTAAGTGTTTGAATTTGGGGGAATTGAGAAAATTGCCTCTCTGTAACTAAAGTGGGAAATATAAATTGTCCCCTTGAGAATAAGACACCCCCCTGTACTCTCTTTTCAATTGGGAGAGAAATATTATATAAAAAAAATAGAGAAAATAATTTCGAGATTATTCTCTCCTTTATACATATGGTAGCATGTTAATTCTTCTAAAATTATTATTGATTATATATATGACAGTTTCAGCAGCATATCGTATGATTTTCAATTGTAAGAAATATTTTAAGAAATCCAACAAGGAAATCATAATTATCAGTGATGAATTTTTATTACATAAGATAAGTAATGTTTGATGCTTGGGAATAAAAACAGAGGCATTGGATTTGGTTCAGTAGCAGACGGAGAAAGAGAGATGATGTGTCTCTTGGGATTTCAGAAGAGGCAGAGAGACATGTTCAGTGAAGAATATACTAAAGGAAGATTCTCTCTATCGGAATTTGCGATTCGCTTATTTATTGGATTGCTTTATATTTTATTTCTTCATCAAAGTCACCACCACTTCTCTGTTTTTTTTTATTCGCAAGGATCACGAGCGGAACATGATAGTAGCAGACGCTAATAAAGTGGGTATTAGTACAAAACACAAAGGAGATATCAAACTCGAACAGTTTCAGTCGAGCTCTTTCAAATGTCTTTTTTTCTAAATTGATAATACAATTTATTCAAATTTTGTTCTCTTCGTAGTCCTTTTCTGTTTCCATTTACTTTGGAAACGTCCCGACCGGAGAAGCACAAGTACATATAAATTACAAGTACAAAAAGATATCATCACTGTCTGAAATTTAAAAACAAACCAAAAGGGTTTTTTCTTTCTTTAAACATCAAGATATTTAGCCACAGTCTGAACATCTTTATCTCCTCTTCCGCTGAAGTTCAAGACCACTCTCGTTCCGTCCGGTAACGTAGGACATAGCTTCTCGAGGTGAGCAAGCGCGTGTGATGTCTCGAGCGCCGGAATTATTCCCTCTAACCGCGACACTCTCTTGAACGCTACCATACCGCAAAAATTATGTAGGGAACACAAACTCAAGTTAGAAAAACAAACTAAAGAACCGATTTTCGCGTTTAAAGAACCCAAAAAAAAAAAAAAAATACGCATTATTGTTGATACATACCTTCCAACGCTTCTTCGTCCGTTACGCTATAGTATTCAGCACGTCCCATGTCTTTAAGGAAACTATGCTCCGGTCCAACTCCAGGGTAGTCCAATCTGTAAAGACAAACCCAAACCGTGGTCATGAAACCGTGGCTAAACCGGATTAGACTATTTGATCTGAATGGAGAGAATTTCTCTTATTACCCTGCACTGATGGAGTGAGGCTCAATGATTTGACCATCATCATCTTGCAGCAAGTAACTCATAGCTCCATGGAGAACACCGACATCTCCCTTCGTCAATGTGGCCGCGTGTTTGCCGCTGTCCACTCCGAATCCTGCAGCTTCCACGCCGATCATCCGGACCTCTGCGTCATTCACAAATTCATGGAAGAGTCCCATCGCGTTTGACCCACCGCCGACACAAGCCACCAAGACATCCGGCTTCCCGCCCCATTTCTCCAGCGCTTGTCTCCTCGTTTCTTTACCGATCACCGCGTGAAAGTCTCTGACCATCATCGGGTAAGGATGAGGACCGGCCACAGATCCCAGTATGTAATGTGTAGTCTCAACATTGGTCACCCAATCTCTTATCGCTTCGGATGTCGCGTCCTTCAATGTCGCTGTCCCAGAGTGAACTGCTCTCACCTGTAACACCACAAACCAGGGGAAAAAAAAAAGAGGTTTCAGAAACAATGTTTGTTGCATTTAAAAAGAGATAACCAACCAATTGAGATGAATCTTGAGCATCATCACCTCGGCACCAAGGAGTCGCATTCTGAACACATTGAGTGCTTGCCTCTCCATATCTTGAGCACCCATGTAGATAATGCACTGCAGGCCGAAACGGGCACAGACGGTGGCTGTAGCCACACCGTGTTGACCCGCCCCAGTCTCAGCGATAATCCTCTTCTTCCCCAAACGCTTGGCGAGAAGAGCCTGAGCCACGGCGTTGTTGATCTTGTGAGCTCCTGTGTGGTTCAGGTCTTCTCTCTTCAAGTATATAAGCGGCCCTTCGCCATTTTCGCGCCGGTAATGCTCTGTGAGCCTCTCTGCAAAATACAGTGGGCTTTCTCTACCAACGTAGTCCTTCAAGATCCCTGCCAGCTCTCTCTAACAGGATTCATTGGCACAAACACACATAAGACATCAAATCAGACATAGAACCAGAGAGAAACCGAACAAGAACGCCAAAGCAAGACTCCTAATTGCATTTCTCTCTAACATTTTCATCTATAAACAGAACCAATTTCATTCAGGAGGCCTAGAAATTTCATTTTGCATCGAAAAGATTCAAACTTTATCTCAAATCTGAAAATGATAACGCTATAATTCCAACGACCCATAAGGCAAAACGTTTCATTTATAATCCAATCACGAAGAACAAGGTCTAAGAAATTGAACCAACAAACCTGGAAGTCTTCGTCGGTGGCGAGAGAATGAAAAGCCGATTCGAGCTCGGAGAGAGCGTGCATTAGCGTTTCGGGGACGTATTTCCCACCAAACTTGCCGAACCGACCAAACGAATCGGGTCGTTGCCACAGGGTCGGGTCAGATCCGGCGGCCATTCGAACAGCCGGGTCCTTGGCGACGGTGCAAGAGACGGAGAAAGATGACCTGGAGCGAGACGATGGCGGAGGCGTAAATTTGAGAACTTTGGAGGGCGATCTCAAATGGGTCAATTGGGAAGAGGAAGACGATGACGAAGGAGCTGAAGAAACGGAGGTTCTGAAAGTAGCAACGGTGCCTGAGGCTGCCATTACTGAATCTCTCTTATCAGTCAAAATATATTTCCCCTCCTTGAATATCCCCCTTCCAAAGTAAGGGTTTTTATAGATTCTTTCGGAAACCAAAACAAAAAAAAAATTGGTCAAATTTCTGACCACAAAAACAAATAATCAATAAAAATACATATATGGTTAATTACTTAATAATAAGTTTGTACCAAGAAAAAAATCAAAAAAGTAAGTTGGTAGGACTTAGAAGATGGGATTGGATTTTGACACATGGTTTTGAAAAAACATATCCAAATGAGCCATCACCTACCATTATCTTTCTTTGCATTAGTATACTTTGTTTTTTTCGGTTAGAATTCATTTCCTCCGGCTGCTATAAATTAGTATATACAGTAGATATTTATTCCTCCTTGTCTCCTTAAGTTTTTAGACAAAAAAAAAAAATATATTTCTGACAAATTGAATGGATTACTTACAATGTCACTTTTTTTTGAACTTTTAATGTAAAACAAGCAAAGGTGTTCACTATTTTGTATTTACAACAATGAACAAGCCTTAGTACTACTGATAAACCCAATAACATAAGAAGTGAACGAACCATAGATTAAATATGCCCAAGCCCAAGTGACAATATTAAGTAACCACGCGAAGCCCATAACCAGCGAAAGCCCAGTCTCATTTACCAGATTGGTAACGCGAAGAGGGATGAACGAGAAAACCCTAATTAGTCGCCTCCCAGGAGCCAGAAGGAAACCAGAGCGACACCATGAACTTACAAAGTAATTTGATACTATGACTAATAAGCATGTTGACCATGACTCATCAAAAATGGACGGCATCATCGCCATAGAGTTATTGTTCGTTGAATCTATAGATTTCAAATTTGTTTCTTAATTGAGATGCTTCATTCATGAACTTATAAAACATTAACAAATATGTGCAAACTTTTTCAACAAAATAAATATTAAAATAGTGCAAACTTACAAAATTCCTGGGAAAAAAACATTTTTTTGAGATTTTGACCAATCAAAAGCGTTAGCGACATTTTTATGAGAGCCAAGATGAACAGTAAGAAAATGAAATCAAGCAGCCAACCAGACAGATTATCGAGTCTACCGGATGTAGTTCTTGTTCTGATCATCTCTTCCTTGCCCTTCAAGGAATGTATTAATACAAGCGTTCTGTCCAAGCGGTGGAGATATCTCTATCTTCAGACAACGAATGTTGCTTTTAAGGAATCCGAGTATGTGTATGGGTTGTACTCCAACAGAGACGCTAGGACTTTGTTTGTTCGCTACATGCGGCAATGGGTGTCTAAGTTTCAAGGGGAAGTCATTCAAAGTTTCGAGATTCATCTCTCCAATCCAGTGGGATTAGTGGCTGATATTGAGCACCTGGTCGAATTTGCAGCCTCCAAACATGTGAAGAAATTAGTAATTGATTTCTCATACCCTGCTTGGAGAACTACTGATGATGCATCAGAGCTTGACGTTGCTATTGAACTTCCCGCATGTGTTTACGGGCTCAAAACCCTCGAATCATTGTATATATGCGGATGCGCGTTTGACCCCTCAAGATTCACAAACCCGGAACTTCTAAGAAGCCTCAACATTGGTTGGATCAGTCTCAAGAAGGTCGAATCTTTGCTATCAAAGTGTCCGTTGCTCGAGAGTCTAAGCATCAAGTATTGTTGGGAACTTGATATCATGAAGATAGCCGGACAAATGAAGGAATTGGTTATCGAGAACTGCGACTTCCCTCTAATGTCTTGTTCCTTTGACCTGCCTAACATAGATATCTTCAAGTACTCGGGATATATTCTATGCCTTGATTTCGAGAGAGTGAATACGATGATTAAAGAAGTCAGCTTGGATTTTTGTGTAGAGCGTGAGTACGATGAGCCAAGCTCATCAAACAAAGCACAAGGAGAAATTGTTTCTACTCTTCTTAATGATCTTGGATCTGCTAAGATCTTAACGGTCTGCCCTTATCTCCTTCAGGTATGTATTTTAGCAAGACTCTTTGCAATCTGAACTAAATATTACATTTGTGCATAATCGCTACCGGTATTAGTCTATTTACATCATTTTTAGAAAAATATATAATATTTTCGCGCAATGATTCTAATTTTAGGGTAAAAGATTAAGAAGAATATGTTGAATACGTACGTAGTTCTGATATGTAAATTTATGTAAAAGTAGAGTAGATAATACCTTTAAGTTATACGTTAGACTGTTAGACATCAAATTTGATCTGAGTATCGGACGTGTCTATGTGTGTGTTTTTTTTTCTTATGGAAGGTGATTCAAGAATGTGACGATCCTGATTTTCTGCTCTGTGATGTGGAAGTACAACATTTGGTGCTGAGAACGAAGCTGCATCCTAAGGAGTTTATGGGCATTAGGATCCTTCTCGACAATTGCCCGGGTTTGGAAACACTCACGTTCGATTATGTCCTCGATTATGTTACTCCAAAGCCAAACTTTCTCTCGGTAAGATTACTACATATATATATATATGGATTTTTTTTTTAGAAACACTAAGCAAAAATACTAAAAAATAGATAAATTCAATTTACGCCACTTCTTTCATAACTAAAGAAGCATTTTCGGATTTATAGTTTACTTGTTCCGATTTAAAATTTAATTATTTTGAGGTTAGGGCTCATGATTCGGGTTTAGGGTTTCGTTTTGAGAGTTAATTTTTTAAATATTTACGGCTTATGATTAGTTTTAAACGATTTTATTAATTTTTTAAAAATTATATGGTCTATTTTTGTATAAAACGTATGTATATGTGGCATATTTTTTTTTTTTTTTTTTGCGACATGTTTATTAAATCACGGCAAGACATCGATATATGACATATTTTTTTTCTTATAATTAGTAAACCTCATAGTAAGCTCATGATTATCATTTGATATTTTGCAGAGGGCTTATCGTGGCATGGATCCACGAACACATTGGCTTCAAAACATTTCATACAGGTGTTTGACAAGTACTCTCAATGCCGTGGTGTTTCAGAACTTTATTGGTGGCTTTTACCAGATGGAGGTGTTGAACTATTTGGTTTGGACCAGACCCTGGCGCGTGCGTGTGTTGGAAAGAGTTGATCTTTACGTGCCGAATGGGTTGAGGGAAGATCAAAGGAGGGTGGCTCGTGCGGGAGCCGCTATGTTGCAGAGAAGAACAAATCATGCAATAGTAATTGTGCACAACGCTTGAAAAGTTGACTTCTACTAATATGGGTTTCGTCCCATTTAGTGATGTTTTTGTGTTCGGTTACTGACGTTAAAGCTGATATTTCGGTATCTCCCGTTTGTGGAAAAGAACCTCGGAATAATAAGGACTTGGTCCTATTTGTGGACCAAAACCATAATAAATATTTGTGTTATATACAATTTAAGTTAAGGATCTTTTCATGTTATAATATTTGATTTTTGTTCTTCTTGTTTGTTTTCAGTTTTCGTAAGTATTTTATTTTTGTTTGTTTAGTACTAGGGTTGGGTTAAATGAACATATATAGACTTCAATTTCCACTTCAATCTAAATAATTTACATAAGCCAATTAAAAGCGCACCCAAAAAAATAAAAGAACTGAGAACGAGATATGATGAATTGACTATATATATTATGCAAAAATGTTTATCGAGGGCATCATTTTTTTTATGCATTTTCAAATGTATATAATGTAGTCCAAGAAAAAAGAACATTTTTCCCATCAGTAGATTTAATCCTATTTGTTTTTTTTGTTGTTGAACATTTCATATCCTATTTGTTAAGGGTTGACGGTCTAAAACCCTACTCAATTAAAGTAATCCGGCTTCTTTCCTCCAAAACTATTGAACTGCTCACAAAATTCTCAAAACTTAAACATTTGAACACGACTCATCTAAATTATTGTTGTTTATCTAATTCCACATCTGCAATTAAAAAATATTTAATTGTGATCAATCCGATCTGATTACTCTTTGTTTTCTGATCATTTGAAGTCGATTTTCAGATTTTAGTTGTCTATGGTTTAGTTATGTTTGATTTTGATGTTTTAGTTGTGTCAAATTTAAGGTTTTTAATTGTAAATGTGGAATTAGATAGGCAAACATGGTTTGGATAAATTTGTGTGTTTGTGTTCAAATGTCTAAGTTCAAATGATTTCGTGAAGAGTTTAATAGTATGCATGAAAAGAAGCAGAACTACTTAATCGAAGAGGGTTTTCAGTAGTGAACTCATTTATTAATCGACAATGTTAATACGTAATTTGTAATTTTGACAACAATGATTATGTATCTAGGGAATTCAGTTTTGCCTTTTAAATATTTTATTTGTTCGTCTCACTTGCTAATCCAAATAGTTTAACATTAATTATTATTCTTTGGGTTAATTTGTTGAATAAGCAAAATATGATCAAGAATACAGATTATAGCCATCTCTTTTCTAGTTTCATGTGCATTCAGACTCCCAAGTTTTAGTGAATCTCCTCAACAAGGGAGAATAACACAATGACATCTCTGGTGTCCTTTCTAACATCCGATCTATTGCGAATGATTTTTGTTTCATCTCTTTCTCTTATATACCTCGTTCTGCAAATGTTTTGATATAATTTTCTTATATGCCTCGTTTCGCAAATTGCTTTAAGCAATCAACAATTTTGTTTCTGAAGTTTAAATGAAGATTTTTGTTGTTGACAAAAATGGGGTAAATTGTCGTCTATGGCAGTTTCTAAACTTTTCAATCCATCTCGCACGTTTTAAATTTATAACTAGTTTAGACAAAAATTTAATAAATAGTAGATGTTTAGCATTATAAGTTTATTCAGTTTTTAGTTTTTCTTTCCGCTAGTTTATTATTCAGCTATTTCGATATTTTGCTATTCAGTTGACATACCATTCAAACCCAAAGTAGCAGCGTTGCTTGAAACTGTCATTACTGAATCTTTCTTGGTGATTGAGAAAGTTCTTTAGAAGTTGTACACATCAAAAAAAAATTACAGCTTTCAAATGGATCCAATCAAACTTTAGCTTTCTTTTTTTTACTCAAAGCCAAAATATTTACTTTTCTTCTCTTTTTGCTGTACAAACCAATTTTTTTCTAAAATACACAATTTTGGCTTTCCAAAATTCTGCAATTCTACAGTCAAAATTCTATAACAATAAAATCTACAATCAGAGGCAAAAAAAACCTATAATCATATTTTTATAGCAAAAACGTAAAGTTACACCTGTCACCAATCAGACTTATATTCCCTTACTTGAAAACAAGAAAATTGGTCAATATTCTGACCATAAAAATAAAAAATCAAAAAACAAAAATATAAAAAAATCTTTTTACCATAAAAGAAAAAAGGTTGGTAATAATAAGAATATGGGATTGGATTTTAACATATATGTGGTCAATATATTCCCCTCTATGAATATCTTTCCAATAAGGGGTTTTATAAATTCTTAAGAAAAACAAGAAAATTGGTCAATTTTTTTTTTTTTTTTTTTATAACTCAGGGAATCTCAGACCTATGGAAGGGTCCAGACTAATCCCTGGGAGAGGTGCAGCCTATACATAAACTCTCTTTCCGGATATTCAAATGGGTCGAAAGCAAAGATTCATATCCGTGTGGCCAAGTGGGAAGAAAATTGGTCAAATTTTTAACTACAAAAATGAGTAGTCAATAAAACCTCAAATAAAAAAGTGTTTCATCAAAAGAGAAAAAGAGTTGGTAGGAGTAAAAAGATGGGCTTATGCTTCTAGTCTAGTTGGTCAAGATCTCAAAGATTTTCCAAGAATATTGTAAGTTTGCACTATTTGCTGATGTTATTAAATTCATGCATGAAGCATCTCAATTTAGACAAAAAAAACGAATTTTGTTTTTCTTAATTGAGATGGTTCACGCATGAATTTAATAACATCAGCAAATAGTGCAAACTTATAATATTCTTGGAAAGAAAATCTTTGAGATCTTGACCAACAGAACAATAAGTGAATAAATTTCAGGTGCGTCGGTTTTGTTAAATTGAGGAATAAGAAATAATTTTGATTAAAAAAGAAAAACAGAAAGTAAATGTTGATAGGAGCACTTGGTCGAATAGTTAGGTACGTATGTTAATCGGACCGCGCCGGGGTATGTTAATCGGATCGCGCCGGCTTATCCCGGCCTGAAACCTACAAACCTCGCATATATTTAAACTTGCCGCGATCCGATCCAAAAAAATGCCGAGTCTATTTTTGGAAGCATGGTCCAGCCCTAACAGAATTATATGAATGTTTTAGTTTTTTTGGGCTTTAAAAAAAAAACAAAGCAAAAATATTTATGAACAATAATTTAAATTAAAACAATCATCAATAGAGTTTTATCAAATCCAATTTAAGTTAAAAACAAAAATTTAACTTAGTAAATCCATATAAATTATAATGTCAAATCAAAAAAAAAAATGCTTCAAATATAGATAATAAAGTATTGAACGACAACAAAAACTAAGACTAGGCGTGCGTATGGAAATAGTTTTGAGATTTATAAAGAGGCACACAACTAGAAAATTAGGGTTTTTGATCAATAAAAAATATTTAAAATCATTATTTTTATAAAGTAAAATTTTAATAAAAATCTCTAACTGAACTAAAATGTAAATTGTAGGATTTTCGAATAGGTTCGAGTTCATTCGGGCTTAAACCCAAAAAACTATAAGCTCATGGACTTGGCCCAGACGGCCTGGTTTTGTTGGATTTATGTATATTTACCTGAATTCGATATTTTTCAGGATTGAACCGGACCGGACTTCAAGGTTTTACCCTAATTGACACCTCTACAAATAGTCTTATTAAACAGAAAATATGCAGAAATAACGTTCACTAAAAAGGTGTTACGAAAATAAAGTTTTGTGACCATTATACTCTTATAAAGCATAAAGCTATTATTTGACAACATTTATGTAGTTGAGATGATACCGAATGGAGAAGTTAACGTAACAAGTAGTAACACAATACTAACTTTTACAAATATATTATTATTTTAGAATAGCTTTCAATAAAAAAAATCGTTGTTATTGTTTCAATATGTTTGGTTTCACGATTAGGTTTATGATGGGTAACGATGATTACAGTTATGGTGTTGGATTTTGTTTAATTGAATGATTTAAAGTCTAGATATAAAAAACGTTACCATTCAAATAAGGAAGATGAACTGTAATTACACAGGATAAACAAATTTAAGTTTCTATAAATAGCTAAAAACAAATATAAATAGTAGCAATATATTAGACGAAGGCGTACAAGTTGACATAGCCGGTCACCTTTTCGATAGGGTTGGCAGTGATAGAGGGTAAGGTCAACTTATTTGTTACCATAAAGAACATACTATAAAAAAAACTAAACTTTCTAAAAGAAATAGAGAATATGAGAAATAGTGAATCCAAATAGAATATAACGTAAAGAATAACAACTGTAAAATATATAACGAAAGAAATTTAAACCCTAATAGGAAATAGTTAACCTAATTAAACCTTGTCGATGTTCATCAACCTTTAAATTTTTGAAACTTTCTCAAGGTAAAGAATGATAACCATAAAACATATAACGAAAGAAATCTAAACCCTAATGGGAAATAGTTAGCCTAATTAAACCTCGTCTCATCAACCTTTAAATTTTTGTCCAAACTTTTTGAAACTTTCTCAAGGTTTTGGAAACTTTTATATGTTTATATAACTTTGATGGATTCATTTATAAAAACACTGTTCATTTTTTATATGAAGTGTCGATTTTTTTTCACATCTAACCCTTAGATAGAAAAATCTAAACTCTAATTGCAGCATCTCAAACCCCAAACCTCCGAGACTTGTGTTGGACTAGGAAGAAGAGGAGAAATGACTTTCAACGATGGTAGAATAAGAAATCGACGATTAGAATGTATTGACGGAGAAGAAATAGAAACGGGAAGACAGTTCAAGGTGAAGAAGTATTAATATTAGTTTTTTATGATAATCCGCAAACGCATATCCCAAGTAGTCATCATCGTGTACTCGTCAAACTCATCATGAAGATGCTCGAAAAGGTTACCATTAGAAATAAACTTCTAAACTAGAAGAGGCACTTCTGTCTCAAGGCAACAGCCTATGAGCTTCACGATGTTTCTGTGGTTGATTTGGGATAGAATGACAACCTCGTTAATGAACTCTTCCAGCTTGTCTTCATCCACAACTTTAGATTTTTTCACAGCTACGATTCTACCATCTACAAGCATTCTTTTGTACACGGTACCTTGACCACCTTGTCCAAGCACTCTAGTTACGCTGAAGTTTTCAGTAGCTTTCTCCAGCTCTTTCGAGGTGAACACTTTTGTCTTCTCAATGCTGCCTTCCGTTGAAGTCAATTGTTGTTTCAACAATAGACCTCCATTACGTTTGAAAAACTTTTGTTTGCGCTTGATCTTCCTTGATTTGTGAAAAAGTGAAAGTGGTGTCAGATTTTGATATGTTGATTTCATTTAGTTTGATTAGTCAATTTGAGAACGCAAGTGAAAGTGATGTTTATTTACGAATCATATGAGGATGCAGGTGAGGAAGGCGAGAGAAAGAGTGATGGGTGAGGAGTATGAAGAGAAAGATAATGACGAACATGTAGAGATGCTCAGCTAAATCCAACAAGACTTGAATCGTTTTTGTCATATAATGTTGTGTCTTTATTAGGTCGATTTTTTGGTGTTGTTGTTTTCGATTATTATAGTAGATGGGGAATTGAATGTGCACATGTACGTGCACATGAGTTTTGCCCTCTACTTTCTTCCTTGCTTGCACATAACATGATCTTTTTCTTTTCTTCTTTTCTTATAAAAGGTTAATAATCATTAATCAAATGACCGAACAAGTGACTATAGTTTTGAAACTGGCATCGAAATCTTTGGAGACGCAAAGTACATTTGGATAAAAATCATCGGAGCTTTCAAGAACAGGGAAATCAAGCACAAAGCTCCGATGTTGTCGCATAATTTGTAACTAACCACACAATGAATTAAATTCTTACATTAATCACATCAAACAAATATTATTAAAAGAGAATATAAGATAATATATTTACTACGATAAATTTTATGATCTTTAAACCTTCGGTTAAGGCATATGAGAGCAATAGCATTTAAAAAATCCACATTTTCTCAGATAGATGATGATTACCAATTATGCAAAATCGCATTAGCTTGAAATTCATTGCGAAGAAAACTTATAACAGATTGGATAATTTTAATACAAATTTCTTGAATTTTTTTTTTTAATCATATCTATCCGTTATATAACTAAAAAAAGAAGTGTATAAGTCAAATTTATAATTTAATTTAGATTTTTCAAAATAATAATAATATATAGCTGGTAAATCATTTTTTGCCAGATTGTCGAAGCCCATGGGCCTTGAGACGACCGAAGATGATTTTGTTCTGTTCCTAAGTGTTATCGTCGGGAAGTAAGAGATAAGTTCAAAAGTGAATGAGTCATCTTCCTTTTTGAGTAACTCTCAGTGTCTATATGAGCTATACCTCTTATATGGAAGTCATCTTCCTTTTTGAGTAGCTCTCTAACTGTCTATATGAGCTATACCACTTATATGGAAGTCATCTTCCTTTTTGAGTAGCTCTCTAACTGTCTATATGAGCTATACCGCTTATATGGAAGTTTTACCATCGATACGCTCCTCCCAGTTGACTAGGTTTACAAAAACCTATCATGCCAAGTATCTTATATATAGAAGACTGTGGCCTCTAAGCAATCACATCTCTCTTCTTTCGAAATTCTCCACATTTCTCTCACAACAATATCTTTGAGTGCTTAACCAGACATGTTATCGGATCTGCCGGAAGAACTTCTTGTTCGGATAATCTCTTTCTTGCCTTTCAAGGAATGTATCAAAACAAGTGTTCTGGCCAAGCGGTGGAGGTATCTCTGTCGTGAGACAACCAACCTTGGTTTTAATGAATCCGATTTCGTGAGCGCTTCCTTACCCCCAGATAAAAGAATCTATGCTAGGAAGGCCTTTCTTGATTACGTGTTTCGATGGGTCGCTAGAGTCAAAGATCAAGACGTCGAAAGCTTCGAGCTTTGTCTCTCCAACCCGATGGGTTACCTGGATCAGATCCACGCCCTGATGGCGTTCGCCGTCCAGAAACAAGTCAAGAAGTTGGTTCTCGATTTCTCAAGTCCTGTTTGGAGAACCTTTCGTGATGTAGCATTTCATGAGATTCTTGTTGATGTTCCCGAAAGCGTTTACGATCTAACGAGTCTAGAGTCGTTGAAGCTTAGCGGGTGCAAGAGGTTCGACCCCTCGAGATTCTCAAGCCCGGAGATATTCAAAGCCCTCTCTTTCGGCTGGATGAAACTTACGGATGTCGAGTATTTGCTATCAAAGGCTTATCGGCTTGAGAGCGTAAGTTTCAGTGACTGTTGGGGGCTTGATATCAGGCAGATGGAGGGGAATCTGAGGGAAGTTTCGTTCGAGAACTGCGACTTCCCTTTCGTTACTGTGTCCTTCGACCTGCCTAGAGTAGACGTCTTCAAGTACTCAGGAGATATCTACTGCCTTCAGTTCGACAGAATGAATACGATCATAAAAGAGGTTTACTTGGATTTTCAGATATTGGGTGAGTACGACGAACCCACAAACTCAACCACAGCAGAAGGAGGAATGCTTTGTGATCTCCTTAATGATCTTCGATCTGCTAGGACCTTAACGGTCTGCCCTTATCTCCTTCAGGTATATATATACATTTTACTTTCACATTTGGTCAATCATTATAAGTTCATTTAAACTGGTTCTTGGAAAATTATGAATTCTTCACCATGTGGTAGTAACTGTTGCCTAGTTTAAGAGAAAGTATGTAGAAGATATATGTAGATGTTGTATAAACAGATTAGGATATAAGTAATTTGAAATTATTAGGTTAAGTGTGTATCAAAACTATTTGCGATCTGAACAAAGTCTTTTCAATCAGGGGACAATATATCTTTCTTTACCGGTAACTAATTAAGTCTAGTATATAAAGCCATTTTTAAGTCAAATAGTGACCTAGTGAATATAGAGAAATGTCACGTTGAATTGGGGTATATATATATGTATATAGACTGTTAGAATGTAATTTTGATAGCACATGTTTTCTTTTCTTATGGAAGGTGATTCAAGAATCTGACCAACCACCGCATTTCCTGAATCCGGTGGAGACAAAACATTTAGTGCTGAAAACAAAGTTGCATGCGAAAGAGTTCAATGGTATTAGGATCCTTCTCAGTAATTGCCCGGACTTGGAAACACTCACTTTCGATATGCTTCCTCCAAGCTCCATCTCGGTAAGTTGTTTTTTTTTTTCAATGTATATTTATATACCTCAAAATGAATTATGCATAACTACACATATGGATCTTTTCTTTTCATATTATTAAACCACACGACAATGATTTCATCATACTTGGCAGAGGGCTCGGTCATATGCTGGCATTGATCCACGAACATATTGGATGCAAAACATAACATATACTTGTCTGAGGAAGACACTTAAAGTCGTGGTGGTTAGGAACTTTGTTCGTGGCCCGAACGATTTAAATGTGCTCAAGTATCTGATTCGGTCTGGGACTGTGCTGGAAAGAGTTGAACTTTACGTGCCGTATGGGTTGGACGAAAGTCAAACGATGTTTGCGTATGAAGGAGCCGAAATGTTGCAGCGAAGTTCGCAGCATGTTCAGGTTCCTTGTGCACGATTCTTGAAAAGGTGATCTTTTCAAGACTCTTCTTCACTAATGGGTTTGGTTTGTCCCCCATTTAGTGTGATGTTTTTGAGTTCGGTTTATTAACTTTGAGGATGGATATTCCGGTTTCAATCCGGTTAAGTTTGTTTGTTTTTTATTTATTAATAATGGCCTCGGAAATAATGAGGACTCTGTGAACCAAAGATTATAATAATAAATGTTTTCTGTATTTTGGAAAATCAATGAGATGTACTTAAACCAAATCGAGATCGATAAGATAACGTGATCGAGATTATGGGAATATAGTAGAGATTAGTTAATATTTTAATTTATGAAATTTTACTTTATATAATATATAAAGTTAAATTTTCTAAATTAAGATATTGATAATTTTTTATGTTATTTTTATTATTTCGATCTCGTACTCTCGTCGATCTCAATTTGGTGTGAATACATTTTATTTCATTGATCTACAAATAGTTTAATATCTAAATGATGAGATTGTATGCAATTTGATCTCGTTTCATTTAAATTTTTTTTTTTTAGTTTTTGTTCTGGATTGATTCCACTTTTTACGTACGCATTCACTTTTAGTTTTGTTGAACACAAGGATTGAGTACTATGAACAATGTATTCATAAATGTCACTTACATTTTCTAGTTAAATCCAGTAATTTTTTTAAAAAGTTTTGGTGCGTCTTTGACCTAGTTAAATTGATACATATGTAATGACAATTGTTAATAATTATGTAATTGATATTCTTTATCTTAATTGTTCATGAGTTAAATTTTCTCCAAATTAATATGTGTGTTAATTATTTGGCATCATTTGTGGATGGATGCATTTGGACTTGCATCATTTGCAAATAAGAATGTATATCTTGTGTTTTCAATTTTGTTTTTGAAGGCTTTGAGTTGTTTATCATTTTGCAAATCCAAGTAATTTAACATTTGTCACAAGAATTGAATATTGTTTTATGATAAGTCAATTAACAACAATTAGAAAGAAAAAAAAAATCCAACCGAACATATGTTAGTGATAAGATTCAAGATCATATCTCTCTTATTACTCGATGAACAATTTACAAAAACGATCTAGGGTTTGTTATATAGTACCTCTCTCTCCTATTGCCAAAAAGGCTCTTCACTTACAAATGATCCAAGATCCCTAATCTGTTTCCCTTCCTTTTTCAATTTATAGTATTAGTATCTATCAATACGGCTCCCATGAGATTCAACTTGTCCTCAAGCCTCTCATATAAAGAGAAACCAGATTTTCCATATGTTGTTGTGTCCTAGCTTTTCTGTCTTTACTTTCTTCTTTACGTTTTCTTTCGAAATCCAAATCTGAAACATTGGTATGTGATAGTCAAAGATCCTCCAAATGCATGCAACCAAAAATCTTATTACATTTGTATGTAATTTTCCAATACAAAATATCACATATATTGAATCCCCAACGACAAACGTATCCACCCCCATGTTTGATTGTCTCATAGATGAGTTCTATTTCCTTCCCCCCATAAGCTGCAGCTTCATCTCTTTGTCCTGAAGATGTGCGTGAAACTCTTTTCCGGTTAAGTGCAAATTATCTTGAGAACGGAACGAGAATCAAATATGAAATATGTATCGGTTAAGTGCAAATTATGTGGCCTGAAACTTTCCTCTTGACTTGATATTACCCTATACTTTTCCCCAGTTGTATATATATTTCATGGAAGGAAGTGTTCTCACAGTCTTTATCTGCATCGTTTGCGATCAGGTGCGGGTACTAAAAAAGAGGGTCTCATTGACTCATTGTGAAACCAAAGGAACTGGAAAATGCTAACAACTTGTATTTGCTATTAGGGACTTGGATTAGCAATAGTGGCGAGCTTAATGGACCTGAAGAAGGCCACAACTTTAGCATCAGCAACTGTGATGACTTTCATGCTCGATGGTGGCTACTTGGTGTAGGTAAAGAATATGCAGCTTCCATGTCAAAGTCTTGATCTTTCTGGTACATTTTTGATGATTCCAACATTTATGTTTGCAGAAAACAAGCTTTTCCTTTGTAGTTTATGAGATTTCTGCAATGCATATATCCTTCCAGACGATGCCAGCATTAATGGGTAATTCAATCAGATTAAACTCTTGAGAACTCAAGTTAAAACTCATAACCACACATCTATTTGCATCATCCCAAGCTCTATAATACAAAACACCATTAATAGGGATCACCAGACAAAAAGGACGATGAGTAATGTGGCATTGATCAGTCTTTTTCCTTGAAGCTCCAGCTCCAAGAATCAATACCTGATGCTCAGATCTCACTACTCTTTCTTCTTCCTTGCTCACCACCTCCCAAACCGTGCTAAGCACTTTATATTCATCATTAACCGGATCGTGTCCAAAATAGAACACACTGTTAGAATAACTATTGTTCCCTTCCATTACGGGAAATTCCACAACCTGCCTTGCGGTGAGGTTACAAATTCGCACTCTTCCCCTGTTTCTGAAACATACCAAGCCACGAACAGAGCTCACGAAGAGGCATCCCCCTATCATTATAAGATTTTATGATAAAGAAAGCATTGAAGTAATATTGGATTTCGATCGATTCTACAGAGCCAAGTAGATTGGCTTGCAAATTCATTTAACAGTTATCTAGTATTCATTTAGAGATATTGAGGTCTTTTTTTCTTTTTCAACTTAATATATTACAAGAAGAGAATCACACAAATAATTAAAACATAGAGTGTCTTAATCTAAAGATTCATTAAAAGGTAAATCAGCTATACTCTCATGAAAAGAGTACAACCCCAAGTCGGATAAGAGAAGCTCTAACATCTAGGGCTTAAAACACCTCCTACTATTGGTAAAGAAAAATACATGACAAAAATCGATGAAGCTGATTAAAAATCAGCCAAATAGTTGAAATCCTAGTATGGTTACTTCTCTAATTCTAAATTTGAATAATAATAACATCTAGATGACAAAAAAAAAAAAAATTACTTCTCTAATTCTAATAGTTAATATATATCAATGCTACGAGCCTACGACTGAAACCTAAGGAGAACATAATGATTTAATAACCGAAGAGTACAAATACAATGGCAAGCTTAAAAAAAAACTTGAGAAAGCAGAAGCAAGTGAAGAATGAAATAGAACAAAAATTTAAAAAATATATATATAAATAGAAACGAATAGTTGTAAAAGAAATAAATGGGAACCAATAGAGAGAAAAAAAGAGTAAACCAGTGTCACGTAAATAACTTTTTGTAGAGATTGATTAATTAGGACTTTGGTGTTATATGTACGGAACATACAGTATTTCAAAAAGTACAGAAATTACCATATTTGTACTACTAGAAAATGGTTCAACAGTCATCATAATAGAATAATAAAATTATATTTAAATCCCAAAATCTATAGTGACATAATGTCACTGACATTTACCCAATTTAAATCTTAATCGTAACTCTGCTTTTGCCGTCTCTTAGTACAAGGCTACAACCGAAATCGGAAAAAACGAAATCTAATGCGGGAAAGTTAAATTCTGGCGAAACCTCTCTCAGATTGAAATCGATAATTTCTCTTGGAAGCACGGATCTCTCTCCTCAAATCTACGGGATCCATTAATGTTTTCGAAGATCTGTATAGCAAATCTGAGGTAATCTTCACTTCTCCCCTGATTCCGAATTGGCTAAATCTAGAGTTTGATCGCGATTGTGATCCGCTTCGTTTGATTTCAGATCAGAAGCTTCCGCGAGCTGATATATGCTGTGTTTGCAGATCTGGGTTTGGTTGTATTTCTGAGTGAGTAATTATTAATTACCCCCCACCATGTGCGATCAAGGACCCGTTTTTCTAGGGTCTCTCGTGTTGGGTTTCTTCCTCTTCTTCGTAAATGGGCAAGGGTGCTCGAACTCGAGCTCATTGATCGGGTTCGAGTCCGAGTTCAAGATGTTGCAGCACCAGCTCCGAGGGGTTTTCACCGTCGTTGATGATTGCTCGTTTAGGGTTTCTCGTTTCGACATGCTCTCTGGCTCTGATGTTCATTGGTGGGGTGCAATGGCTTCTGATTTCGAGAACATGACTAATGATGGCTTCGTGATCTCTGATCAGAAGCTTAACCAAACATTCAATAACCAATCTTTCATCGTCCATTTGCTTGGTAATGTTACATGGGATAAGTTAGGTGTGGTTTCGGTTTGGGATTTACCTACTGCTTCTGATTTCGGGCACGTTCTGCTCTCGAATGCAACAGAGCCAGATTCTTCTTCAGAGAGCAAAGATGTTCCTCTAGGGAATTCGAATAAAAGCGAGCCCTTTAAGGCTCCTACCATGTTTGATAACTGCAAGAAGCTTTCGGATAAGTATAGGCTAAGGTGGAGCTTGAATGCAGATGAAGGTTATGTAGATATTGGTCTAGAGGCTACAACTGGATTGCTGAACTACATGGCGTTTGGTTGGGCTAAACCGAATTCCACATCGAACCTGATGTTGAATGCCGATGTTGTGGTTACTGGTATTAGAGAGGACGGCTTCCCTTTTGCTGATGATTTCTACATCACAAAGTCGAGCGTGTGCTCTGTCAAGGAAGGTTTTGCTTCTGGGGTTTGTCCTGACACTGTGTATGAAGGATCAGATTCAGTCGGTTCTTCGGTGAATAACACAAAACTGGTTTACGGTCATAGGATAGATGGAGTTTCGTTTGTTAGGTATAGGAGACCGCTGAATGATAGTGATAACAAGTTTGATTTTCCTGTGAATCCAACTGAGAACCTGACGGTTATTTGGGCACTCGGGGTGATAAAACCGCCGGATGTTATTAATCCTTACTATCTCCCCGAGAATCACGGCGGTGTAGAATCGGAAAACTACGGGCATTTCTCGCTTAATCTCTCGGATCATGTGGATGAATGTTTGGGACCATTGGATGCAGACAATAAGTATGATCAAGGTGTGATCATCGCTGATGCCAACGCACCTCTTGTTGTCACGGCTGGACCATCCGTGCATTATCCGAACCCTCCGAACCCTTCGAAGGTTCTGTATATCAACAAGAAAGAAGCGCCGGTGCTGAGAGTGGAAAGAGGTGTTCCTGTGAAGTTCTCGATAGGAGCAGGACACGACGTTTCTTTCTACATAACTTCGGATTTTCTTGGTGGGAATGCTTCTCTAAGGAACAGAACCGAGACGATCTACGCGGGTGGGCAAGAAACTCATGGAGTACCGGCGAGTCCTTTAGAGCTGGTTTGGTCTCCTAATAGAAACACACCTGACCAACTCTATTATCACTCGATTTTTCAAGAGAAAATGGGTTGGAAGGTTCAGGTTGTTGACGGGGGGCTATCGGATATGTACAACAACAGTGTTAACCTAGATGATCAGCAAGTCAAGTTCTTTTGGACCATAGTAGGGGATTCGATATCTATCGCAGCTCGTGGCGAGAAGAAAAGCGGGTATCTTGCAATTGGTTTCGGCAGCGAGATGACAAACAGTTTTGCTTATGTTGGTTGGTTTGACAGAAACGGAACAGGGCACGTAAATACTTACTGGATTGATGGAGAATCAGCCTCCGCTGTGCATCCCACAACCGAAAATATGACATTCGTGAGATGCAAATCGGAGGAAGGAATCATCACGCTGGAGTTTACCCGTCCCTTGAAACCGTCGTGCAGTCATCGAGATAGACCCGAATGCAAGAATATGATCGATCCCACAACTCCTCTTAAAGTGATTTGGGCGATGGGTGCTAAATGGTCGGATGGTCAGTTGACTGAGAGAAACATGCACTCGGTAACAAGCCAGAGACCTGTCCGCGTCATGTTAACACGTGGATCCGCGGAAGCGGAGCAAGATCTCAGACCGGTACTGGGGGTTCACGGATTCATGATGTTCCTTGCTTGGGGAATCCTGCTTCCCGGTGGGATATTATCGGCTAGGTACCTGAAACACATCAAAGGAGATGGCTGGTTCAAGATTCATATGTATCTTCAATGTTCAGGTCTAGCCATCGTCTTCCTCGGCCTCCTCTTCGCAGTAGCTGAACTCAACGGTTTCAGCTTCAGTTCGTCGCACGTCAAGTTCGGTTTCACAGCCATAGTTTTGGCTTGTGCGCAGCCCGTAAACGCTTGGCTAAGGCCTGCGAAGCCAGCTCAGGGAGAATTCATCTCCACGAGGCGATTGATCTGGGAGTATTCTCATTCGATCGTCGGACAATCAGCTGTTGTAATCGGAGTTGTCGCGCTTTTCACGGGAATGAAACATTTGGGGGAACGGAATGGAGCGGAAAACGTCGACGGGCTTAACTTGGCACTCGCGTTATGGATCTTTCTCGGAGTGGTCACTGTTGCGTATTTGGAGTACAGGGAACGAGGAAGAAGAAGAGCGAGGAACCTGAGCAGAGGAAACTGGGTTTTAGGGAATGTTGAAGAAGATGATTCGATTGATCTGATAGACTCAAGAGGAGGTTTCAGAGATAAAGATGATGAAGAAGGTAGAAATGGAGGAGGGAGGATGGAAATTCAGTTAGAGCCGTTGAAATAATAGTGTTTTTTTCACATTATTTTTTCTTTATTCTTATTTTTGTTTTAGTTTTTCTCTTACCGAACCAAAAAAAAAAAAGAAACGAGAGGAGTTTTGTCTTTTTACGGTTTTTTATACTTTATAAAATGCAACGGTCCATATATTGTATCTATGCATTAGAGAATTTGTATACCTTTGAGCAAATTTTGAGTTTAATACTACACAAGTCAGTTTTTCACTTTTCAACTTTTGGTTTGTTTAACCGCTGCGTTTTCAACGCTAGTTTTGTTTTCTTTTCTTCAAAACTATATTTTCCTCGTTTGATCGATGTACATATATTCTCATGAAATTATATTGTAAATACTATGAATCATTGATTCGGATCAAAATATACTGATACAACTTTTTTTAGTGGACTTAATTAAGATGATATAGAACTATGAATATGGTGGTCTATTACAATGTAACTTTATCATGTATTTTTTTTAAAAAACACCTTTTTACAAATTAAATTTCATTATAAAAAAAATAAGAATATACAACCATGCCACTAAACTATAGTAAATACTATATAATTATCAAACATAAAAATCCACACAACGGTATTTTTTGCAACTATGTCTCTTTATCGAATAATTTTCTTCCAACTCTTTTTAGGAGTTTATGTACAAAAGTGATATATTAAAAGTTCAAAACTAAAAGGAAGAAAAAGAAAAAAACTAAATTAGGAATCGTAGTCGATAATGGGCTCACCTAAGGTCAGATTTCTGTCAATCTTCCAAGGCAGATTAAAAAGTTTAGCCAAAATGAATTTGAAGATCTTGTTTACATTTATGTTGTGTGTCGCACTTGAAAAGAACAGCGATGCCTTCATCACCTTCGCGTACGCTCGTGCCTAGTTATTTCATATAATCAAATGAATCTTTTATATATACAAATTATTATCACCCCAAAGAAATAAATTGTTGAAATCATCATGGAAACGTAAAATATAATTAAAAGTTCAAAAAAAAAACGTAAAATATAAAGAAAGGATCTTAAATGATTAAGTTACATAATTGGTATACCTGAGTGACAATGGTCCACTGTAGATTGGGTGGGAGCCGAACGAAATCATCGAATTTTGTTCCTATTAGAATCGGAATTGCCGTCTGATCAAAGAAAACACAATATTATCAAATAATTTAAGAAAAGTATTAGTATATTGGAATCAGATTCCATATTAATATACTTTTTCTTTGTTACTATATTACATCTGTATAAAGTATTAAGAACTCAACTATAGTAAGAAAAGTCTCTCGTGCTAAATTATACTCACTCCGTTTCGTTTTAGTTGTCGTTTAAAAGTTAAATTTTGCTTTATATTACTTGTCATTTTTGTATAATTTTAATACAAATTTATGATAAATTTTCTAATTTTATCCGTATTTTTTTTGTTTATTAAATATTTATATCAAACAAAATAATATATTAATTAAAAGTAAAATAAACAATTTAATTATTTTTTAATTTGTGTGAAACAACCTAAAACGATAAATTAAACAAAATGTAGGAAGTATTTAGTTTATCAGAAACTAAACCCAAAAAATGACCCAAATTTATGTATCCAAAAAAGCTGTAACGCCATAGAAAAAGTAAATAGTGGATATTTTTAAAACAACCTTTTTTGTTTTTTTGTCGAAAACATATTTATTTATCGAGAATTATTGTAATCATGATACAAAGCTGTTGTTAGCCATGAAGGCGGATAGCTACATCCGGAAAAGAAGACTCTATATAAGTAACATCTGATTATTAACTCGAATCTAAATTGACTTCGAATATGATGAATGGAACAACTCAAATTGAAATTGGTTTCTTTACTTTTCAAATTAAACAGCTAAAGTAAGGAAAAACAAATCAACCAAAAACAGAAATAGATAGACGACCAAGGATCTAAACGACAAAAATGATTGATGTGATTGTTTTATTTAATTGCTAAAAACTATATGTGACACGTACCGTGTTCCATTTTCTTGCCTGGCTATACCACCCAAAGACACTACAAACAAAAAAATATATATATATATATATATATACACGAGTTAAAAAAAAAGAAGATAGAAATTAAGAAAAAACGAAAGAAAGAAAGAAAATTGATGAAGAAATTACAAAACCTGTTAAGAGTAGATCGGCTGGTTAGGTCAAACATAAATAAGATTGCTACTGAATCTTTACAAGCAATCGGTATATGATCTTTGGACCTCTTTTCATCACCTACAATCATTTATAATCTCCTTATATTAACAAAGTAATTGCCAACACACTAATCATGGTTTTTTTTTGTTTTTTTCAGTAATCTAAACTCATGGTTAATTTTGTTTTATTTGATTAATTAACATTAATTTGACTTACCTCCTACATCCCAAATGCTAAACGAAATCGTAACTCCTTGAACGTAAAACGTTTTGTCCATCAAATTTAAACCCGTCATCTCCAAGAAACCTTGATTCTCATCTCCAACATATTTGATCTATATATGAATTAATCCATTAATTAAGTAAGTAGTATAATAAACCGGTAGTAGTTATCAATTAACTAACACAAGATTTTTCATACTTACTACAAAAGTAGTCTTCCCTGTTTGACAATCGCCTAATAAACTGATCTTGAGACTAACCAAATCTGAATCCGAACTTGAACCGAGCCCTCTACCGGAAACAGTAGGTTCGAACCCGGTTTTTTCACCGTCGAAGATCTCTTCGCCGGCGGTGGAAGAAATCCGGTGAACGATTCGCCGGTAAAGAGTAGGTTTTTCGATGATACTTGAACAAGATACGATTCTTCTCCATAGAGACATAAAGAAATCTCCAAATATCGATACCCTTTCGATGATTCTCCATTTTATGTTCACGTGAGCGATTTTCCGGCAGAAAGGCGTCATCTTTCCGGCGATATCATTGATTTTCTCGGCCATTGAAACGGAGAGAGCTGTGATCTTTTGGGGTTCACCAATCACAAGCTCACATCTTTTTTTTTCTAAAATGTTTATTCGTTTGCTGTTAGTACTGTGTAATTGGAAGTTATCGGTTATATGGATCGGTGGTTGACCCGTCGTCTCATGAAATACCGAGAATGCCCCTAGTTTATGCGTTTAAGCATTTTGGCTAGTTCTTGGTATTTTGCAGTGGTTGGGTAATATGGTTAATTAAAGAGTTGATTATCTTCCCCATGGAGTAAACCCCAAGTGTACGTGTCACTACTGCTCACAAGTCATTTGACTATTCATCTTCTTTTTCTTTTTCTTTTTCTTTTTTTGTCAACATTCGATTATTCATCTAAATTTTTATCTAATCAAATTATAAATGGAAGAAGCAGCAATTGACTGTTGGAGAGGATACATCTAAAAAGGTAACTCCATTTGTAACACAATGCACGGGAATCTTGAGAAGCGTTTTGTTGAAGGAAACAATAAATGTCTATTTTTTGTGTTTTTTTGTTGTCTTTTTAAAAAGTCGTTTCTTAAAGAATGTTATAAGTATCGACCGTCGATGTAGTTGCTGTTGGTTGGATATACTCTCAATTTCTTTTTATTAATTGACAAAAGATTATGTTAAGAGTGGTACTTTCTTTTAACAACTTTTTTTTTTGGGTACCAAATTTCATTTTAAATTCAGAATTAACAACGAGTGGACGTCAATTGTCACGATAAATAGTATTGAAATTAACTGGAGTCACAAGCTTTTGTATCTTGGTTCTTGGACGTTTTTCGTAAACGAATAGAGATATTATATGATTTTCTAAGACGTTAGTTTTGTTTATAAAAATGTAGGAGAATCTAGATAACGTGTTCGTTGTCGACATGGAATCTTTATCTTCAATCAGAAACTTCGTGTAGATCTGTTGATGATAGTTAAAAAAAAAAAAGTAAAAGACTATGATTGTTTAGTCATTATGCGTAGTCTAGAGGAGTTCCATGGATGTATGATGTATCGATATCTTATAAACATACAGATAATGGCTTAACCACTAGAACCACCCAAGTTATTTTATATTTATGATTCCAGATCAAAATACAACAAATTTATATATATTTTTCCTAGAATATCATTTTTTAAGTATATGTTTATTGAATTGGAGTTGGTTGATGATATAAGCCTAGTTATTCTTTGTTGGTGGAGTTTAACATCACACACAATAAATAAATAAAAATCTCTTTTTTTTTTTTTTTTTTTTAACTCAGGTAAATCTCAGATCTATGGAGAGGTCCAGATTAATTTCTGTGGTGGTGCAGTCCACGGATAGATCACCTCCGGGTATTCAAATGGGCCAAAAGCATGTACCCATATCTGTGTGGGTGTCCAAAGCAAAGTGTTGCAGTTTCGCGCAGCAGGAACGTCGAACCTGAAACGTGTTAGCGTCCCAGTCCCGACTCCTGCCACCCGACCACGATGCCTCGGACAAATCTCTTCTTTTTTGTATTATGGAATCTCAACAATTATTAACAATTATACGTATGTAAAAATTCTAACATCCTACTAAAACTGTTCAAGCTATCCACAAATAAAGGAATTAACGCAAGACCAACCACTACAAATATCCCGATTCGTACAACGCCTATAAAAATTCAAAATCACAACCTGGAATCTAAACTGACTACATAGCCCGAAAAAACAAATTACAAAGGTTTTGTTTGGTTACCATTTTGGCAAATTAGTTCATCATCTAAAGGAATTAATTTAAAATAATTCTGTAAAAGGTAATCTGAAATTTATACTATAAAAAAAAAACTAAAGAAAGAAGCAACTGATGTGTTGGACCACGTGGGTGCGCATCAAAAGAGACTTGAACAACTTATGAAACTCATTGATAGGTGTTTGTTACCGAACATTCAAGTTCAATGATGTGGCTGGTCCTAAGTCCTAACCAACCAAATCTATTCAGTTTCTTCTATTAATTCTACTTTTTATCCCAAAAGAAAATGCATTCAATCTAGGGTTGACAAATCGATTTTCAGCATAAAGAAAAAGAAGAAAAAAGGATATAAGAAACTTTAATCTTTAGGAATTTCGAAATTCGAATAAAGATGTAACGCATTAAGTCTTTATGTATTGGCCTATTGGGGGATTAAAGAAGGATGCCAAAGACAAAATGAATATAACGACCAAATGCCTCCGTTTACAATTACATTGTTGGTTTGACAAAGAAATGTTACATTGTGATTTGATTTAAACCGGTTCATACCGATAACACAAACCGGAAGTGACAGGAGTATACAAGGCAGAGTTTGCAGAGCTTTTAAACAATGCTCTCATTGAGTTTAGAGAAGCCAAGCTTCTTAAGTCTACTGGTTATCGGATTAGCCCAAGCTCGATCTGGATTCCCGCATTTCACATCCACAATATCCACAATGTTCATTCTCCTCTCTCTTCTCGGGGTTCCTTGCAACGATACATTATCAGAGCCAAGCATTGGAAGCTGATGAGTGCTTTTGGCATTGTGACCCTTTGGTGTTCTAACATTATCAGAGGAAAGCACTGGAAGCTGATGAGTGCTTTTGGCATTGTGACCCTTTGGTGTTCTAACATTGTTGTTGTTGCTGCTGCTAGCTTCGTCTGATGATTTTCTTGCTTTCTGTCTTCTTGGAGTTGAAGAAGATGTGCCACAGTCTACTGAGACAGGGATTGTTGTTCTAATGGGTCTCGTTGTGGGAGTCTGAGGGGAAGGCTGTTTCATGGAGTCTAGCTCTCGAGTCATTAGAGTTGCGACTGTTCCTGTTGCTCCTATTTTTATCGATCCTCCTCCACCTCTGATCAGTTCAAGCTTCTGAACCATTATGAATTTCTCTGATCTAACACGTTTTCTTTCGCCTCTGCGGCTCTCTTGGAGGATAACTTCTAGCGTTTCGTTCACGGGTCTGAAAACGAATCTGAATAAGCAAACAATGCATTAATCTAGAAGAATTCGTAACCTTATTATATCAAATAAGCAGAAAACCACACAAAATATGCCACTTTTCACCAGAGTTTTGCAGCTTTTATGAGGGATTCATGTGAAAAAATTTAGTAGCTCAAGTTTTTGAAGCAGGGATCGGGAACTGAGAATTCCATAGACAGCACCGAAGCTATTTGCAAGCACAATCTAGAGGAAGAAACTAAATGTGTACTGCACCAATGTTGGCTTTCAAGAACGTTACATGTATGTATACCAGTTTCAAGCCATATCAAATGCTTTAATCTCAAAAGAAAAGAAAATGAAAATTGAAGCACTGCAGAAGAATGGTTTAAATCCAGCAGAAAAATAACGAAATCTTAGCCATACTAATAAGATGGGAAGATAAAAGCATCCAAGGCTATTTAGTATTTACTGATACTAGACAAGACACAATTGAATAAGACCACTGTGGTTTCTCTTTAAGAGCATCAGATATTTCAGATAACTTGTTTCAACAGATTGATCGAGAAAGAAGGTTGAAACTTGAAGTAATGTAAAGTCATCACAGAAACAAATCAACTTTACTATCAAAATCAATCTCTATCTATCTATCAATGTAAAGCAAGAGGGAATCACGAGAATTACAGAGAGAGGAATAGGGGAAAAAGAGGAAAACGAACCCCTAGAGACAAGTTATTTGAAGTAAAACAATCCTGAGAACGACATTCTTGGATTCTCTAAGCTTGACTAGTCATATTCGAACAACAAAGAAGTAAATCCCAGAAAATGGGTTAAAGTCTCAATCAAAGTTTTTCCAGATAAATCTCATAAGAACAAACACAAATTCCTCTATCTAAAAAAAAAAGAACCCTATCCAATAATCTCAACAGATCACTAGAAGAAAAAAGCTTACCGATTCGAAATCGATCAAGCGAGCAGAAGCCAAATCCTTTCCTTTTTTAATTAAATTTCAGAACTTTTAGAACTCGGCGACGTAATTGATCGAACTGGATATAGGACCCGCATTGAACATTAGGTATAAAACGATTTTGAAAAATAAAAATCAAATCTTTGGTTCTCTTGATTGGTTTTGAAATCTGAGTTTTCTTGTGGAGCGTGACGGATTAATGGCAGCGACTAGTCAACGCACACGTTCCTTATTTTACAGTGTAGAGTAGATTGCTCCAATGATTTAAATTGGACTCCGCAAAGTAATAATGTTTTACTTTTTGGGAACAAGGAGAAAATTATGCAAATTATATTATTAACTCTTTGAGTTTTTCCCAGTATTAGCCTTAAGACAAAGTTTTCAGTTTCACAGTTTTAATTTTATACTCCTAGAACAAAAGAAAAAAATGCAAATTATATAAGAAGGCTTGAGTTATCATCACAGGTTTATCCTTGAATCTTGATAATCAATTGCATACAAAAATAATGTAGGAAAATTATACAAACGCCGCCGTTTTACTCGTTGGAACTCTCTTTTTCAATTAGAGGGTTTAAGACTTTGAGAACAACCGACAAAATGTAGAAGTAGGTGTGTGTCTCCGGCCATTTCAGTTGAGCCGTCGTGTTTTTGTCTCAGGAGAGAAGCGCGAAGAGAGAAAAAGAAAAGATTAGAGATTTTTCGCGCTCATGGATTCGCGGATGAGTAAACTAGTGATGGGTTTGTTCGTGATGATTGCGATCTTCGAGGCTTCTGGTGTCGGCGCGTGGACTGGCGAGATTCGCGGCAGAGTTGTATGCGATGTCTGTGCCGATTCTTCAATCGGGCCAGAAGATCATGTTCTTGAAGGTGAGTCTCTCTTTCTGCATATTACGTCTTCTCTCTAGACAAGTCTTAGGTGTTCGATTGTCGGGGGAAAAAAAAACAAGTCTGATTTTTGTGAAATTATTTGCATGTAACCGTGTAGAATTCTGGATTCAGTTTTCAGTAGTGGTTTAGAGAAAGAGTGTTGCTTTCTTTGTGTGTTGAAACTCATCTGCTATTGTTCTGAGGGATTTATTCAGAGTGATCATCACTGTTTATTTCAATAGCACTTGTTTCTATGGAATCTCACACATCAAATGGTTGTAAATTTATACATTGGCATCACTTACTGCAACATTTTTTTAGTCCTCTATTAGCCGAACCTTATTGGTACTGTTCGTTCTTCTTTCTTGAGCAAATGGTGCATAACTATGCGAGTGTCTGCCTGCATTTTTTGCAGATTATGTTATGCTTCTATGTGAAATCTTGTCAAGTTTTCTTATTCATATTTGGTTTCTTAATTACATGAATCAAGTAAAAAAGCTATTATGGTTTGTATAATCTCTTCTCTCTCTGGAACTTCGTAGTTAGTATGTTCATTTCACCCTTGTGTTTTCTGCTGCTTTTTTTTTTTTTTTGTAGTTATCCAATTATATTATTGGTATTTATCTTCTTTTTGTGTGTGTATATATGTATTTACAGGAGCTGAGGTTGCAGTTCTCTGCATAACCAAATCTGGAGAAGTTGTGAATTATCAAGCTTTCACAAACTCAAAAGGAGTCTACACAGTAGCAGAGACAATGCCAGAGAGCGAACGTTGGGACGCTTGCCTTGCAAGACCCATAAGCAGCTTCCACACGCCTTGCAACCGCCTAAACCAGGCCAATACCGGGATCAAATTCACTTATAACCGCCCTTCCGGTTACTTTCATGCCGTAAAACCTTTTGTGTACCGACCCCAAAATGCACCTTCTTACTGCTGATTCAAAGAGTCTCTGTGCCTTTTCAAGTCCTTGTAAGTTGTAATAATAGGAAGATACTATATATAAAAATATTTTGGATTTGTAAATGCTGCTTAGTATCTATACATATCTGAAAATCTTGCTCAAAGACATAAGATGAACAATTCCTTCCAGTTTTTTTATTAATTTGAGAAATAAAGTCTTAGTTAAAGTCAAAGGAAGAGACTAGTCTCACAAGGCGGTGAGGGGGAGATTTAAAAAAAGACAGACGATGTTGAATGGGTCCTACAGATGACGTGTCTAAATGCTATAGGTTCCACGACGTGTCTCACGCCTGAGAAAGCTTTTTGATGTGAAAAGACGTAAATATCCCCGTCGTCATTCCTTGCGTCAGTCAACCGAAAAATTGAATGTCGGGACGAGGAAACCATAAATCTGGGAAAGAGATTCCGTTATAAAAAAGAATAGAGAGCAGAGTTTTCTCGAGAAAGAAGAACGAAAGAGATTTTAATGATCGGAAGAAGCTGGTTTGTCTAACTCTGCAATAAGATGATACATTGGTTTAAGCAGCTGCGATCGGCGTTTGGAGTCGCGTTTCTGTGGCTCGTCTGCCTCATTTACTTCACTCAGGTTTTCCTTCTCTCATTCAATCTCAGGAGTTTTGTTTTGTTTCCGCTACTTCATCCGAAAATGGCGATTCTCGATAAACCAAAACAGAAATGGTGATTGATTTCTCGTTGCGTGGATTATTGATACACAAGAGAATCCATTATTCCGTTGTCCGTTCTAATTACACCAAATCGCAATCTCACGAATCATAATGCGATTAGGGATTCGAAGCTTCTGATTTACGAATGTTTTTTTTAATTGGATGCTTCGACATGTTATTGGATCAGATTTTATTGCGTTTTCCTCTGTTTTCTTAGACTTTCGTGTGTTTGCAGTAGCTTTGGTTAGACGATTCAACGATCGTTGTTTGTACATTTTTTGAGATCGGTTTGCTTAATTACATGTTATTGGTGAATAACTCCCGTAGAAACTTATGATTAGGTATTGAAAATACGTTGCATGATTCTCAAATTGATTTGCTGGTTTTTTTTGTATGTATATAGGGATTCAGATCGTTCGTGTGGACAGCTGTTTCTTACCAGCTCAAAGACAGGCTTCAGTTATCACCATCAGCTTCTCAGTTTGTCTTTTCTGTAGCATTCTTTCCATGGAGCATAAAACCATTATATGGGTATGAATCTTCAATAATAATATGCTGATGGAGTTTATAAATTGTTACACTACAAGTCTTGATCGATTTATCAAACAATCTAACATGGCAGAGATAGAGAGAAACAGCTTAGCAATAATGACATGTTCTTTCTCTTTTGCTTCTTTTTGTAGAATCATCTCAGATTGCATCCCAATCGGAGGGAAAAAGAGGACGCCCTATTTGGTGATATCGACTGTGCTCTCTCTTGTGCCATGGCTCTTGCTTGGACTAGACTCAACCTCGCGAAGTTCCAGTCTGTATCTGATGATTTTCTTGACCGTCCAGAATCTTGGATCAGCCATGGCTGATGTTGTGGTAGATGCCATGATAGCTGAGGCAGTAAGACTCGAAAAGTAAGATTTTATGATGTTCTTCAGTCTCGGATCCGCACTTAAGAAGATCATTATTTCATTAATTGAGTTGTCTTTTAATCGTTGATCAGGGCTTCGTTTGCTGGAGATCTTCAGTCTGTCTCATGGTTTGCTATGGCTGTGGGAGGAATTTGCGGTAGCCTATTAGGAGGCTACGCATTAACCAACTTGAAGATAGAAACAATATTCCTCCTTTTCACGGTACTACCTGCGCTACAACTGCTATCATGTGATCTGGTTGAAGAAATTCCTTCTAGCATTGAACCATTACCCGAACAGCTGGATTCGGACGAGTTTGAAGAGAAAAGCAAGATGAGCAATGACAACTATCAAGATACGGTTAAGTCCAATACAAGAAGAAGGAAAGGGAAGAAGAAAGGACCGAAAGGTAGAAAAGGAACTTCCAATGGAATGTCTGAGACTCAGAAGAAGCAATCGAGGTCTTTAGCTTCACAGCTGTTCAAGTCACTGAAATCAGCCACTTTTGAATTATGCCGTGCGTTCAAGCAACCAATCATTTTGAGGTAACACACGTTTTCTTGTTTAGTCGCTTTCGAAAGTTCGTGAAGTGTTTCTTTCTTATTTACTTTCCTCTGGTTTTTCCAGACCAATGGCGTGGTTTTTCATCGCGCATATCACTGTGCCAAATCTCTCTACCGTCATGTTCTATTACCAAACCGAGGTCTTGCAGTTGGACGCTTCTTTCCTAGGAACAGCCCGTGTAGTTGGTTGGTTAGGTCTCATGCTTGGAACCTTCATCTACAATCGTTATCTGACAAATATGACTCTACGCAAGTCTCTCTTGTAAGTCTAAATATTTCCCACACACATCAAAGACTTCCCTGAATCTCAATATTTCCTTCTTTAAGTGGTTTTATAAACAAAAAACATCATCGCAGGTTTGCTCACATCGGGCTGTCTATAACAATACTCCTCGATATGGTTCTTGTATCTAGAACAAATGTGGGTTATGGAGTATCGGACAAGACAATGGTGCTCTTTGGGTCAGCTCTAGCTGATGCCATCAATCAACTCAAGTACGTCGATTTCACTATTTTTGCTCTGAAACATTCTTTCGAGAACTGTAAACTCATAAGCATGCTTTGGCTTAATCGCAGGTTCATGCCGTTCTTGATCTTGTCTGGTCGTCTATGTCCTCCTGGGATTGAAGGAACACTCTTTGCGCTGTTTATGTCGATAAACAACCTTGGGAACACAGTCGGGTCATTCATGGGAGCAGGATTGGCTTCAGTTCTGGGAATCTCTTCAGGGTCCTTTGAGAATATGTTTATGGGCTTAGCCATTCAAGTGTTTTGCACTTATATACCCGTTTTGTTTCTTTTCTTGATACCCAAGGAAGCTACAGGAGTATCAGCTTCGTAGGCCAGAGAAGCAAAAAAAGCTAGTTTCTCATAGAAAAGTTTTAGATCAGAGTTTTTGGATTTTTTGGCGTCAGTTTTTGACTTTCTTGAAGGCTTTTGGAATTGACAGACATTAGACGCACAGTATACTAAATATACAGCCACATTTCCTCTTTTCAACCTTACTTTGGAAAATGAATCGAGTGTCTTATTGTAATAATCTCAATAAAGTTAAGGAAAATAATAAACTAGCCAAACCAAAAACTTGAATCACGGTTCTCTACAGAATTTAGTTACTTGTGAAGTCAGAAATTTTTTAAGAGAATTCTTTTTTGTTAATCACTATGAGAAGCCAAACCTGACGCCAAAAAATCCAAACCAATTTCTGATTATTTTTTAAAGAATTCTCTGATCATCCAAAAAAAGAATTCTTTTTTTATTTAAATAGAATACCCTTAAGCAAAAAAAAAAATATATATATATATATTTTTTTTTTTTTAAATACCAGTGTACAGTACCTCCATTGTCTTGGTCGGAGATTTTTTTATCTAATTCTGTTTTGGATGTTGAATTATAAAAAAAAAAAAAAAAAAAAAAAAAAACACATTCACAAGTTCGATTCATTTTGGTAGAAATATTGTTATCCCAGTTTACCCGATATCAAATTCAAACTGACTTTCGGTTAGTTGCGGTTATAAAAGCTAAAAACCCGAGTATTTGACCTGAACCGATCGAAACCGTAAAAAAGGGAATTATCAGAGACAGGTTTCGATCCTGTGACCTGTGGGTTATGGGCCCACCACGCTTCCGCTGCGCCACTCTGATATATTTGTTGAACATTTTCGTTGCTAGTTATTTTACTAACACTGAAGCAATTATTTCAAGAGTTGATTACAGTTTTAGGCACTTTGGCCTGAGTTTTTTCAAGGAAGGCACTTTCGGTCATTGAGGGACTTTAAGTGGACTATTCATAGGGAAAATTACATAAGTAACCTTATGACTATTTTGTGTTAATTTTGGGATCTTGTTTTTTACTGTACGTCGTTGAGTTTGGCCGGATAAGCGTTGACACCCCTTCTTCGCCGTTGCCAAAAGCGTAGGTGCTCTTTGATCTACGATTCATGTTGTTTTTTTCTTCTTCTACGAATTTCAATTTTAGATGGATGTCTGACCAGAAGCCCAAATCGACACTCTTTGGAAGAGTTGCAAAATTGATGTCAGCGACCCTCCTAGAACTCATCCTCCTCATCTCCGTTAGACGAGCCCAAAACTTTCTATTCCGTCTCATCTTCATCTCCATCGGATCCGGCGGAATCACACACCTCCCCTTACCAGATTCGAACCCAAACTCCACTCGAATCTCAATTCGAAACATGGATCCAAAATCTGAAATCATGCGTCACTTACCGTACTTTTAGTTGTGTATGTTTGTTGGTTGTTGATTCGATTGACTTTTTTTTGGGTAATTAGGGGAGAGCGCAACTAATAGAGATGGTCGAGTTGTCATGGACAAATCTGGTATTATTGAGTTGGGAATATTGCTATGGTCGAGTTGGGTAGCGGAGACAGGATTCCAGATTCATGGCTTTTGATAAATTGTTACGCTTTCTTTTCAGGTAGCGGAGACAGTATTCAGTTCCGGATTCATGGCCTAAAACCTGTCGTCTGCAAATCGAGATGCTTCAAAATTGGAGCTTTCATTCCTTTCATAAAAGAATCTCGACATTTATATTGTTCTAAAAGTTGCAAGTTGTTGTTATCTGTTTTAAGACTCCCAAAAATCTGTTACGTGATGTATCGGGATCCTGAGATTGAATTTGTTTATCATAGCAATTATCAGGATTATGTTTTTAGAACAGCTTATAAATCAATATTACAATAACATGGACAAGTTAAAATGTACATCATTCGTGGACACGATCATTTAATACTATTGTGTACACCTTACCGTGGATAAAGTATGGTGGACTTGATAGTGTGGACAAGTATTAGGCTTGAGATCAAGTACTTTTGCATACCGTTATGTAGATGCGTGGCTGAGATAGCATTCTATCATGGGCAATGGGCATCAGACCAAAAACTGTAAAGTTTTCTTAAATATCATTTTTTACGCATTGAAATGCACATCTAACACAAATCAACAACTCATTAGTTTTCCTTTTTGCAGGTCTGATGTTAGAAGTAGTGAAAACAAGAAATTAATGATGCCATTTTTTTTATTTTGGATCCAAAAACATGGATGAACAGAGGTGTGGACAGGTTTTCGTGGACAATCATATCATGCTCTAATCATATCATGCACGATGAAGAAGCCGCATTGATTTTCTTCAATCCTCGGTCTGCGTCATTCAAGTGAGAGGGGTTTGGGGGATAAATAAACACAGCCAAAAGCACGTTTGATGTGTAGAATTGATTGAACACGTTGTACGAGCTTGTGGAGAATAAACGGATGCAATGTTGTGGACAAGAATAAATGGACAAACTTCTATTTTTACTTCAATTGGCCAATGTAGGTGTAATCGACTCTCTTATAAAGCTAACCTAATGGATTGATTTCGTGTAATCGATCTATTTTCTCTCTTGCTTTGTTTCTTTTTGTTGATAATGTAAGAAACGTAGTAGATACTTGTAGGTGTTGGATGGAAACTAATGTATTGTGATATTATCTTGAAATGATGTGATTTATACATTTAGAGATTTAGAAGTGAAAGTATTACTGAATAAGAGAAATTATAGAACTTGCTACAAGTAAAGATAAAAGCTCATAGACCAAGAGAAATTTAAAGATGTCATTAGGATTCTTCTAAGTCAAAGTCACCGAGTCTTCTGAGTCGGAAGAATTCCAGATTTGGGTTTAATGGGCAAGAGTTGCAAAATCGTTTGTGTTCTCGAGTAAATGGCACAAAAAGTGGATGAAGTATTGAGAATCAAATGTAACATTTATATATTAAATTTTCAAAATTTAGTTTGAAACAAAGGGACTCTACACCGTAGTCTACTGAAGAACAAAAAAAAAACAAAGAACTAAATTTAATCTAAATCACGCTACACATAAAATTAGCTGCACACAACAAGAAACAAGAAAGAATTGCATCCATTCGTCAACGCCGGGAGGTTTGGATGCACCAGCCTTCTTGGGAAGAAGAAGATTGTGAATGTTGGGAATCGCACCTCCATTGGCAATGGTCACATGCCCAAACAACTTGCTAAGCTCCTCGTCGTTTCTCACCGTCAATTGAATGTGAGGTGGCACAATTATGGTCTTATTGTTATCCCTTGCTGCGTTTCCAGCCAATTCTAGAACCTACACAGATCCAATTTCACAATTAAGAATTTATATATTTCAGCGCACACATGTAAATTCGATCGTGTCCACGGTAATGTGTCCACAGAGACATATCCACACAAACACTAAAAGACAATGCAACATATCCATACAACTGTGTCCATGTTAATGTGTCCACAAATATATATCGACACAAACAATAACAAGTTCGAGAATTCATATCACCCAAACATATCAATGAGGCATGTCCATGCGATTGTGTCCATGTTAATGTGTCCACAAATAACAAAGGAGGAACATGGAGTTCATAAGCAACATGGGCGATTATGTAGATTATATAGCATGGACAAAGAATTGTGAACTATATAGCATGGACAAATTATCGTGGATAAATAATCAAAAATCAATTTAACCAAACGAAACTAGTATGCACCTCACTGATTTTGTCAAAAATTATCGAAAGAACAAAACAGAACAAACTTCACAGTGGAGATCACAAAAGCGGGGAATAGTTGATGTATTCAGTCACTCAAACAATCAAAATATGAATGGGGAGAACCCCTGAACGGAGGACAGAAAATCGGAACATATAAAGCGTGGATAACACCTCTAATCGGAATATATATGCAGAGTGGACCAAAGAAACCTAAAACCTCTAAACGGAGGACAGAAAATCGGAACCACAGAAAACCTCTAAGCGTGAACAGCCAATCGGGATGCGTCTAAGCGTGATTACCTTCCATGCCGGACGATTTGATACGTATGCGGGGGTTGCGATGGTTATGATTTCTGGGAATTTTACGGCGGATGTGATAGTGGGAGAGACCCTAATCTGGCTGTATGGGTCCGTATTTGGCGAGAAGATGGGTTACAAGAACAAGCGACGAAGGTGGAAGAAGAAGGTCTGCGGCGGAGCAATTTGAAATCGCCGGGATTAGAGAACTCAGTAAGAACAAGGTATGCGGCGTGTTTTTACGGTACGAGAGAAATGAGATATAGGTTTTTACAGACGGTGAAAGAATGTCAAATTATATGTGAGGGGTTTTTTAGACAAATCACAACAGCAAAGTGCCTCACTTCTTCAAAGTGCTCTCTATTGTAATTGCACTTTGTAAAAGTGCCTAAAAATGTAATTTTCTCTTATTTCAATTCTACAAGCCTACAAATAGTTGAAAAGAAGATTCGCCGACGAGTCTCGACGGTGAAGGAGAGAAATCCGAAGATCAAAAACATATTGAGTAAAATGAGACGACGACCAGGAATCGGCGGATTGCAAAAAGCTGCGGCTGCTAGGGTTTGTTTTGCTTTCTAAATCCGACTTTGAGTTTACTTATAAATTGTTCCCTTGATTTGATCGTCCGATGTCACTTCCTTTGGTATTTGCAATATGCATCTCTGTTAAATAGTGATTGATACCAAACTCTCGTTTCTTTCTATCGTTTCAATCTCTTAAGGAACAATACCGTTTACTTGGAGAAAATGTTGCGAAGCTACGCACGGATCTCATGAAGGAACAACTCGCCACTTTCAAATCTCAACTTGAAGAATTCGCTCGTAAACACAAGGTCATGAGTTGAATGATGTTGAATCTGGTTCAATTTCAACGCTTTGTTTTGATTATCAAGAGCACGGTGTTGTCGAATAATGTGGCAGATTGTTTGTGTGATGGCTGAATTTGTTCTGAAAAGGGAAAGATTTGCGTATGTTGCAGAACGATATTCGTAAAAATCCTGCCTTTAGGGCTCAGTTCCATGAAATGTGTGCTAAAGTTGGAGTAGATCCTCTAGCTTCAAACAAGGGTTTCTGGGCTGAGCTACTCGGAATTGGGGACTTCTATTATGAATTGGGTATGTTTTTCTATACTTGATTGTATCGCTGAAGAAGCTTATCGTGTAGCTTTGGTTTCTTCATCCCCTGTATCTTGAATTCTTTGATACAAATGTACACAAGTAGATCCATCTTCTTGTTTCGAATTTGATCTATGCTTCATGTCCGTTGAACAGGAGTTCAGATAATTGAAGTTTGCATGAAAACAAGGTCCCATAACGGAGGTTTGATCAGTTTACAGGAGCTATGCAATCATCTTTGTCAGAGAAGAAAAAAAGACCGTGAAGCTGTGACTGAAGATGATTGTCTTCGAGCTATTAGCAAGCTAAAGGTTATCCCTGATTGTGTTCTCGTAATCTTTCAATAGAAAAAAAGAGAAGTTAAAACTGTTCTTACTGATAATCTTGGACTTGATCATACCTCAGGTTTTGGGTAGCGGATTTGAGGTTATCACAGTTGGAAAGAAAAAGCTAGTCCGTTCAGTCCCCACTGAGTTAAACAAAGACCATAACCAAATCTTAGAGTTGGCTCAGGTAATAAAACCCTAAAACAAGAAGAGCGAAAACGATCTCTTCTTAGTTATAGTATATATAGCTGAATTGGTTTGAGGATTCTCAGGGTCAAGGCTATGTGACTGTTGAAGAGGTACAAAGACGGCACTCATGGACATCTGGTCGAGTTATAGATGCCCTCGAAACTTTATTAGAAGTATGTCTTCTCCTCTCAATTTACCTCAGTAATGGATTTAATTGTCTTTTAATACATACGATGTTAACGGTCTCTGAAACTCTTGTTCTCAATACTTATTTTCAGGAGGGTCTTGCGATGATTGATGATGGTCATAAAGATAGTAAACGCCGGTACTGGTTTCCATGTGTTTCTTCTGTTTATGCATCCAATGGAGCTGATACTTAAAATACGATTCACTCTTTTCTGTGTTGAATCGTCTGTAATATTGGCTGGCTAGTAAAGGAATTGCGTTAAATGTACACGAAGAGACAAATCTTGTTCAGATAATATCTCTGGTATATGTATCAACAATCAAATATATTCCACATTTTACAACTAAAGAAATGTTTGCTTATGTGGTTATATGCTTCTGTAGAGAGTCTGATGAATAGTCAAAGTTTCTAATTACTTGAAATCTTTTGTTGGGTTTAGATAATGTTATACCGAATTAGAAGATCGGTTTGTCAAAATTCCGGTTTGGTTCAGAGAAGGAGGAGTGTATAATATCTGTCTCTTATACACATCTAGATGTGTATAAGAGACAGCATAAAGATAGTAAACGCCGGTACTGGTTTCCATGTGTTTCTTCTGTTTATGCATCCAATGGAGCTGATACTTAAAATACAATTCACTCTTTTCTGTGTTGAATCGTCTGTAATATTGGCTGGCTAGTAAAGGAATTGCGTTAAATGTACACGAAGAGACAAATCTTGTTCAGATAATATCTCTGGTATATGTATCAACAATCAAATATATTCCACATTTTACAACTAAAGAAATGTTTGCTTATGTGGTTATATGCTTCTGTAGAGAGTCTGCTTTTACACATCTAGATGTGTATAAGAGACAAGGATATATGTTGTTATTAATATATTAAAATTATTGGGATGATGTAATCTTAAGTTGTTTCGGAATTTATTGGTTTCCCAATGGCAGTAGTTTCTTAATTTGTTTTGAGCTGAATGATAAGTTTTTTTTGGTTTAGTGTTTTTCTTTTCTGTGTTCAAAATTACAAGATAATATCATTAATGTTTGATAATTTATATGAGAACAAAAATAGATAAATGTTTTTAATCATAGAAAAATATAGATTTATTTAATGAAATTAAATAGAAAAAAAACTATACAAATATGTAGAGATTGCTAAACAAAAAGAAATGATAATTTTTTTTTTGAAATTAATATTTAGAGATTGGGTAAAAATAGATAAATATGTAGGTTCATTTCATGAAAATGTAGATATTTTCAAACAAAGAAATTATGTTACTGTTTTTGGCAAGCCATATATGAAAACTTTTCTTTTATACCAAAAATAAAACACTGGTATTTAGATTAATGTTGACTATTGTTATTAATTTGTTATCTTCAAAGAAAATGGAAATTATCCCTATAAATAAATAAAAATGCTTTGTTTCCACATGAGGATTTTGCAAGCGAGATATTTTTGGTTTAATATAAATACATTTGTTTTTTTAATGTCGTGGAGAGACTCCCGAACCCACAACGGACATGGCGTCTTCATCTTCCTCTTCCTCTTCCTCATCGTCTTCTTCGCTTGTCCTTCGTGCTGTAATCACTAATTGCTAAACATCTTCATGATTCATAGATGATCATTTTAACTTTAGTGCTTACGCTCATTTGAAATGGTCCTAATGTTTGATTCTTCTCTACTCTTTTTTTATCTGCAATTTTCTCTGCTTCTATACTTTGACTTTGACTCTCTAACATGTTCTAAATTACAGGGTCTTGATCTTTCTGATGTACTGGTCGAAGTAGAGAAGCGCGGATCCTCTTTTGACAAATTACTGGCAATACCCGAACAAGACGATTGGATATACAGCGATGGTAAATCAACCTCGTGCATCGCTTTCATCCTCGAAATGTACAAAGAAGCTGGCCTGTTCGGCTCATTGGCCAACTCTGTTCAAGTCACAGAATTCACGGTAAGAAACCAATACATAAGTCTCTGTTTTTCCTTCCTACCCGCAAGCTCTTGTTACCGCGTTCTCTTAATCTGTTAAATTTCATTTTTGCAGATCAAAGATGCTTACATGCTCAACTTTTTCGAGACCAATGCAAGTCGTCTTCCTAAATGGTGCAATGACAATGACAACGTGAAGCTTCCTTACTGCCAGATTCTCGGTAAATACAGGATGGAACTTCCTGGCTACAACACTATGGAACCATACTTGCATATGAATGAACAATGTCCATCTCTGCCTCCAAAGTACAACAGACCAGAGAACTGCTAGAACCATGAAAATTCAAGTGTTGTCTTCCTCGGTTGTCTGTTTGTTAGGAAAAAAGTCTTTTGTAATACCGTTGAAAACTCTTTAATAACATTTTTTAGTTCACCTGTTTGTAAATATATTGCTCAGGTTTGTAGCTTCTGAAACCGAAACTACACATTGTGGTTGGATTGTACAAGTTACACAAAATAGGAATCTAAAGACATGCCCATTTTCTCTTGGTTTAAGAGATCATGTATTATGTATACCCACCATGTGAACTGTATACACGCTATACAGTATACACACAAATTTGGTTTTAAACTCTTAACCAATTTCATTTTTTTCGGTTACAGATTTCCGAATACTGTATCTCTAAAAACAATAGTCATCATCAAACTAAAGCTGAATTTTGATTTTAACATAAGTCATCTTCAATTCGGTTTAGTTTGGTTTTATCTGGATTGAACAGTAGTCTCATCTTCAGAAACTTTCAAGTAGTAGGAATAGGGAAAGATTGGAACTTTGGATTGCTATCTATATGTGCGTGATCTCGTCAGGACAGATGATGGGCCATGTCGTGGCCCGGTCTCACCTGATACTGTCTCGAAGTAACTTCGCCGATTGTATACGGTGTCAGGGCTTGAGGGTTTCAAAAACCCTAAAAATGGAGTCGCAGTCTAAGCGACCTACTTGCCCTTCTTGCGCTAAACCCACCCAGCTCTGTCTCTGCAACCGGATGCGATCTCCGTGTCTCGATAATCAGGTGAGTGTCACTATCCTGCAGCACAGCCTCGAGAGAAAACACGCGCTTAATTCAACTCGAATCGCTAGATTAGGGCTTAAGAATGTTAGTGTCACCACCGTTTTCGATGTACATGACGAGGCCGAGTTCGTAATCAGGGTTATCGGATCGGGTTGCAGCAATATTGGCACCAATCGTTTGGATTCTGGTGATAGGCTAGAAAATGGAGCCGCCTTGGAACTTGATGATAGCTTAGGTAGTGCTAATGAGGATAACTTAGAATCTGAGAAGAAGGTTGTGCTTGTTCATCATGGAAGCTCGAAAATTCCTGAAAGTTTGAATCTTTCTCAACACTCAGCTGAAATTTCTCGTCCGGATTCGCGGAGTATATCAGAGGATTTCATCAGAATCTCTATGAGGAAACGAGGTGTTATCCACAATGTCTCACACTCTTTGATGCTCGAAAGCCATGTGGAAGATCCTAGCTTTGATCAAATATTGGCTTCCCCTGCCGCAATGGAGATCTTGGCGAAAGGCTTTGTGGTAACAAAGATCTCGGAAGGGAAGCGAGAATTTGAGCTCGAGGTTCCTCCTGGATCAGCTCTGCTGTTCCCGAGCGAAGAATCCGTGGAGATCACTGATCTTAAAGAGAGAGAATTGAATCTAATGAATCTGATTGTTCTTGACGGGACATGGTCGAAGGCAAGAAGAATGTACCTTGAGAACCCATGGCTGAAGCTTTTGTGTTGCCATGTGAAGCTGGAAATTGAAGGTACAAGCTTGTACAGAGAAGTTAGGAGGCAGCCAAGAGCAGGATGTTTGTCGACAGTAGAGAGTATTGTATACGCAATGAAGGAGATCGGTGAAGATCCTGAAGGTTTGGATAACATGTTGGATGTTTTTGAATCCATGGTTGAAGATCAAAGAAGATGTAAAGATGAGAACTTTGGAAAAATTCTCTGAAAGCCAGTGACTTTGTTGTTGTATAACATGTGTAAGCTGAAAGAAGAAGATTGTCATTTGTTTCCAGTTTTGATAATTAATGCGATATAGTTGGAGTCTTTTTTTACAATTTATGAAAATTTTGGGTTATGATGACGAAAAACAATAGTTATGGGCCAAAATTATATATTTCTTGTTCAGTAAAACTTTTTGTTGGGTTCCAAATTAAACCCTACGAGAAGAAGCTTTTGGCAAAAGAAGCTCAGAGTGTTTCTTTTCCGAATGCTTTCAATTCGCAGAAGCTTAACTCTAGCGAAAGAGGCAAAATGTTTGTTGTCGTGTAATCTCCGAGCTCGATTTCTATCTACAGATTACTACGATCCACCATTTTCGCCTCTCTCCAAACCCACTAAACCTCCAAGAGAGAAGAAGAAGAAGAAGAAGAAGGAAACTCAGCAGGATCAGTCGTCGGAGCCGGTAAATAAACCGACGGTGCCGGTGACTTCAGACCTCCCGTTCGATTTCAGGTATTCGTATTCGGAAACCAACCCGGAAATTAAACCGATTGGATTCCGTGAACCGAAACGGTTTTCGCCCTTCGGACCGGGTCGATTGGACCGGAATTGGACGGGGACTTCTGCTCCGGCTTCTCCGGAGAGTAACCAGAGCCAATGGGCGGAGGAGAGAGAGAAGGTTCTCGGCGAGCCTTTGACAGAGGAGGAAGCGACTGAGCTTGTTGAACGGTATCGTCATAGTGATTGTTCACGGCAGATTAATCTTGGTATTGCCCCCTCTTCCTCAGACCAAACGCTTCACATTGATCTTAGAAATAATGATTCAAAATTTGCTAAAGCTTTAAGCTTTGAATTTAGTTTCATCCTGGAAAGACTTTGGTTTTATGAATCATTGCAAATTAGGATGAATTGTTTGATGAATCGGTTAGCTTCAGAATTAAGAAGTTGATCGTTTATTCGGTCATTCTTCACTTAAGTCTCTAGGTCTTTGATAATCAAATTTGAAACTGATGATACTGTGAACATATCGCAAGTGATTAGATTCTTTTTCGACAATCAATGAGTTTAAGAGTCTTGTTGGTGTTACGATGTTACTAGGGAAAGGCGGAGTCACTCACAATATGATTGATGACATTCACAATCACTGGAAGAAAGCAGAGGCAGTGAGGATTAAATGCTTGGGAGTGCCAACTCTTGACATGGACAACATATGTTTCCACCTTGAGGTCCATTCTTAGAGCGCAAGAACACGGCTCTGTTTTTCTTCTTCTCTCGGTTTGAAAGTGCTCTTGATCTTACTGTTGTTGTGTTCTTGACAGGAAAAATCCGGTGGAAAGATCGTATACAAAAACATAAACGTCCTTGTTTTGTACCGGGGAAGAAATTATGATCCGAAGAGTCGCCCCATCATACCGCTAATGCTATGGAAGCCTTATCCACCGATATATCCAAGACTTGTAAAGAATGTCGCCGATGGGTTAACATTTGAAGAGACCAAAGAGATGAGAAACCGTGGGCTTCACTCTCCTGCTCTAATGAAACTTAGTAAGGAGTACAACATGGTTTTACCTCGTCAAAACTCAAAATTTTCCGGATTTTCCTCAATTTTTCCATTGATATATACGTATTGATTCAGCTAGGAATGGTGTCTATGTTAATGTCGTGGCAAGAGTGAGGGAGGAATTTGAAACAGAAGAGATTGTGAGACTAGATTGCACTCATGTTGGGATGAGTGATTGCAAACGAATCGGTGTGAAGCTAAAGGTATAAACACTCTAAACGAGTTTGCTTGTCTTGTCTTGTCTTGTCTGTGAGATTCTTCAGGATTGATCTTGATGACGTGTGATCAAAATTGCAGGATTTGGTTCCATGTGTTCCCATATTGTTCAAAGATGAGCAGATCATACTCTGGAGAGGGAAAAGGAATTGAGAAATCCAACTGTAAACCAAAACTTCATCATTTATACAACAAATATTAACCTAATTTCATGTGTCTGAATCAAGAACCAAGTCACAGATACAATCAATCTTGGCTGATTTGTGTGTTGCAATACAAAATAGGGATAAAAGTCCAACCAAACCAAACTGAATTTGACCAAATTGAGACTAACAATGGACCAGTCCAAAATTTGTTCTTTATGTAATTGATTAAACTAATTACATCTTTTTAAGCAGTCAAAGATTAAAGATTCTAAACTCTGAATCGGAAGTAAAGGTCGAAAAAATTACTACTACTGTCGCCGGTTCTTTTAAATTCGTCAGTATAACAACAACTAATGGGCTGGGCTGAATGTTATAAGATTGAGCCCATATAAAGCCCACACTACAATATGAAGCCTATCTTATTATATAAACGCAAGCGAGACTTTTAACGTCGTCGTGCTTAAAGTTTAGTTTTCTCTTCCCCGAGATAATTCCTTTTTGCATTAGCGACAAATCCCCCTTTTTTAGGTTTTTTTTCTCTCGTCGTCATGATGCAGCAGCCACCGCCAAACGCCGCCGGAGCAGGCCAGATACCATCCGACCAGCAAGCTTACCATCAGCAGCAGCAACAACAGTGGATGATGATGCAACAGCAACAGCAACAGCAGCAGCAACAGGGTCAGCCGCCGGCTGGATGGAATCAGCAGTCGGCTCCGTCACAGGGTCAACAACTGCAGCAGCACTACGGAGCTGGATCTCAGAACCCAGGATCCGATAGTGAGATCCGCTCGTTGTGGATCGGTGACCTGCAGCCATGGATGGACGAGAACTACATCATGAGCATCTTCGCTCAGACCTGCGAGGTAATCTTAAAAGCATGATTCATAGCACTGTAAAATCATCCTTCTCCTGTTGACTGTTGTGACATAACGCTAGTATTGTGATTCCTATGGGTTAGTGAAGGATTGGTGTTAATTTTTTTTATCTGTGGTTTCAGGCTCAATCGGCTAAAGTCATTCGCAATAAGCAGTCTGGTCAGTGTGAGGGCTATGGATTCATTGAGTTTGCGAACCATGCTGCAGCTGAGCGGGTTTTGCAGACTTACAACGGTGCTCAGATGCCGAATTGTGAACAGACCTTCAAGCTGAACTGGGCTCAGGCCGGTGCTGGAGAGAGACGCCAAACCGAAGGCCCTGACCACACAATATTTGTAGGCGACCTGGCTCCTGAGGTCACTGACTACGTGCTCACCGAAACATTCACGAGTGTATAAGCGTCTGTCAAGGGGGCTAAGGTTGTGACTGACAGGACCACCGGACGGTCAAAGGGATATGGGTTTGTCAGGTTTGCGGATGAAGGTGAGCAGATGCGTGCCATGACCGAAATGAACGGTCAGTACTGCGGGACCAGGCCTATGCGTATTGGTCCGGCTGCTAACAAGAAGCCTCTTGGAATGCAACAAGGTATGGTTTAGATTTTAGGAATCGTGTGCAGTGAGTAGGTTTTTTGTTGAGCATGATATTTGATTGCCTTTTTTCTGTTTGTTTGTGTGAATGCATTCCTTTTTGCGATCTTTCTGATTGGTGAAAAGCTTGTTCTTTCAGTTGGTTGCTCAAAGATTTTAAGAGAATTTATCTGTTCTTTGTTTCCTTTACGGTTCTCACCTTTCTGCACTTAAAAAGAATTTTGATATCGTAAAGCATCCAAAAACTTATAAAGATCAACTCATGTTGTCTTAAAGCAGGAGAACAAGTGGCTCTCTTTGGGGGAGCCTGGAACTGATTTCAGCTGAAAATGATTCCACCTTATTGCGTGGCCTCATTTAGGTCAGTTGGCTATGTTTTCAGAAGAATTTAAATGCAAAGTGGCTTTATCAGCCTACAGTTCCTTATTTATCCACTAAAAGTATTTTATTTAGAGCCTTTTTGCATTCAAGTGAATTTGCTTCATATTCCGTCTCTCATTACTTTCTCCTTCTTTTGTTTTGAGCCTTACTTGCAAGTTAATACTTCTTCTCTAAGTAGACAGTGCTGCAAGTATCTTTCTTTTCTTTTCTTTTCTTTTCAGAATACTTGAAAGGATTTTGGGTGTAGGTGTTGAAAAGTTTTACTCCAATTATTCTATGCTTGGGTGTTAAGTATTAGTGATTCAATAATCAACTAACTTTAGACTCTCCTGATCATGATCTTTGAACTGTTTTTTGTTTGGTTTTTCTGCTTGTATCTTTTTTACGTCTAGATTTGAATGTTCTTTGCCAGCTTTGTTTAAGTTAACATATGTTATTCTTCAGTTTAGTTTCCCTGTAGTTGTTTTGTTTCACCTTGTCTAGCGGTTTTATGCAATATAATAATGTCTTTAACCTTCTCCCATCTGTTATTTGCAGCCATGTATCAGGACACTCAAGTAGGAAATCCTGGAGAAAGCGATCCAAGTAACACAACAGTGAGTAGTTACTTTGGTTTATGTTCCTCAAAATCATTAGTTTTATGCTTGTCATTTTTGCTCGAGTGAAAGAGTTATGCGTTCTACTTTCAGATATTTGTTGGAGCTCTGGATGCCAGCGTTACAGACGATGAACTAAAGTCAGTTTTTGGTCGATTTGGAGAACTAACTCATGTGAAAATACCTCCAGGAAAGCGTTGTGGATTCGTTCAATACGCCAACAGGTACAATAATCATATAAGCCATTCTCTCTCAACCCCGTTTCATTCTTGTGTTACACACGCTTGATTATTCTCTTTGTCTGGCTCCAGGGCGTGTGCGGAGCATGCACTTTCGATGTTGAATGGATCGCAGTTAGGTGGACAAAGCATCCGTCTTTCATGGGGACGTAGTCCAAACAAACAGGTTTGTTTGTTACCTTTAAAACTTGAGAGTGATATATTATGATAAATCCATAGCAAAATCATAACTTCGAACTTTACAGTCGCAGCCGGATCAAGCCCAATGGAATGGTAGTGGATACTATGGATACCCTCCACAGGCACAGGGCTATGAACCATATGGTTATGGTGGTGGTCCTCCTCGTGCTCAGGATCCTAATGCGTACTATGGCGGTTACACTGGCTATGGTAACTATCAGCAGCAACGGCAGGTAACTCAACGAGCCTTAACAAAATAACAATCCTTTTTTTAAGATTTACCACATGTGAAGTTGTGCGTATGTGTTCTTCTTCTTACCATTTTTTTCTTATCCCAATGCAGTGAAAGATCAACACCAGCCTTTTTCTACCAATGTCTTGGACAATGGACAAAATATGAGTCATTGAGTCTTTGATAGGACTTTAGATTAAGAAGTGATCTGTCTTTTTATTTGATGCGAGTTTTGTTGTTTTTATTTATGTTTTTTTAATAAAAAAGTTGGATTTGCTATGAACATATTGTTTAGTGAATGACTGAATGTTGAAACTTTCGATTTTAAATTATTTTGTCAAAAGCAATTGGATCTGCCATTATGCTTCAACCCTATATATATTATCATCAAGAATTTACATGACAGGAAGAAAATGATTTGGTTTAAGATGCACTCGCAATTAGAGTTTCAATGGAGCAAAGTGTGAGAAAAAATCCAAATTAAAAGTAAACTAGCATCTTTCCTTACAATTAAACTTTGCTTAAAAAAGAATTTGACATTTCACACACTGATTAAAAAAAAACAATATGTTATATGCGTCAATTTACAGACAAGCAATTCAATGAAACAACAACAAAAAATGCCCTACGATTATTATATGCCTCTCAATTTCCCCGCGTGTATTTCTTCATATTCCGGTTAAAACTCAACGACGCCGTTTATTAAACCTCCTTAATACCATAAAATCTACGGATAACAAGAGATCCAACGGTCCATATGATATTATACAAACGTCAGCCAATCAATTAAAATCACGCGGATAGATGTTTCCAACCGTCGATTAAAATACACATCCGACGGATCGTATCCTCCCATAAAAACAAAATTCATATATAAAACCTCTCTCATCATCCTCTCAGATCTACACATCGCGCGGTCTCGTTTGGAAATCCTTCTTCTTTTTGTGATTTGAAAAAAAAAAAAAATGTCTGGGCGAGGAAAGGGAGGAAAGGGATTGGGAAAGGGAGGAGCCAAGAGGCACAGGAAGGTTCTCCGAGACAACATCCAGGGGATAACGAAGCCGGCGATTCGCCGTCTAGCGAGAAGAGGTGGCGTGAAGCGTATATGCGGCTTGATCTATGAGGAGACTCGCGGCGTTCTTAAGATCTTCCTCGAGAATGTGATTCGTGACGCCGTCACTTACACTGAGCACGCTCGCCGGAAGACTGTCACGGCGATGGATGTCGTCTATGCGTTGAAGAGGCAGGGACGAACTCTGTACGGGTTCGGCGGCTGAGGGATGTAATTGGGGTTTTGTAAATCGTGTCTGTTTGTTTTTTAGGGTTTGTTAATTCGGGAGTCTAAGATGGCTTTAGCTGTTGTTGTTTGGTTGTTTCCAGGATTTGAATCGAATGAAAAACGTTTATTCGTTTCGTCATTTTTACATGCGCCTTCTTGATTTACAATTGATTTGCGCAAAATGATTCAGTATCTTTAAGCATAATAATCGTGTTAACTAAGAGCAATATAAGGACTTCGTAACTCAACTAATTTCGAGGTTTAATTGCGAAGTAACAAAACTCATAAACTTCGTCTTCTTCGGGTATCTTTTGAAGGGATGGGTTTAATTTTTATTTTATTTTACATGATTGACATTTGAAGATACGAACTGATTTCGCTGAATCTATCAATACGAATTTTCGTCGCAAGCTTTTGTTCAAGAGTTTTGATGTGGTCAACGTTAGCAATTTTCATACACTTGAAAAATCCATGTTCTATACAAATTCTTTTCCTGGCTGTTTGTTCCTCCTGTAATTCATAGAGAGGATCAAATCTTTGGTAGACAAACATGCTGCTAACATGAGAGGAACGTTTGGTTATCTCGATCCAGAGTATATCATCTCCACAAGAACATCATTCACCAAGAAAAGCGATGTTTATGGCTTGGGTGTTTTGCTTTTACAGCATTAACGAAATAACGATATGCCTTGGGAAGCCTGCGTTGGTGAGAAGATCATCTCTTCTTCTTCTTCTCTCTAATGGCTTCTCTTCTTCCTTGCGGAAAACCCTCCTTGTCGGATCATCTGCGCTGAAATCGGCTCTGAAATCTGTGGAGAGGATCTCGTGAAACTCGTGATTGCGAATGCTAATGCAACTTGCTGCACTGTTTCCGAAAAGAAGGTGCCTCTCGAGATGGTTCATTTTAAGGAGAGAACAACGATCGGGGCATCGCATGGCTGGGTAGCTACTCTCAAGGACGACGGGATCCTGCGTCTCCAAGACGATCTAAACCCTGTTGCGTCGTCCGATACAGACCCGAAACGCATCCCTCTGCCTCCTCTTGTGACTCTGCCTCATTGCCAAACCCAAATCGTGACCAACGTGTCAATGTCCTCTTCTTCTCCAGAGGATGAGGACTGTGTCGTGGCTGTCAAGTTCTTGGGACCTCAGATCAGCTTTTGCAGACCCGCTAGCAAACCGGAGTGGACCAACATCAGGATCGAAAACCCCTGCTTCTACTCCTCCCGAGTCACGTTCTCCAAGAAACGTGACATGTTTCGCATTCTCGGATCTGGAGGATACATCATCGGGTCATGGGATCTCCGCACAAAAACTCGCAAACCCAAGTTTCAGAGGTTGAGGTTTCGAAACCTTCCCGAGCTGACCAAGGCCAAGCGGGATCTTTTGCATTCGTGTTGCACCAGCGAACACTTGGTCGAGTCAAAACCCACCGGTGAGACTTTCTTGGTTAAGCTTTACAGGAGGGTCACCTCTAGTGGTGCGGTGAAAATGAAAACGAGAGCTCTAATGGTGTTCAAGCTAGACGATGAAGGAAACGCGGTTTACACTCAAGACATTGGAGATCTATGCATCTTCATCTCCAAGAATGAACCTTTCTGTGTCCCTGCTAGCTCCTTTCCCGGCATGTCCTCTAACTGGGTCAGTTTCTTGGATTCCGATGAACACGCAAGTATCCTTCCGAATCGCTTCATCGTTAGTAAAAATATTAGATGGCCGGCCCCTTACTATATTCCACCTCAAAATATGGACTAGGGTAAGTGTTTGGAATTGCAATTCAAAGTAGTTTTTATATCTTCACAAGTAGATTTCACTGTTACCAGTTGGTGTAACAGAGAGAGTATTTTTTTTTTTTTAAATATATACTGCATTTGTTCGTTAATGTTGTTGGTGTTGGCTCTTTTTGACTAGGAATTAAGTATGACAAGAAAGAAGTAGGAATTAAGTATGACAAGAAGAGACTTCTTTCTCACATCTGCATACAGATTAACTAACGATCCTTAATACACGAACAATATGATATAAAAATGTTGCATTGTGTATGTTTTTGTTTTTAAGTATTCTTGGCATCCAAGGTTCAAAAAAAAGAAGGTATTCTTGGCATCCATATGTTTTACGTTTACTGTATATAGAAACTAGAAAGGCAAATATGAGACTAAAGTGTATGTTTTTGTAAAGCTATAAAGTTAAATTTTATATAAATGAGTGATTGTTTGTTTGAACAAGAATTTGATTGACAAGGCACATACAACACTTGTTGGAAACTTCAACCTTAGCGTAGTTGAGAAAATGAATGCATCCTTGGGAAAATCATCAAGCGGCGATGGAGGATGACTGAGCTTAGAGAGGAAACACGATTTCTATATGAGATTTCATGACTGAGTTATCAATTTGAGAGCCATTTCTTCAAGCTCAGCTACGGAGATAGAATCTGTGTTGATTTTTCCTCCTTCCCTTTCTTCATCTCCATCACCATTGTCATCAACCAAGATTTTCTTGGCTCTTTTGTGTTTTCTTCCACTTTCTTCTTCTGATGATCCAGAGCCTTCGTGGACTTCTTCTGCTCCTCTCTTCATCTTAATCTTCTTTTTCATTTTCTTTTCCCTCCTCTTCTCACTCTCTACTTTCTTGTCTACATGATCCACTTTCCTCAGTTGCTCTCCCACTTTCTTATAGTAATCCTTTCTTGCCTCTGCAAAATTTAAGAAATAATATCAAATGCAGTGTCTGGGAACAGAGTAATAGGGATTTGATAATAACGTGAGGTTCATGTTCCTTTACCTTCATCAAGGGCCACTTCAGTCTCTGTTGTGGCAGCTACTATTGCCAAGGGAGCCACAGGATTGCCTTGCTCATCAAACTTAACCCTGGTTCCACTTGGTCTGTGCAGATTGATCTTCAGCGTCTTCTTTTTCGAAACCCGAGTTCCAAGCCTGAAACTCAACAAGAATTTATCCACATGAACAGCGTGAAAGATTGGATTTGAACAAATGCAGAAATAGTAAGAATCATACATGGGAGCTTCTTCACCCTTGGTTGATTTTTCTCCTTCCTTGTCCTCTTCGTGTGGCCTGAGAGCAAAATCATCTTCATCTAAATCTTCACCAAGAAGATCTTTTTCTGCAACCGGAGGTGCTTCATCACCCTGACCATTCTCGGGTTCCAGAGCGATAGAACTCGCAAGGACTCCTTTTCTCTTCGTTTTTAGGTTTGCGAATCGGATTCTAGGAGTCAATGGTAGACCAAGTGATGCAGAGAAGTTCTCGATCGACAGCTTCGTCACGTCGAAAATCTCCTTATCTCTTCTCTTGTGAATGGACCTCAGATATGTGATGAAGGCTCTCTGAGCAACAGCTTGAAGATCTGGAAACTTGACTAACAAAGCAGCCAAGAGTCTCGAAACCTCCTGTAACTTTTGGTTGTTTGGCTGTGTGAACAAAATCTTTCAGGTCAAATACCCGAGCACAGACAGTAGTAAACTCAAAGGAAAATGAGGACGGGATCTACTACCTTGATGAGTTTTACAGGCACTCTAGCTTCTTGTAATCTCTCGATCATTTTTTCCTCTGAAGGTGTCAGAAAGAGGAGCGACTTCCCTGAAGTATTGAAACGAGCTGTACGGCCAACTCGGTGGATATAAGAAGCTACATCTTCAGGACAATCCACCTACAACATAAATATGATGACATCACACTTCAGCCCAAAAATACGATATGGTTTTGCAATTCTGAATGTGGATTCACACCTGAATAACCCAGTCCACAGCCTTATCAAAATCAAGACCTCTAGCAAGAACATCGGTACAGAAGAGAACTGATTGTCTCTCAATGAACTGAGAGTACACTCCCATTCTTTTATCCTGACTCATTTTTCCATGAAGGCTCTTCAAAGGTATTCCAGGCCGGAGCTTGTTGAATGCTTCGTGCACAAATTTAACCTGTCGAAACAGTGATTCCTTCATCAATCTCTAGATAGGACAAAAGTAGCAGAATACAAGTGAACAAAACCATCTCCAAGTTTATAAGTCAAAATCAATGTTAACCTGTTTCTTGGTGGAGAGAAAAACAAGAATCCTGGAATTAAGATGGGTTTTGATGAAGCTCCATAACATGTCTAATTTCTTTTCAACTGGAACAATCATCACAGTCTGCTTTAAGCTGGTTGGGGTAGCTGTAACCGACTCCTCATGCACGCTGATGTACTCAGGATCTCTCAAACTGAGTCTTGCTAGATCCTTGACTTTCTTTGTTTGGGTCGCAGAGAATAGCAAAGTTTGCCTCTTCTTCGGCAGCTGTGAGATAATAGGATCCAACTGCCCTTTGAACGCAGAATCAAGTACACGATCGGCCTCATCTAAAATCAGAATCTGCAGCGAAAGGGAACATCTATTATGGATTTTGAAGAGATAAGACTATCGAAAATGTTGCTGATCAAAACATAAACGGAGACAGGAAGTGCCCATTTAGTGGTTCTACAATACTCGTGTACCGTAAATGATCTGCAGCCTAACCATTCTAATGTTCATAAACTTGTAGGAGAGAGTCATCTGCTATCTCCTATCCTATCCTATCCTATCCTATCCTATCCTTGTTGTCCGCAAAAGGATTTCAGAGATAACGACATAAAGTGACCAAATATTCATTCTATAAAGTGAACAATCTTTTACCTTCTAACTAAAACAAGAAATGGAGAAAACATGAACACAAAGCTATAACATTATGGTTATCAATAGTACCTTGAGCTGTGAACACTCGAAGTTTGGGGTCTCGTCCATGTGCTGAAGAAGCCTACCAGGAGCACACACCAAGATATTCATCTCATTAACTCGCTCCTTCTCAACATCAACTCCTTCACGGCCACCGATCAAGAGCCCAGCACTGAACTTATGAAACTTCCCCACTTTATTCAACACGCTGAATGTTTGAGCTGCCAATTCCCTTGTCGGAGATATAATTATACATCCCACTCCATCTTCAGGACTCCATCTTTCCCTGTGTAGCTTCTCCAGGATCTGAAATTACACAACCCATCCTCCGTTAACATCAATCAGAAACCAAAAATTACGAAATCACCAGTAGAGAAATCAATAGGATACCACGAAAGTTCCCTAATTTCCGAAGAAGAAGAAAGTTTCTGAAACTCACCGGAATAACAAAGGCCAGAGTTTTGCCAGACCCGGTTCTCGCCGCACCGAGAATATCTCTTCCGCATAGAGCGTGAGGCAAAGCAGCTCTCTGAACATCGGTCATGTCCTCGAATTTGGCACCTTTCAATCCCCTTTTCGTTTTATCCGATATGGGCAACTGATCGAACTTCCTGACGCCGGCGTAACGCGAGAAAACGGTGCCGTTTTTGCCGTCTTCGAACTTTCCGATCTTCGCGTCCTTGGGGAGAGGATCGAAAGAGAGTGGATTGGATCCCGAATCCGGTTTCTGGGATTCGATCCAATTGTTCAGAAGACTGATTTCTTCGACTTCGTTGAGACGCATCTGCTTCTTCATTCCCCTAGTCTTAGGTCTTCCCATCTTGACAAAACACGAAAGAAGAGCCCAAAGAATGAAAAGCTTACGACTTGAGAGGCTATAGAATTTGCAGGAATGAAGGAAAGTTTAGGGTTTTAGTAGGAATTGACAAAAAAAAATCACAGAGAGGTTACAGCAGCCAACAAGATTTGAAGGGTTTAACGATGACGATGTTTTTAACCTTTGGGAAAAAATAAAAACATTACAAAAGCTAGTTGATTAAACAAACAAAACTAATGTCGGCCCATTATGGACAAAGGAAAGCCCAATAAAAAGGCCTTTCTTTTTTTATTTTCCCTCGTCTCTGACGAAATCTCTAAATTCTCAAATCTCAGTTTTGTCTTCGTCGTCTTCTTTTGTTCCGATATATACACAGCGAGTACACACCGTGAGAATTTTAATTTCCCGATCAAATTGTGTGAAATTTTGAAACGATGGCAATCTCAAAGAAACTGGACGACGAGATCTCACACTCTTCTACTCCTTCTTCATCATCATCATCATCGCTTAACGAGGCTCTGTTAATCTCTACTATGTGCATCATCGGCTTGCAAGTTCATGTGCACATAAAGGATGGATCGATTTTCTCTGGTGTGTTATTCACCATCTCCGTCGAAAACGAATTCGGTACGTTCCTTCGTATTTAAGTGGGGGCTGATTTGTTTTCGTTGAAATTATTTGATGTTTGAATTGATTGGAATCTGTTTCGGCGATTGTTTATTTATCATCAGAGAGATTTCATAACTTATCTTTCGCAAAAGAATTCGATAGCAGAAATTCGAATATAATTTTCCAAAATCCCGTTCATTAGTTAATTCGTGGTGTGAATCTTAATGTGATTATTATCCAACTCGGTGTCATTCATTCATTGCTTTCGAGAGTTTTTTTATTTAAAAAGTGATTCGGTTTCGTACAATTACGTTAGCATTTGGTTTGTTTCTGAGTTTTCTGGTGTGTGTTCTGCATTAGGCATTGTTTTGAAGAATGCGAAAATTACTAAGAAGGGAACAAGTAAATCGAATGTAGCAACTGGAAAGACTGTGAAGACACTTGTTATTACGTCTTCCAATATTGTTCAAGTTGTTGCGGAGGTTGGTCCCTTTTCTATGACAATTTTACTTTTTGGAGATTCGTTTTAGGCCTGCCTATGTGACTTTCTTTACGGTTTTTTGTTCATAGGGAGTCTCGCTTTCGACCAATGTTTCAGGGAATCCTGAAGGTAAAAATGTTGTCTCGGCCGTGGCGGATTTTCCTTCCGAGTCTCGTTCGTGTATCGCTAATAAGCCCATTAAATCTGGCATTGAGAGAAGAGGCACTAATCATAGAAGATAAACTATGCAGTTTCTTTAAGTTCATATATTCAGACAAAATGTAAAAAGTGAAAAGGTTGTTTTTCTCCCTGCACCCTCTCTCTCTCTCTCCCTTTTAGTTTTGTTTAGGTTTACTACTCTATGGCTTTGTAAAGCAGCAGAGGAAAGATGTGTTTATCTGTTTTTAACTTTTGAAACAGAAGTTCCGCCAAACTTGAAAACCGTTTGGAAAACATAGTAAAATCTGGGAAGGATCAAGAACCAAGGAGATTTTCACCAAGTTGTACCAAAGATTCTATGGAAGACTCGGGGAGAAAAAAGAATATCGGTATTGCACAGGTAGATTTTTATCTGTTAGGCTTCTGTGTTGTGGAATTTAAATTAGTAGTGAAGCCAGCCTCCGTTTGGTCGGTCATAGAAAACTTTGTCATGTCGTTTTACTTCAGCTTTTGAAGTCTTTAGTGCTTTTATTGGTTTTCACTCTCGATGTTTTTTTTTTTTTCCATTTTCCTCTTTTGCAGAACAAACATCATCCTAGCTTTCTGAACCATCAACGGTATGAGTTATGAGTACAACTGTTTTTGGTATATAATTAGTTTCCTGTCAAATTTTTTTTTATCTCTGTCTCAATATATGTAATCAAACTTCTATTTCTGTCTTAATCTAATTTTCTGGCTACAATAAACCTCTCTGTGTTCAGTGCTCGCACGCGTTACTTTCTATCAAATTGTAGAGTTTTCATAGGTAACTCTCTGATTCTTGTTTTTTATTGCTGACAGACAGGCAGAAGCCCGGATTTCGAAATGTTATAGTGAACAAAATACTGACGTTCATCAGGAGGACAACGTTAGTGTTGCACATACATACTGTAGTTTAATTTATGTTTTTTCAAGATTTTGCTGAGCAGGTGCTTATTGTTGTATTACCTATTGCAGGTTGATGCCCAGAGCTCAAGGTCTTCTAGCTGTAAGTTCACCTCTTTTCAGAGAAGCTTTTTTTTTTTTTAACTATATATAATAACCATGATAGTTCGGCTCCCTCTTGACAAAAAAATGTTTTCTGACATGTGTATCCTCAATTTTCATCTACATGTAACTGTAACAGTTGACAACACGTCAGAACCTGTAAAACCAATAGAACAAGAGAAAAATACGCCGGAACTCCCTAGTAATGGTTTCCACGAAACTGCCGAGAGGCCCTTAACAGCTGAAATTTCATCTGCTCTTGTTGAAAACTCAGAAATGAGTCAAGGTTTCGTGGTATCTACAAATAAGTTACTACCTACGCAGGCAGCAGCAGACCCTATCAAAAAGACACAGGTAATAAAAAAATCCTTAGCAATTCTCACACTTGAAAAAATCTGCTATATTCTCAAGTTAGTTTGGGATGCTCGTTTCTTGGTTTGTGTCGTTTGATGACTCATGCATTATGCCATCTTACTTTATTTGTTACTCGTTTTTTAAAAACGCAGGAGTTCAAGTTGAATCCAGGAGCAAAGCTTTTCTCTCCATCTATTACAAAACGCCTTTCATCAACTCCTGCTGGTACGACGCCTGTTGTTGCAAATATGGGTTATGTGCCAAGTCATACTCCCATGTTACCTGTTCCCGGAGCTGTTCAGCCGGAAAATGGAATGAACCCTTTCTTGCCTCATGTATCTTCCAAGTTTGTTCCATATACTAATTTGGCTGCTGGAAATACCGGCGGTGGATCTCTTTTTCCCCAACATGTACGTATTATCAACCAGAAATTGTTATCTTCTTTTCTCTCTCTCTCTCTCTCTCTCTCTCTCTCTCTCTCTCTCTCTAAAATATCATTTCATTAGAGAGACCTTTAGCATCAACTAGCTCTGTTAAGCTCTAAGTAGCTGCATTGGGTAGACTGACTAGCTCTGTCAAGCTTTAAGTAGCTGCATTGGGTAGAAATGCCAAAATTGCATGGCCAAATTATGAAACATAGTTGCGAATGTTAAAATGCTTCCCTTTATGTTCTTCTAGCAGTTTTTTTTATATTTGATGGTCCGAAGTCCTTTGTGAGCGATAATTTGAACACCATTTCTCTGCAGATGGTTGGAACTACTATTAACAGAGGACAGCCACATAGATTCACCTCTCAGTACCATTCTGTTCAAGCCACACCACGAAATCTTGTAAATCCCAATCCTCAGGTTGTGTTTCATTAAGAACACCATGTGAATCTATGTGCCTAGTGAGCTTATATGGTGTATGAGTTTCTGAAGGTTTTTTTTTTTCAAATTGTATATTCCAGGTGATGGTCGGGAGATCAGGACAGCTTATGTATATGCAACCAATTTCTCAGGTAAGAAGTCAAAATGATTCTTATTTCATGAACACAAACAATTTACAACTCAAATCATCTTCCCTTTTACGTTCTTGTTAGGATTTGGTTCAAGGAGCACCACATCACCCACATTTGCCCTCTCGTCCTCTCTTTGCTCCACAACAACAGTTCCAATATCCAAAGCATCAAAGTAAAAAAACACTCTTTCTTTGTCTTAAGTATGGTTTCATGTTAAGACCAAAGAGTTTGTTCTCAGTAAAACAAATCATATTTTCTTCTTCTTTTTGGCGGCAATGCAGATCTAATCGCACCAGGTCTACCGATGCAGCTATATGCTCCCCAGCCGTTTGCAGCCAGTGGACCTCAGCCTTATGCGGTCATGCCTACCAATATTCCGGTTATGCAACCTCCTTTTCGCACTAACCAGCCCATGCCGATTCCAGTTCCTAATGGTTTCTTTGGCACAAAGTTCCTATGAAGATCTTTGTTTTCATTTATCATCATTACCTTATTCTTTGCCTCCCCAACTTAATAAGTAGGCTATTATGATCCAAAAAAAACTAAAGATTCGACTGTGGTTTTGGATTTTTTTTTTCTTTTTCGTATTGATAAAGAAAAAGTAGTTATGAGCATTTATATAAACGAATCATCGTAATTTCTCTGACATCTTTAAGCTAGACAGTAGTTAGATTCTGTTTTTTTTTCCTATTTCTGATTACAATGAGATTGAATCAGACTTTAAAGCTCCCATGGATGTTGTAGCAAGAATCTCCAGGAAAAATCATTGTCCTTGAGAAAAATGGGTCTCTCTCACATTCTCCTGCACGGCCTAAGACAAATCAAACATGAATCTCTATAGAAAAAGGATATAAGTGGGCTTTGGATAAAAAAATCATCAGTATGGTATGTTTCTGTTTTGTACCTGAAGAAGTTCAGTCATCTTGCCTCGTCCGTAACTCGGCATAGGTTTGGGTATATGTACTGGATGGACTGGGTGTATCGCCTGCAGCGGCTCAATAGACAGAGCCTGCTCTTCCGACTCGGCGGCTTCGTTGAACTGTGTCGTGTGATGGTCTTGACCTTTCTTCATCACCTGCGTAAGCAGCGTCTCGAAAGGCTTGCCGTTACTAGCTCCACTCACTTGAGACTCGGTCTCGGTCGTCTGCATATGTCCCTGGTGGACCGGGATGCCATTCTGTAGACTGGCAGGCTGGAGCGCCGCGACGGGAGCCAAAAGATGCTTGTGTATTGTTGGATGAGGAGCAGGCTGAATCGGGACAGGAACCAATGCTCTGCTTCTACCGCCACCACCAGCACCACCACCGCGCTTCTCACGGAATCTTGATTTCCGACCTCCTTTCCCTGATCCGTCGCTGTTTCTTCTAATCATCGGAACTTCGGGAGCAACGTCGTTATCAACCGATACGGGATCGCAGCGGCCGGGCTTGAACACCACGCCTCTAAGCATGCTGTCCGAATCCCCGACCTTGACCGAAAGCAAGAACCCGGCTTCAAAGGTTGCCTCGATCACGCCACTGACCTGTTGTCCAACCATAGCTTCGTCTTCTTTCCTCTGGCGAAGCTGCTGGCTCCTGCGAAACCCTGGAGGAGGAGGAGGACCAAGAGACTGCTCGATCGAGTCTAGCTTCAGGTGTTTCCTCGGGCGGCCTCGTTTCCTTTTCGCCATGAAATCTCCTGAGATAATGTGGTTGTTCTCCTCATGGCTCTCCTTCTCCATTTCTTGAAGCTTTCTTCTACTACTCTTGGATAATGCAGTAATTTATGTTTTAACCTTCTCTGGATTCTTCTGAAACAATAAAAAAAAGATACAAATGCAAGTGAGAATCTATCAATACACACAGAACAACACCAGAGATCATCACAGAAGAAAGTAGAAGCAATGCATACAAACACAACAAATCAGAATTTCTGATATTCTAAACAAAATGTTACCAAAACCTAAACAAACTTGGAAATTGTGAAGTACAATTGAATAGCAAACACTAACACTAAATCCCTTTTTGGGTTTCTAAAATATCTCAGTCAGAGAAAAATCTGGAAAATGAAGTTTTTACTCTATACACATTCTACTAAAAACTTGGGATTTTATGCAGATAAGATCCACTAATTCCAATTTAACGAACATGCAACCATGTTTAGCTCCTAAATCTGGACTCCTAATTGCAAATTATCTCAAAATCAAACCGCTAATCAACACGAAGCAAACATAATTAGCAATTTCTCAGTAACCCTAGAATCGAAACATATAAGAACCCAAAAGTGAATTATCTCTCGGATTTCAAGAACAAAATCGAGTGAAGAGAGATACATCGCAGAGTATTATTACCAGAAATAACCAAAAAAGCAAGGACCCATGAAAAAACAGATTTTAACTTTTCCGTCAATTTCTGTGTAAACACACATAGAAGACTGAGAAGAAGAAAGAAAAAACAGACCTGCGAATCTTCTTCTCCGTTTCCTCAGCTTTCGTCCTGTGGCATTAACAACGAGTCAAAAGGACAAATGAACAGAAAAAGACAAAAGGACATTTGAGAGGAAAATGAGGGCCGATTAATTACAGAAAAATATTTGTGGATTTGGTGCAAACCCTTTGATGAAAATTAATGGTTTGTTTTTGTTTGGGCTTTTAGATAATATCTCTGCATAAGATATTATTTGCTTTTTATTATATGCTTCTGTGTTCTTTACAATTACAACATACTTTTCTTTTTGGGAGGTCACGTGTAAAACACGAGTATTCAAAAATCTTCGAATCACATATATTGAACAATTGGGCCTTTCACGAAATAATACGGTGCCATTGTTTTTTATTAAAACATTAAGCCCAAATAATTAACAAGGAAAAGTAAAGGCATGTCCATTTCCTTTTAGGATGGGAATTTCTTAGGAATATTTTTTTCTTGGAATCGGGTATAGAACGGGATATTCGAATTATTTTAAATTTTTGAAAATTCAACTTTTTAAATTTTTATTAAAAAATATATATATATTATTTTAAATTTTTGTAAATTTTACTAAAATTTTCTCTCTGTTTCGGAATTGACCATTACTCCTTAAGTTAATCCTTATCAAAATTAATGAAATATGAGTTGTGATTTAAATTTTTTCAAATTTTTCGAACCCATCCATTATCCAAAATTCTCGTTCTATATTTTATCGGGAATGCTTAAATAATGATTTTCAATATCCAAATTATCTGTTTCCGATCCTTATCTTTCTATTCATATTCTCGAAATGTACATGCATAAGGAAAAGTATTTTAAACCCATTTGCAGCTGAAGATAAGTTAATAATATTGGGCTATTTTTTTTTGCAGAATTTGGGTAATTCGAAAAAACAATCTTCAAAAATGTATGAAGTAAATATCGGTATAACTCGAGATCGACTCGTAAAAGAAGTTCTCCCTCACCGTACCCCTTAGAATAGATATAGTTTTTTTATTTACCCCTAATTTCATAATCCATCTTGTCTTTGCGAAAATAACTAAACGAAGAGATGGAAAAAATATAACAATCGAAAGATTTATCATTGCAACAGTCAAATATCCCACACATTCAACCAACAGCAATTAAACGAAGAACAAAAACAAAAAAAACCCCTGACGATCGCGCACACCGCGTCCAATTATTCGTAGTATAGAGATAATATCGAAACGATCCAAAGTCGAATTCGATCTTAGAACCCGTGGATCTTGATCTGATCCTTCTTGGCAATCCCAGTCTGGACCAAGAACTGAGACACTTTCTTCCTCTGATCACCCTGGAGCTGGATGATCTTGCCAAGCTCCTTGTCCTGCACAACGTTCCCGTTGCAGCAGAAATCTTTCTTCAGATCCTTGAGGATCCTCTCGTAGCTGTAGTCTTTCCTCAGACCTTGAACAGTCGTCAAGCTCTTCTTGCCATTCCTCTGCTGGATCCGGATGTGAACGTACTCTTTTGTCCCTGGTGCATCCGAGTCTTGGGCTTCTGCGAACGGGTCGAATGCTAGTGGAACCTGGATGTCTAGCTCAACCATGTAAACTTGGTTACTCGGAACGTAAAGACGGATCTGAAGCTGTTCGGTTCTCTCTGCGGACCAAAAAAAAAAGAAAAAAAACATCAGTTCAGACTCAACCAAACAATTAACCAATCCAGAACAGAGCATGAGTAACCAGAACAGAAATATAGTGGATTATCTAATATCTATCATATATTAGATATCCCAGAAAATCAGACCCAGGATAACACTTAATAGATCAGTCACGGATTATACTATATAGAATTTATGATCCTAGCTTGATCATAGATATATCTCAATCCACGCCCTAAATTGACAATTTCAGAAGAGATTATCCGAAACTTGATCAGTCAACCCCAACAATCAAGTAAATTAAGACGAGAGGATCGCTACTTTGTGAAGAGATTGTTTCCCAAAATCACAAATCCGAACCATAAATTAACTATAAAGGAGGACGCAAAATCAGTCTAATCCGATTCAGAAAACAAAAGACAAGAACCCTTATCGAATGAAAACTCAAGGACAATCAAACGGAAAGATCAAATCTCCGATGAATATACGAAATAAAAGGGAGAACAAAATCGAAAGACCAAATCTGTACCTGAAGGCGTAGGGAAGAAGACGAGCGAAGTCTTTTGGGTTTTCTTTTTCAATTGATGAAGAAGAAGGCAGAGGAAGGGTCTACTTATAGGGAGTTTTTTTTTACCATTAATTAACCTTCCTTTTAAGGCGGTTAGATCGTAGCCGCAGATCTGTTATTCACTTTAGACACGTGTATGGATAAGTGCTATTTTAGCGAGCAAGTTGGGAGGTCCACGTTTAGAATAATTGGTGTGAGAGGCAGAGCATAATTACTCCCTCGCTTACAAAAAACGCGCAACTCTCAGATACTTGGGGCCCATTAAGAGCGTTTATTGAAAAAAAAAGAAAAAAAGAAAAAAAAATGGTCGCGTGTAATAAGAGGCCACAAGTGGGTCCTATGTCAACAATTTGCTAGAAGATTCGATATCTGTGATTGTTGTCTTATTGCAAAAATAATTCGATTCCCCTTTTTTTTTAAGAAAATGAAAACGTTTTTTTTTTCCTCTTTAAATACACATTTAGTGGAGCCGACAAATGTTTTTCCACTAAATATCCGTGGATTTATGTAATAGACTCACATGTATCAACAAAAATAAAGATATCAAATACAATTCTGCCTTCTTTGCTGACATCAAGCTTCGGCTGTAATATAATAAGAGGGATATCAGTTGATTCAGCATTTATAATCTAATAAGATTGAAACAAAGAACAAAAATGTCATGAAGAAGACGAGAACCAAAATGTATCTTTTTTTTTTATTCTTTTGGTGTAACAAAGAAACTGAGCAGTTACAAAGAGAATCATAAGTGCAGCGAACAAAAGAAGAAAGACGAAATCTAATGTTAAAGAGAAGCCAAGACTGAGGATACAATGTGAAGTGAACCTGTGACTATAACCATTCCTGAGTCAATGCTTGTGTCATCGGTGAGAATCTTATGGGCAACCTTTAGAGAACCAAACACAGTTTTGTTTTCTGAAGCTTCCATAAACCCTAAACCTAACTCATCAGCAGCTTTTATCCATGATTCTTTCAAAACCCAACACGCGGTTGACCTAACCTTAGATCCACCAATGTCAGCTTCTGTTAGAACCACTGCTTCTGGTTTTTTTAGACCTGAGAGAAGTTCTTTTGCAAATGAAACATGATCTTTGTCACTAGCCATTGCAACCACAAACACTAATCTCTTCTCTGCAAAATCCTTCTTTATCATCTCCTTAAGAGCTCGCGCAGATTCTTTGGTGTGAGCTGAAAAACATACCACAAGATTGATTGCCGCAAACCAAAGTTTCAAGTAAAGTAGAAACATTTGCACATAATTGCAAATCGGGTCAGATTCGAAACAGAGACAATAATATCTCAAGAAGAGAGATCAAAACCTCCATCGAGAAGCACCGTTGCTCCGGGCAATTGTAAAGCCTCTGCTTCTTTTGGTGTCAGAAACTGACTTCTACCAAGTAAACGAGTATTCTCTAAACCAATCCGAATAGCTTCGTCTGTAACTCTCCCCCATCCTAATAATTCCATCAAGAAATAAACGCAAATCTGTAAACTTTTACTTCTTCTGTTGTTTTATATGAAACAATACAGAGATTCAAAATGTATCATCATGCCTTGACCACGAAGACAAAGAGACACACATGTAGCAGTAACAGCATTTTGGAGCTGGTGATGTCCAAGCATGCGTAGTTTTACATTACCAAGCTCAACAATCTGCGTTTATTACGTACAATTTGTTGATATATTAAGAATTCACAGATGGATTTCTTGCTTTGAATAGAGGAATAAAAAGTATTTGAAACTTACTGGTTTATCATCTTTCTCATTTTGTATTACGATGTCACAGGACTGACAAAGTCCGATCCCATTTTTGTTGATGATGCCTTTGATTGAAGAACTAGAACCAATATTAGATGCCAATACAACTGATGACAACATTGATGCTGCTTTCGAACGAAGAATGCCTTCGATATGAGGAAGAAACGGGCCACCAAAAACCACCTACAAGTTTTAGAGCAACACATAAAACTCAATCTATCAATGTGCTTATAAGCTGATGATTATTATTAGACAAGCAAAATACACCTAACTGGACGACCGTGCTTAATAATTCCAGATTTGGCCTCTGCTATACTTTCCAAGGAACCCCCGAGAGCAGCCATATGTTCCTCACCTATCGTTGTTACGACTGATGCAGCAAGATTTGAACTTTCAATGACATTTGTAGCGTCTCGAGCTCCTCCTAGCCCAGCCTGATGATACCAAATCAAATACAGTACCGAGCATTTACGAAAATGATATACATAAGATATTCAATCAAGACGACTAGCTTCTATACAATATCAAAAGCAAAGTTTCTTTAAATTGTCTTACGGATGACCAAAATTGCTAACCTCTATAACCGCAATGTCGACATTTTCTTTCTCAAATAAAGAAAAAGCTATCCCAGTGAGAATCTGCCAGAAAGAAATATCTCAAAATATAAGAAAACATGAAACTGTGTAAAGGTAGAATCTTAGGAGAAGGTAGATTAGTAACCTCAAAATGACTCAGAGAACCATTTTCCTCTTGGATAGACTCCTCGAGGATCGGTTTGATTGAATAGAAAAGATCATTAAGAGTGGATGCAGAGACAGGATCTCCATTACATGAAATGCGTTCTTTGATACTCAGAATATGTGGGCTACACAGAAGAAAGGCTCATGTTAGTAATCATGTGAGAGATTCAAACCAAGATCTAAATACTTAAAACCAAAGCCTCAACATTTACCTAGAATAACAACCAACTGAATATCCTCCTGCTCGTAAGATATTGGAGAGAAAAGCAGAAGTTGAACCTTTTCCCTTTGTTCCAGCCACATGAACAACCTATAATCATCACTGCCCTAATTGTTAATTATTTCACATCTAAAAACTCACTAATTATGAACCAATAATCAGAAATAAAATATGCATAACACAGAAAAATTCCAACTTTGATGACGATACTACATCTACCTGTAAAGAAACAAGTTTCATAATTTCCAATTATTTTTGATTATTGGAATCACTGCCCTAATTGTTAGTTTTCACTAATAATCAGAGAAAAAAATGGTAAATTAGCAAAGCACAAACCTTGTATTTGAAATGAGGATTATGGAGGCGAAGCATGAGACGCTTCATTCTACCGAGATCGAACCCTTCACCGGAATCAGTTCCAGCTCCTTTTGGCACACCAGACTTCTCATAGTTATTGAGAGATTCTAAAAACCCCACAAAATCTCTGAGCTCTGGATCTTCAGTTGAAATCATGGGTGATAGATTTCGATTTGAGGTCAAGCTTGCTGCGGATATTCTCCTGATTCTCGGAGAAAGTTTGCAATTGGAAATGACACTCAAGTGGCTCCACACTGCTCTCATTCTTACAGTCAGAGAAACTTCTTGCTTAACCAGAAAAAGCTCATTGTCTCTCTCTCTCTCTCTGCAATTTCTTCTTACAAGCTGAAGAAACTCAGACGAGACTGAGAGTATACAAATCTTAGGCACTATATCAATTACGAGATCATAGATATATCTCAATCCACGCCCTAAACTGACAATTTCAGAAGAGATTATCCAAAACTTGATCAGTCAACCCCAACAATCAAGTAAATTAAGACGAGAGGATCGCTACTTTCGTGAAGAGATTATTTCCCAAAATCATAAATCTGAACCATAAATTAACAATAAAGGAGAATGCAAAAATCAGTCTAATCCGATTCAGAAAACAAAAGACAAAAACCCTTATCGAATGAAAACTCAAGGACAATCAAACAAAGAGCAACACCAACGGAGAGATCAAATCTCCGATGAATACAGTATACGAAATAAAAGGGAGAACAAAATCGAAAGACCAAAACCGTACCTGAAGGTGTGGGGAAGAAGACGATCCAAGTCTTTGGGTTTTCTTTTTCAATCGATGGAGAAGAATGCAGAGGGAAGGGTCTACTTTATCTTAGAAGATGAAAACGTTTTTTTCGTCTTTAAACGGTTTACACATTTAGTGGAGCCGACAAATGGTTTTCCACTGAATAACTGTGGATTTATGTAATAGACAATATATAGAGAGACTCATATTAGTTCATATCAATAAAATAAAAATATCAAACCAAATCCTATTCTGCCTTCTTTGCTGACATCAAGCTTAGGCTGTAATGATTATACGAGGGAACGAACATTCAAACAAAATTTTCACAGTCTAATACTATCAGAAGCTTTACAAGCATCAAAAGAGATTCTCAAAGTTGAACAAGAGAAACGAAATTTGCCTAAGGCTTTCCATGTCAATCTTAGTATAGTAACTAGCCAAAAAAGTTCATCGCATCCCTCATAGAAGAAAAATATCAATTAGGATGTCCTGCTCAAGACAATAACCCACATACTAAACCATAACACAGAGACCAAATCTCTGATGAACCTGGAAAATATAAGAAAAAAGACATCCAAATTTTTATTTTTGCATTCAAAGTGTATCCTCAAGGGGACTCGCACTGTTTTTTTTTTCCCCATCCTAATGGATTTAAAAGGATACAAACTAGTTTTCATAAAGCAACAAAGGAACTACCAAACTCGAAATATATAAGATGAAGGCATCTCTATACTCTACTGAGGATTTGGAGGACGACTATTAGCAGCAGAGACTCTAGATCCCCATTCCAAAAGCTCTTTGCTTGTATCATCTCTGTGCACTATCACTTCAATGAAACAGAAGCTCTCTTTTTCCTCGTTCGTTGCAGCTCTAATCGCTTCCACAAGCTCCTCCTCGCATCTCACTTTTGCAGTCCAGCATTTACCTTCTCCATTGTGTATAGCATCAACAAAAGCCGTGTAGTTCCAGTTCTTTATCACATTGTAAGGACCATCATGAATCTCGACTTCAATGGTGTAGCCTCCATTGTTGATAAGGAAGATTATGGTCTTTTGCCCACACCGTATCATCGTCGACACATCCTGTGCGGTAACCTGGAAACTACCGTCTCCAATACAAGCAATGACACGCTTGTTTGGCGTGGCTTGAGCGTAGCCTAGAGTAGCACCCACTGACCAACCAATTGATCCGTATTGCATCTGGAATTCGTAGCCGCATCCTTCAGGGAGCTTCAGCTTCTGACAATTGAACCAGGAGTCTCCTGTCTCAGCAACCACAGCAGTTTCAGAAGAGAGCAGATTCTGAATGTGTTGGAACAGCACGTTAACCCTCAAAGCCTCCTTGGGGTTCTCTCTCAGAGGCTTTCCTTCAGGGACGTAGATCCTGTGGTAGTTCTCGTAGACAGTGTTGTTATGCTTAATCCGTTTAGCCAATTTGCTAAGAAAATCCTTCATCAGAACACACCCAAACGCAGGTCCGTTACCGATTGTAACCCGATCGGGTTGCACGATGATTGATTTCTCCTTCTTGAGAAGCAGAGAGTACCCAACGGAGCTGTAATCGTTGAAGATAGGACCTGCAAACAGATAAGCATCCGCAGATTCAACAATCTCAGCACAGAAAGCAGTGCTCACAGCTCCCCAATACGTCCCGATGAAGTGCTTGTGTTGCTCCGGTACTTGCCCTTTAGCAGACGGCATCACAGCAACGCCATACCCAGAAGCATCAGCAAGCTCGACGAAAGCATCCGCGGCTTTCGCAACCCTCATTTTCGGCCCGCCAATAAGAACTGGTTTCACGGCTTTGTTCAGGAACTCAGCAGCCGCCTCCACCGCCGCGTCTAAACCCATATGGTTACTCACTTTGGGCGCGAGCATGAACGGAACAGGATGGCGGCTGAACGTCGGAAGAGGAATCGCCGGTAAATTGCAGCTTATACTGATGTAAACAGGTTTGCTTTCTTTTAAAGCAGTCGAGATCGCAGTATCGATGAGTTCATGCGCATCTTCCAAGTTATTAATCACAGCTTGGTAACAAGTGATAGCCTGAAAGCACCTGAGCTCTTGAGTGAAATCAGGTAAACCAATCGTATGGTGAAGAATCCTGTTGGTGCCGTAATCGTTCGAGTTTGGACCACCGACGATGCAAATCAGAGGCAGATTCTCGCTGTAAGCGCCGGCGATCGCGTTCAGGACACTCAATCCGCCGACGGTGAACGTAACGACGCACGCTCCGACGCCGCGCGATCTCGCGTAACCGTCCGCCGCGTACCCAGCGTTGAGCTCGTTGCAGCAGCCGATCAGCTTGAGGTTTGGCTCGGCGATCAGGTGGTCGAGTAGCGTTAGGTTGAAATCTCCCGGAACGGAGAAGACGTCGGTGACGCCGATCTCGACGAGGCGTCTCGCTAGGTAACGGCCAAGAGTCGCGTCGCAGGGGCTGATGGTGCTGGAGTGAACAGGACTCGAGTTCTGAACGGTGCAGACGCCGCCATTTGGTGGACCGCCGATATCGCCGGTTGTCGGGCTGCACGCGTCGATGGATCCGATTTTAGTGTCCATAGAGGTTGGCTCGTCTCGCTTTCTCGAATCAGAGATGTGAAAACAAAAACAGAGAGAGAGAGAGAGAGACTGTGGATTTTCTCGAGAAAATTAGTGGAATAAAAAGGAGAGTGAAACCGCCATTAGAGACGTAAACAACGGTGGAATAAAAAAGGAGAGTGATCAAACAACGGTGGAATTAAAGTGTACGTGTAGAGGCGGTTTAATCATAGCCGCAGATATACTGTATATGTAGCTGCGAGGGAAGACACGTGTAGATATATAATTGAAATTGGAGAGCAAGTAAGAAGGTTCACGTGTAGAATAGTTGGTATTGAGAAGCAGAGAATAATTGCTATCATGCGACGCCCCACGATGGGCCCCATCAGAGGGAAATAAACGCTAATAAACCCCACAAGTGGATCCAATTACCAGAAAACTAGACGGTCACATTTTTGTAATATAGTGAAGTGAAGAAAAATATCTCAATTTTAAAAATAAAAAAAAAAGAGAGGAAAAACCAAACGTGTCAAAACCACGTGACTACTACCAAAAAAAACTCCCGCTCCTCGTGACTTTTCAAAACCCTAAGAGACTCATCTTCCCTCTCATTCTATCTCATACCTCTAATCCTAACGCCGTTTTTCCCGCCCCTCTTTCTCCACTACAAAATCCGTAGATCCCCAAATCTTCGAAGCACACATCTTCCATAATCTCTCTCCCTTCTCTCTCTCTCTCTCTGGATCCTCAGATTCCATCTCTTCGTACGTAACCAAGCTTAGCCGAATCGAATCCATGAAAGACATTTCTAGATCTCCGGTGAGAAGAAACGACGGTTTCCACCGCTACTTGAAGCCAGGGGCGCTTGCTCAGATCCGGAACTCGAGAATCAACGCTAGATCTACCTCTCTCGTGTTTCGCTCCATCTCGCACCCGCTCGATCCGTCATCCCCATCTCAGAACTCTGCCGATGAAGCAGCGGCGGCGGCGCGGAATCTGACGATAGACCAGGTACCACATCTCCTGAGAAAGATATACGGTCCTTATAGTTTCCAGAGGAAGAAGTTAGCCGCTGCTAGATCCGTCTCGTCGATGATGATTGTGAATCTCAACACTTCAGTCATTGAATCCACTGGTGGAAACAGCAGTATGTTGACTAGCGATGTAATTGCACATTGAGTTAAACTCTTTTTCTTCTCTATTTACTGTAGATTGTATTCCTATTCTGTGATCTGATACAATTGGGGGAAAAAATGTTCAATACTCGTAAGACTATATATATATATATAAATGATCCAATCATACAATTGAAGATCTACCTTTTGTTGGTTTGGTAATTCCAATTTGGATTGATCATAGATTCCCCTCGCTAGATCATCCTTTAATTTAACTCCTGTATGAGAATCATTTTGGGGAAAAGATGGAAGTTGTTAATGATTTGTACTTAACCCTAGCTGTTTTGGAAGATTAGTCAATACTTAAGAGTTCAATGATACAAAGATTAATGATATGCTTTCTCTGTTTGCATTGATGGATAACACAATGCTTGTCTATATGTTTGCCTTCTTGTGTATTGTCTCAAACCCATATGGTCGTCAAAAGCTTTAATTGAATCTAAATTGCTTCATGTTAGTAGAGTAAATGAAACCACCGGTCCTGGTTTGATTAGTCTCATCATATCAATGTTAAAAGTTTGTATGTATGGTTTCTTCGTTTGTTTAAAATGGGTAACATTGCTTCTCTATAAGTTGCCTTTAGCTTTTGTCTCTCAGCCAATCCAGCTGCACCATTTTACCCTCTGTTCCTGTCAACAATCCTTGACTGGTCTAGGGATTGAGGAAAGGTATCATAATGAAAGATGGTGATAATGATAATGAGAATGCGTCCTAGGAGTACTTTATGCTTTGGAACTGATCATTGTAATTCTCAGTTATGATGCTCAAAGTTAGGAACATGATGCTGAAGAAAACTGAAAACCGGGTTTTTCTTAAATAGACCAAAGATTGTGTAGGTATCCTCAAGAATTCTAGTTCGTGTTGATGTATGTATTAGATCTAATCTAACCGGTGAAATCGTTTGGCAAAAGTATGAAATCAACATGTACTTGCAAATGAAAATAATAATTGATTTTGGAATTGCTACACATTGTTACACCTCCAAAAGTACATAAGTTGCTACACATTATTTTGGTGGGAGCAAAAACTTGATGGGTTCGAAGGTTGTACGATTCATTAATTTTAACGAATGTACAATCACAAACTACAGTGTTTTGCCCAAAAGATCTTTGAACTATATGCTGTGACATCACCTTGACTAATACTAGTGTCATCACTTTATTTATGTCAAAAAAAAAATGTCATTACGGATCAGTTTAATTAGAAAGCTATGGGCTTGCAGAGGCAGATCATAGTTTTCGATTGAAAATGTGGTTGTATAAAACAGTTTACTACACATTATAAAAAATGAAACACCTCAATATTCTACTTTTATATTATCTCAAGTATTGATCTTAGCAAAAAAAGTATTCGAATATCTCAACAATGATTCATATGTAGGCCACCAAGACGAAGCCAGATGTCTCTCTCTCTCGCTCCCAACAACCACCGCACTTGCCTCTTCTCTGTTACTCCCACTATCTTGTTTTTCGGTGCTACTACTTAGGTGATGAATGTTTGTGTTGTTTTTAGATTTTGGTTTTTGGTTTTTGGATTTTGGTTTTTGTTTTTAGATTTTAGTTTTTAGATTTTGGTTTTTTGATAATACTTGGGAGAAAAACTCCAAAAATATAGATTTTGGTTTTTGCTTACAAATTGGAAGTTATTTTTAAAAACTAGTTTCCCTAAATTTTAAAAAATATATTTATCAAAAAACTTGATTGGCAAATAAAATGATTTTTGAAAAACAAAAGCCAAAAACTCTTTCAAAAACTACAAACATTCATCACCTTACTCTCTAGAGATAAAATAAAACCATAATGATACTATTTATTAATCGTTATACTCTTATTTACTATACTTATATGTATACAACCGGTAAATCAATTATATATTTAATTTTTTTTTTTTTTGGTAACTGGATTATATATTTATTTTGATACAAAGTTTAGTCAATCGACATTTTCTACCTCTAAAGCAAACTATTATTTCTACAAGCCAGAGATGATGAAAAAACCTTAAATTAATGTGAATGAATGTAGTAGGATGCTTAAATCCATATATTCACATTTGTTTGTTTTTCTTGTCTTCCCATTAATAAATGTAAACAAACGTTACATTTTTGAACCAGAAACAAAAAAAAAGCGTTACATTTTTGATTTTTCTACGCGGTTTACAAAGGTTTATAATCATAAAAAAGGACAAACCACCTTTTTGTATCTTTTTATAATTTGTTCTTATTTGTCATGTGACCACAAACACACACATCTACATATATGATATATTTGTATATAAAAGAGATGATAAAACTGAGGAACCCACTTGGATTCAACCATTTCTGATTTTAGCTTTCCTCCTCCCCAAAAAAAAAAACGTTTGGTTTAGAGATCCAACCAGAGATGAGAGACAACAACACAAGCGAAGGAGAGAGGAGCAGCTCTTCAAAACAGCAACCACAAGCTCCTAAGTCTTTGAAGCTCATAGATTCGTGTCTCAGGCTAAGTGTGGTTCCTCTCAGTGTTGCAACCATCTGGTTAACTGTCACTAACCACCAATCCAACGCTGACTATGGCGATTTAGACTACAACTCCATCATGGGTCTCAAGTATACTCTTTAATCTCTTTCAGTTAGTGGAATTGAGTATTTTATACTTATTTAGATGCTTTACTAATTGATTTGCTACTTGCAGATATATGGTTGGTGTTAGTGCCATATGTGCTATTTATGCTCTGCTCTCTACTATTTCTTCATGGGTCACATGTTTAGTCTCCAAAGCTTGGCTCTTCTTTGTCCCTGACCAGGTTTTTTTAAAAAAAATCTAATTTTTCTGCTCTTTTAGACTTTCTCAATCATTATTAATCCAATTTAGTATTCAATTTCTTATATAAGTGAACAATTTTGTGTGTGTGACTGTGTATGAAGGTCTTAGCATATTTGATGACAACATCAGTAGCAGGAGCAACAGAGATAGTGTATTTACTTAACAAAGGAGACAAACAAGTGACATGGAGTGAAATGTGTTCTTCCTATCCACACTTTTGTTCAAAACTCGAAATTGCTTTGGGGCTTCATGTCTTTGTTCTCTTCTCTTTCTTAGTTCTCTCTTTTATTTCTGCTTATAGAGCTTTTAGTCTCTTTGATCCTCCTTGTGTCTCTCCAACCAACATAGATGCTTGAACAGGCAGGTGTTACTTTGTTATGTGCAGCTTTGGAGTCAATTTCATCAAATTGTTGCGCAAATTTCGGTGTTTTACTCTTCTTCACAAAATAATACTCTTTAATTTACTTTTTCTTTCTCTCCCAGTTGTTTTTGTATAAGTTTTCTTATTCAAATGTTTGTAAATAATAAATCTCGTAAATTCACAAAAAGGTAGTTTTTTTTTTTTTTTTTGGCTAAAGGTTCACAAAAGGTGGTTGCGTGAACTTTGTAATTTGTAAAAGTGTTTTGTATGGTGCAAACAAATTTATAGGACTTCATATCCAACTTTAAGCTAGCTTAACAGCTAGCCATACCCAAAATTAAGGGTCTCTGTTTTTAGGATTACTTTTATTATAGCCACTTCGCAAATATGGATAAAAGTAAAACCAATTTTTAATGGGAAAACAAAAAATGTTTTAAAAAGAATCTCCAGTTTACCTGTTTTGGGCAACAACAATTTATTGACAAAACAACAAAGTTAAAAAAAAAAAACTAGTTGTAGTAGCCTCTCTTGCTTCGTACCAATGATTGGGTCAACTGTATAGTACACTAGTATTACGATTGAAATTAATCATATGTATGTTGACATATAATTAAAACTGTATATGTTTCCACTATTTTCCACACTTGGATTCTTCTTGATCATTTACAATAATCCTTGGTGTGTTACTGTAATAATATCATATGACAGACAAAGAAAAGAGAAGAAAATTAACATATTGACGACAAAGAAACAAAAAACAAGTCCGAGTTATAAATCTGAATTGGGCTTTAGTTTTGAGATATGGGCTTTTTCATCCTACCCATTAATGTCCATCTACAGTTGCTTTAATCGGAAAACAAAAGCAGAGAGCAAGTCTGAACAAAATCAAAGAAAAGAATCGGTAAAAAACAAAAATCTAAACTTTTGGAAATATTCCTGAAAGAAATCGAGTTGCTGCTATGACGACGACTTCTGACTTGTCTTCTTCCATGATTCGACTTAACATTGGTAAAAAACTTTCATCCATTTTCTCTTGCAATCCGATCACCCATCACCTTTATTAGTCGTTGAAATCTTCCGGGGAAAAAGCCATCCCTTTTGATCCCAATGTTTGAAATTGAACCGATTAGTTAGTCAATCTGAGTTTGAGTCGCTCAGATGATAGGCCATTTTTTGATTGAGATGGTGCATTGCTCAAGTTCAGCTTGAGAATTAAAAAAAACCCTCTTTTTTTCCTTCCTATGTAAGGAAAACTTTGGGGCTTCGGTTTCATTTACCTCTTTAGCTTCATTTGTAAACCTCAGATGTTTCTTTGGGTTGATCATAATTAACTGTGATAAGGCCAGATCTGTGTTGTTTTCTCGTTTTTAGATTTTGCTCTGCTTCCTCAACCATCTTCGGAGTGAAAAAACCTCTTCTTTTAGCTCTTTCTCAAAACCATTTAAGAGATGTTCGTGTTCATGCAGGTGGAAAGAAATTTTGTACTACCATTGATACTTTGACTAACCGTGAGCCACACTCGATGCTCGCAGCTATGTTCAGTGGTCGACATGCAATGTGCCAGGAATCCAAAACGGTATTGCTTGCATTCTATGTTACTTCAACTGCAACCCAATTTTTGTTCTAGGATGATGCCATTTCAGAGGCTGCATATGAATAGGCTTCACTGAGTGTAATAATAGTTAGTCCTTGGATCGAGTAGCCTTTCGTTTAATGATGACAAACCAAAAGTTAGCTATATGTAGAGAGACTCTGATTTTAGCTACCCACTTTGGGAGGTGTTTCGAAATCCAAGAATCCTTATGCTTTCTTGATTCAATAGTATATGAGTATGCATGTGTGCACTTTTGAAAAAGCATATCCTCTAAAGTAGTTGATTTGATCGTTGCAGGGATATGTTTTCATAGACAGGGACGGAAAGCACTTCCGTCATATATTGAATTGGTTGCGTGATGGCATTGCACCCAGTCTGTCAGATCCTGATAGTTCCGAACTTTTGCGCGAAGCAGACTACTATCAGCTTCTAGTAAGCTTAACTCTTCTTTATTCTTACTATTCTCATTACTGAAGTTTTACTTTTTTTTTGTGGAGTTAAAGTACTAAATTTTGATGGAGGTTGTAAAACTACTTGCATTCTCTTCCTATTTCAGGGGCTGAAAGAAAGAATAAAAGATGCGAGAAGAGAAGCTTGTGAAGACGTAGAAGCTGAATTAACGCGTGTGGATATCATCAAATGTATACAATCTGAAAGAGTCAGGTTCCGAGGGGTTAATCTTTCTGGAATTGATCTTTCTAAACTGGTAATGTTTCTTAATCTCAGATGCTTTTAGGTAACCACGCTATTGGCTGACTTGAACTCACTGCAGCTCTCTGATCCCCAAATCAGTTGTTTCAGAGATAATTAATGTTTTTGATAAACTTCTGTGGAGGAAAATTGATAGAAAGTATAGCACTAATTGATTCTTGTTGTTTTAATCTGTAACTTAGAATTTGCAGTTATATTTGATTCTGTCAATTGGAATACACATCTGCTGTCTTAGTGAGTGTCTTTTTGTTGGTCAACATGTTATCTTATTTTAAGAACATCAAGCGGGATTGGTAAACGCTATCCGGGGAAGAGGAGCTTTGTCTTAGCCAGTGTCTAGAAATAACTACTCTGTGTTTACTGTCTGCATGTTTTCTCTTTGGATAATGCAGGATCTATCCCTTGTGGATTTCAGCTATTCTTGTCTCAGGAATGTTTTTTTCTCTCGTACAAATCTTCAGTGTGCCAAATTTCGGGTAAACATGCTGTATCAACTTTCTTTTGTTTCTGCTTTGTGAGAAGAAGTTTGCTTGAAGATGCTCAAAGATATCTGCTTAATCAATAAATGCTCAAACAGGATGCTGATGCTGAGGGCTCCATCTTTCACAATGCTATTTTGCGCGAGTAAGGAATTTGTCAGATCCCATCGCATGTTAAGATCATTTGTACATGATAACACCTCCTGAAAGATTTTGAATCCTTTCCTTCCTATAAAAGGTGCGAGTTTACTGGCGCAAATCTTAGAGGAGCGTTGTTAGCTGGTACAAATCTTCAGAGTGCTAATTTACAAGGTGCATATAAAAGCTTAATTTGCTTGTTAATGACTCTTTTCAGACTGCCATGAAATGAAATTTTACATTATAAGCATAATTTTGGCTAAAAAGTTCTGATTTTGGAACTGTAGATGCCTGCTTAATGGACTGTAGCTTCTGTGGTGCAGATCTCCGCTCTGCACACTTGCAGGTGCGTTAAGTGGCCTGTGTAGAAATTTAGCTTAGACTTTTCAGTTTTCACCATGATAGAGGTTTTCAATTGCGTATCCAGAAGTTGCTTATGAGCATAGCGTGATAATGGTTGATTTTATCTTTCTTGCCTATCAGAATGCAGACCTTACAAATGCCAACTTAGAAGGAGCAAACCTAGAAGGTGCAAATTTGAAGGTTAGCAAATTCTTTTATTGCACAACTCACGCTGGATTAGATTAGACCATATATTATTCAGTTTGTGCTAACGATCTGGATAAGTTGTGATGAGACAAGATTAGTGATGACTAAATGTGTGGTTTAACTGGATCATGCGTATATATTTGGTATAGGGTGCAAAGTTGAGTAATGCTAACCTCAAAGGAGCAAACCTTCAACGAGCTTACTTGAGGCATGTGAATCTTCGAGAAGCGGTAGGTTTAAAAAATAATAATTACTTCTTCTTCTTCAAGTTTTTCTTTGAGCTTAAACAGTTAATCCTTGCGAGATATGTTTATGGTAGCAGCACTTGGAAGGGGCAAACCTCGGTGGCGCTAATATGACCGGTGCTATCCGATAAACTCCCTTTTGTTCAGACATATTTGTAAGTCTCGTCTGCTTTTGGCAAATGGTAGAGTTTATATGGAAGTAAACATAAACGTTGGATTCTCAAAGCTTCTTTGTTGTTGAAATATTTAAAATTCCCAAGCGACCAAGATTAATTAACAATGTAGTCAGTTCCAAATCAGACATCAGTAAGAAAATCAACTGCAGAGATCAGAAAACAATGGACCTGTATCAATCCGAAAGCAAACTATCACTGTATATAGAACTTGACAATATGTACCCTTTGGCTAATTGAAAAGCAAATAAAATGGAGTTTTTCTCCCTGATCAATATTGATCATCCATTCAATCTAACAAAGTAATTTCAACCGTTAGATGAGTATATAAATTCAGATTCCGTTTCTGGTTCTTGGTAATTCAGTTTTAAACCGGTAATTGTGGTTATGCTTGGTTTAAAGATGGATTTATGTCTTCTGGTACCAAAAAAGTGTATAGGTTAACCACTTTACCGTTGTCACTTTGTCAGGATAATTAATTTTAGTAGAATACAAACTACAAATCTATTCCTTAATCTGTTACTATTTACTGTATTTTTATTTTCTTAAAACAAAACCCACTGAATTATCTTGATTTAGTGAAGAGCGTTATCTCAAAACTAGTCCTAATTAAATGAATTTGGAAAATATAAACCTCCTAATCCTACATGAATTTAGTAAATAGCACTATATATATATTTGAATACTTGGAGAGATCAGCAAATTACGTAAAGATCATTAGACAAACGAAAGATCTAATCATGTTGAAAATATTAGGGTTTTGTCGTATCAAGGAATTAGCAACGGAGACCAGCTTCGAGATACCGGAACATGTTACCATCACAGAGCGAAACCGTAATTGTTTCCTCGAGTCACAGACAACCAGAGAACGTATTAGTCTCAAAGCCTTTCCGATCAAATCATCGTGTTCCTTGTCGGTGACCTATCAGAAAAACCGAAGGTCTCATAGCGGAGATCTCGCCGGACACATATTCCCTTTACCACCACTTCGTTATCCCGAGCCTAAGCTTCAAGTACTCGACCGCGAAATCCCCACACTGTTTCTTGCCACCGAAGAAATCTTCCGTGATTACATCGCATCGGTCTTGTCGGAGACGTGTCTCTCAAGCTCCATTCAGAAACGTCTTGAAACATATATCTCAAAATTAGAAGCCATTAAAACGAGGAGTTATCGAAGAAGTTTCGCGATCGAAATCGAGATCAAAGTTGAAGTGGATCAATTGGTGCACATTGGATGTGGCTGCAAGGGAAGAGAAGCTTGTCCATGGCGAGTGGTCTCGGATAGACACGTGGCGACACGAGTGACCGGAACGGATTGTCCGATATGCCTGACGGGATTATCAGATGCGGTGTGTCGCATGGAGTTACGGTGTTCCCATGTTTTCCATACAAGATGTGTGATGAAGTGGTTCAAGAAGAATACATCTTGCCCTATTTGTCGTGCCGAAGCTATTGGCGAAATCGCATCTATCTATTAGCTTTGTAAACAGTAAACCCGTTTATGCAATTTTTTTTTTTGTAATAAGAGATAAAAAGCATCGCTTTGTTCTTTCTTTCTAATGTATAAGAGATAAACGTATCCGTAATCACAAAACTAAGGAATCAAATAGCACACTAATCAAAGACTCAGTTCTTCGTTAGTTGTAGATTCTTTTTCGATATTTTCTAGCTGATCCCGTGCAAGTTGTTGTCGATGTTTGTGTTCGTTATTTGTTGCTGCGGCGGCTCTAGAATCGGCCGGAAAGAATGAAGCGAATTGATGAACAGCAAGAACAAGACTGTCGCCATTGATGTGATCTATATATTATTTTAAAGATTCTAAATTTTTTTCGAACTATGCTGAATTTAATTTAGACTAGAATATTATGTAATCTCTTTTGCAACTTTTCTCTAAAAAGAATCCTTTTTGTGAAAGGTTTTGTTATGAAATTATAATTATTTTTTTCATATGTTGTATTAAGTGGTGAATGATATGTCAAAAATTCAGCATCAAAAATATGATGAGACTTAAATAATATATTAGTGATATTAGTCAATCAATTCATTATCAATTAATTTCAAGTTGGATTCCACAAAATTTAATAGCCTGAAATTTTAAAAAATGTGTTTTTTTTTTGAAAAAAAATTGTAGGTATTTTAGAACAAAAAAACTAGTGATAGTATTTTTGGAACAAAAACTTATTTTAGTGGTATTTTTAAAATTTGAGATCCGGTTCTTGTTAAACATAATATTTATTTAGAGGTAAAATTTTTATTTATAATAAATAAAAATCTCTAATTAAAAAGACATACTGTACATAATTTTACAAAATAGTATATGGAAAAATATGAATACATATACATTTATGTATGTATCCATTTAAATGTAAATAAATGTGTAAACTAAATAGAACTCTTCTTTTATAGGTATCATCATGAGAATCAAAGTGTAAATCAACAAAAATAATTAAGAAATCAAATAATGATTTAAAAATAGTGATGAGTTTGCATATGTGGAGATTATTGATAAGGTGGCTGCAAAAAAAAAAAACAAGGAAAATAAAAATTGTAAAATCTAATAGAAACAATCATTACATTGTAACGCGAGTAAACCTAACTTGTTATTCCTATTTTTATTAAAAATCAAAAAAAAAAAAACTAAATAAATAAATAAATTGAAGAATATTTTTCATTATAAATGGGTTACAATCTAAGCGAAATATATAGGTTCTAGAAAAATAAGAAAATGATAAAATTAAAACAAACAAAATATGAACTTTAACCTTTTGGTTTGTGAAAGATTTGATCATTAATTAATATATGTGTTCATTGTCTAAAAAAATTAAAGATTCAAACAAAAAAAAAACTATTTTGGAATTATAGAACATGAAAAAGAAATACAAGGTTATTGATCAATTAACCCACGGTCGGCTCAAATCAACTCGGGTTGACCCGTTGACTCGGCGACACAAAGAACTTTACGGTTCATTGTCCGGGTCGAATTTAAAAATATTGATCTTAATACTCACGCTATCCGTCTCGGTTAGACTCTAAGCTACGACCCTTATGTTGACCATAAATGATAGTTTTTTTATACATTTGTGGATAGGATTATATTTTAAAAAAAATCCTACAATATCTGAAACTGAAATGTTACTTATTTATTCAACTTATATTAATAATATTTTTCTCTTTCTAGTGAAAAAATAGAGAGTTCAGATGGAGATATTATAGATTGTGTCAATATGAAAAAAGTAGACTACTTTTAACCATTCATTTCTTTAAAATCACGAAATTCATATATTATTAGCTCCTCTTTATTTATTATTGTACCTGTAGCTGAAATTGGATTTTAAATCATTTGTTTTAGGTTTTAATGTTAGTTAAATAACAATTGAATAATACTTTTATTAAACATGTGATTTACAAAAACTAATAACCTATTTATTTTAATATAAACATAACATGTATCCAGTCAATCGATTAGATTTTGACACTATGTGATTTTGAAATTCGAAATCACTCTTATATTAAGTCGTTTTATTTTTTGTTTTGTATTTTTTTTTTATTTTACTTATTTTTTCTTATACTTTGCTTATTTTTTACTTGTATTTTGCTTATCTTTTGTTTGTATTTTACTTAAATTTTATTTATGTTATACGGATGATTCCTATTTGAATCAATAGGTTTTTTGGTATATGACTCCGTCCCAAATTTACAATTCTTCGATTATGTTTTTTATAACACACCTGGGTGCTGATAATAGTAAGACATAACATGGATTAGATACAACAAAACTGGAAAATCAAATGTTGTTCAAGCTGAGGATTAAGTTTTATATGGAACTATAGTAATTTGGTCTTAAAAAATACAAACACTCACTAGAAAGAGATAAAATATGAAAAATGTTAGAAGCAAACTACAAAAAGACATTGTTATTAGACAGACATTGTATCTTCGTACCATCTACATGAAAAGCAGTCGTTTGTTCACACTTGGTCAAACATTGCTGCTCAAAGCAACAATCTTGCAAAGGAATCAATTGTGCAGCTAGATGACTCTCACGATTCAACAATGAAGAAAAAGAAAAAAAAAACCTAAAATAACAAATAAAGACCGAAACAAAAATAGAAAATCATCGATCGAATCTATGTGAACCGCTCCTGCATGCTCAGGTCCCCTGTATGAGAAGCTGGTATTGCTGAACTTCTTGATGCGGTAGTGATCGATCGGGGGTTCGTTGCTCCTACTTTAAGATTGTAGACTGGTTGAAAATCTCGTATGTCAACACAACAGATTCCGCATGTAAGCGGTTTTGGCGTTTCCCGGAAGATACCCAGATCCCATATGGGTAGTCGTGTGTCGGTCGAAGATGTTCTTGTTTACTATTTCACCGCCCCACTCTATCTTTGTTGTGTAGTTAGTGAGGCGCGTAAAGATCTCCGTCGGCCAGTAACCAACTGGCGCGACAAGGATACCGTTATTGAAACCGACTCTGAGCCACCGAGGTCTAGGCTTTGGCTCCTACACAGTTAAATGTTTATGTGATATGTTAGAAAATATTCAGTTATGACAAAACAAAACAAAATATAAATTGACTGACTCACTTTCCATATCTGAATACTTAGTTCCATTTAGACGCCTCCAAAAGTCAACGTCGGAGAAAATGCGCCTTCAATAACGATAGAACGGCTAGTTTGCACAAATCCAAGGCAACGCAGGTTGTAGCATTTCGTCTCCGTGTATACGTCAGTCTGCATGTTCACATAATAAAATCTATCATATACATTACTGATTAATTAATTAATTTTTTCAATTTTCTTTAATCAATATATAACCGGTCATGTTAAGTGTTAACTTAACTACCTATTTTGTCAAAACGAAATTAAGAACAAATTTATAATCATTCAAGAGAGGGTTTGTTCTTTTGGTTCACATCGACCATGAAGAGCAGCTTTAATCATGAACATGTCTCAACTTCAACAACCGTAAATGATGGAGTCATCAATGGTTGTTTCCTCCAAAAAGACACCACAAAAGAAGTCATTCATCTAAAAGCTTTTCAGGTCGGATCAGGTTCGATTTCCTTCTCCGTAACTTATCAGAAAAATGTAGAGATTCGCCACGAAAATCTCGATGGACACAGATTCAAGGCCGCTCTTGAACGGCCCGGTCCTGTACTTGAACGCGAATACCACATCCCGAAACAGTTTCTTGTCTCCCAAGAAACATGCCTTCATCACGTCATGATTGTTTTGTCTGAGATGTATCTCCCGCCTTCTACTCAAGAACGTATTGTCAGTTATATCTCAACAGAATCCGTCAATTTTAGCAGCCGCCACGGAGAAGGAGGAAGAGGTTTCAAGGTCGAAGTCAACGTTAAAGTCAGCGTGGATCATTGGGTGAGGATTGGATGTTGCAACAATTCTTGTCAGGTCCGGGCAAGACGAGTGAATAGAATAGTGACAGCGGCGATGAATTGTCCGATATGCTTAACGGAATTATCTAGTGCGGTGAGTCGCATGGAGTTACGGTGTTCCCACGTTTTCCATAGAGACTGTGTGATGAAGTGGCTGAAGAAGAACCCTTCTTGCCCTATCTGCCGAACCAAAACTTTTGGCGAAACTGTTTCTATCTATTAGCTTATGGTTCTGTAAACATTAAACTCGTTACGTTTTTAAATTCAAATGTTTTTTTTCCCGTCTGTTACATCAAGATTCATTAGAAAATTCTAATATTGGAATGATCAAAAATACGAACTTATATCATCTCTGACAAACAAATTTTATATGTATGAGATCAAAACGGCACCCTTTTGTGCTCTGTTTCGTTAAATAGCTGAGAGTTTAAGTAATGGAGAGTATGTATGTAGGAGTTTGAAGAACAAAACATGAACGTATCCATAATCACAAAATTAAGCAAGAAGAATGCAAATAGCATTAAACAGTAAACCGAAGATTTGCAACAATTATAAGTAAAATCTTTAATGATACAATACAATCAAAGATCAAGAGCCAATTTCTTCGTTAGTTCTTGATCTTGGTCCGTAGATTCTTTTCGGACTTTTTTTTACTAGCTGATTCCATGCAAGTCGTCCCATGAGCAATTATTGTTATTATTGTTGTTGTGTTCGTCGTTTGTTGCGGTTGCGGCGGCTGTAGAATCAGCCGGGAATAGTGAAGCGAATTGATGAGCATCAAGAACAAGATTTTCGTCAGTGACAACAGATGATTGTCCATTAGAGATCTCTCCACTATCACTTCCCCAATCAAGAAGCTTAGCTATGTCCTCTTGCATTGTGTTCATCTGAAGAGACTCTTCTTCCTTTGATTTCAAATCTGCGTTTCAGCCAAAAAACATGTAAGACCTTTACCCGGAGAGAAGTGTAGTTTAGATTTGAAGCTTTTTGAGCGGTTTTATTAGTTTACCTTGTAAGGAACACAAGTTTTCAGAAGAATCATATTGTCCGAAACTAACCGAGAAGAAGTTGTCATTGTTGTTGTCGCTGTTGTGGTGGTTAGGAGGAGAAGCTGTGAGTTGTCTCCGTTTTGGAGGTCGGCCTCCGCCACCACCAGCTAGAGCTTCGGCCTCTTCGAGGACATCCTCTAAGAGGCTGCAGCTGATACTTCGTCTGTGAAGACCGGTACTGTAGTTCTGTTTCTCATTGTCTGTGAAGTTGTTGACATTAAAGGAATTTATTTGGGAAATTTGGTTTGAAGGGAGCTCTTGTTTCATGGAGTAAACCGGGTTGGTTTGAAAGGAGGTGGAAGAAGGAGTGTAATGGGAGTGTAGGAAGCTTGGGGAAGAAGTTGTTGTAGGGTAAGAAGAGGGAGAAGAAGTGTTTAAAGAGAAGGAAGGAGAGGAAGAGTAATTGTTGTTGTTAGTGTTATGGTAAGTAGCGGTTTGAGCGGTAGGGGAAGAGTAAGGTAATGTTAGAAAGGAAGTGTAAGAGTCTCGAGAAACAGGGGAAAAAGGTGCGGTTGAGACGCGGTTGATGCAGTTCAAGGGAGAGTTAGCATTGTTGTAGCGTTTGGCGAGGAGAGATGAAGACGGTTGGAGGAGAGGTGGGGGTCTAGGGAAAGTGAAATTCGCGTTATTGTTACTGTTGTTGATTTGGGAACGCGGGAGGGCGAAGAAAGGAAGAGTCGAGTAATGGTTGTTACGAGGAGAGGATAGAGGAGAGGAAAGTGGCGGTGGAGGCGGTGTGGAAGAGAGTTGAGAAGGAGTTTGCGGCGTGGTTGGAGTGTGAGGGCTCAAAGGATGGAGGAGATTAGCGGTTGATGCGTTTGTGGTATGGAAAGTGAAAGATGATGAGGGGTTTGCGTTTACTGGTGTTGGAGATGGAAGAGGAGAAGATGAAGGTGTGTTTGGTTGTGAAGATTGTGGATGAAAATACATCTGCTGATGTTGATGATGCTGTTGATGATGATGATAATAATGTTGTTGATGATGATGATGATGATGATGATGATGTGGATGTGGATGGAGTTGATGGTTAGGGATAATATCTGGAGGATAAAGAGGAAGTCCTTGGCGTTGAAGGCGTTTCAACCTCGTGTTCCAATAGTTCTTGATCTCGTTGTCTGTTCTTCCCGGCAGCTAATTATAAGATTTTGCGAAAAGATTAGGTTTTTGGTTTCTTCGTGTAGCGCGGATATGAATAAAGATTTAGTTGTTTGTACCTGAGCGGCCATGCGAGCCCATTTGTTACCGAGCTGAGCATGAAGTTGGATAATGAGAAGTTCTTCGTCGCCGGTAAAAGAGCCTTTCTTAAGATTTGGTCGGAGGTGATTGGCCCAACGGAGACGGCAGCTCTTGCCGCAACGAGCCAAGCCTGTGTTTTTCTGAACGGCGTTCCAGTTTCCTTCGCCGTTCTCTCTAACGTACACCGCAAGTATCTCATCTTCTGCCGCCGTCCATGGCCCTTTCTTCAGTACCACTCCTCCTCCTCCTCCTCCTCCGTCTGATGATATGTGATTGGTGGATCCACCGTCTTTCCCTGCTCCTCCTCCGTACATGATCATAGCTTTTCACTATGTGTTCCCTTTTCACATTCGTATCAAGAGAAGGAAACAAAAACGAAAACAGAATTTGTTTTAGGTTTTTTTATTTATTTTGTAATTTGATGGCTTAATCGGGGGGATTTGAGAAAGGCGGGACCCACAGAGTGATTTTCACCCCCCCAAGTTTGGCCACCGTAAAAATATTTTCTGTTCTCTCTTTTTTATTTACTGTTTCCTCTGTGACAAATGAATCACAAAGAGGGGAGAAAGCAACAAAAGAAGAGAAGAGGTAATTCTGGTAATTTACGGTGTAGAATTACAACGGAAAAAACAAGAAATAAAAAGAGATATAAATAAATAAATAAAAAAAAAAGAGGAGAGAAATTGACAATGTTTGTTTCTCTGGACACAAGACAAGTCTTTTTAGACAGCTCACAAGATTGGTTGTTTCTTCGCTTCTGTCTTTCTATTTTAAGCAATGACATTTGTACGCGCTTATGTTCATATCACATTCTTCTACGTGAACTGTCTTCTTACATGTCATAGAAAAAACAGGATTGGATCATACGACTTATTTCTTTTTACATAATTAGCTTTGTTAAAATCGTCGAAACAACTTATTTTTACAGGATTGGTCAAATGTTTCAACTTTCAAAAAAACATTTTCTTTCATAAAACAACTGTCAGTTTGGATTGGCATAGTTGACAAACATTATCAGATTCTGACCATGAAACTCATAGTATTTTCTGCTTTTGTTTTGTATTCTTGTGCAATTCATCCATTTTTAATGCTTTCGATTTAAGCCCAATAATATGAGATTGATTTGTGGAGAAAGCTTAATTTTTGTACTCATCCTACAATTATTCAGGTTACTTTGCGTTCCATTGATTAAGGAGAATTATTTGGTTATTCGTAATAATTTTGAAATACATAGTTTCGCTTGTATGCACACCCATTTATACAGTGCAATTGTATAAACAAAAAATGGAATGATTTAGTTAAATGCCTTATGGAGAAATACTTGTCGTGACCTTTCCTTGTTTCAATGCAAATGACGCGACCCACTTGTGTTGTGTGCCATACGAAGACTCGGGCTTTATATTATTATCATATATAATAAATCCATTTATGTAACAACCAGAGAAGTGTAGGAAGACCAAAGACTTTGAGGTGAATCGAGAACTAGATTTGGTTTGTTTGAACATCTAAGTTAGGAAAATAATTAGCTAACCGGGTAATGTCGGTATCAATAAACATTCTCCAAATTCAACTCTAATACCACTATACTGATGACTCTAAACCAGCCTGAACCTCAAACCAAAACTAACCACATCAAAAAATAAATAAAGAAGCCCTAACCAAAAGATTGTTTGATTCACATGTAGACTCACTTGGTTACACAACTCTTGGCTTATGTTTTGTCTCCTCAATCACATCCATTCCGCGTTGTCGCCTGATGTAATGAACCAGAAAAACCCGCGGCGATTTCATTTGCTTGGGACAGTACTCAAGATTCTCCTTGAAATTGTTGGGCTTGTTCTTGATGCCTGTTTATTTTTTATCTTTTCTAGAGCTGTAGCGCCAAATCAGGCTGTTGGGAATCGACACGAACACCAGAAGATTGTTTTGCAGGAGAATCAGGCGAATGGACTCCGATGTTCAAATCCGGTGGGAAAATGAGATTCTCTTGTCTCTGATTTAACTGGGCATGTGGAGTAATACCTCCTCGCCATGGGGACTGGACATGGAATCTTGTGAAATCAGAAGTTGGAGCCGCCATCTGAGGGAAAACGACTGGTCGGTTGTTCTGAAATGGTTGGGATCCTCCGTTCATCATCCCGTGAACCGGCTGGTGCACAAATGTCTGGAAAGGTAAACCATTCCTTTGAGGAAGGAACTGTGTCCCTTCAGGGACTCTCGGTTTAAAACCTTGTTGGTGGAGTTGTTCCCTCGATGGATTATACAAGGACTCTGCAGATATCTGGCTGCTTTTCGGAATACTGGGGCTTTCAAATGTTTGGTTATTGTTATTATTCCCTCCAGCTCCTATCGACATCCATGCTCGTGCTGCTGCTACAGAAGCATTGCTCGAATCTTCACTTCTTGCGGATTGTGGTGATGAAACATCTGGTGGAGCATTGGTGTTGTTGTGCTGTGTTCTAGCCTTTTCGTTGAAGTTTCTCATCAACTGTGCTTGTTCGCCGTGGCTTTGACTCTGTTGTCTCATGTGTTGCTGTGTGCCTTTTGCTAATGCTCGTTTCATATCATTAGCAGTATCCGAAGATATTTCAAACATTCTGTTGTTCACACCGGTCGAGACTCTGCCATTACTCAATCCACCAGGGAAAATCCTGTTAGTAGACATATGGTGATTGTAACGTTCAGAATCTGGTGCTTGTTCGCCATGGCTTTGACTCTGTTGTCTCATGGATTGCTGTGTACCTTTTGCTATAGCTCGTTTCATTTCATTAGCAGTATCAGAAGATCTTTCAAACACTCTGTTGTTCACACCGGTCGAGACTCTGCCATTACTCAACCCACCAGGGAAAAACCCGTTAGTAATCATCTGGTGCTTGTAATGTTCAGAATCTGTAGGAGTCATGTTCCTCATCATGTCACTTGATGACCTGTATGATGCCACTGTATCTGATTTTCCAAAGCTTTGGTTTTCCGAAACACAAGCAGAACCAGAACTAGTCTGTTCTGCTGGTGGTGGTAAATTCAGTTCTACTTGCTGAGAAATCCTATTTTGAGGCTTGACAAAATCTACCGGAGAAGGATTTCGATATTCATGCTGGCTCATAGATTTTAGGTTTCCTACTTGAGTAGCAACAAAAGATGGACTCCCTTCTGACACAGCCCCAAAAGATGTTGGAAACGGGAATGCACGGTTTCCATCTTGAACAGGTCTGTTACCCAGTTGTTCATTTGCAGGTACAGGAGTCTTAAACAGTGTCTCATTCTTCTTTGCAGCAGCATTTGACAGTGGCTTCGAAAACATAGATGCTTCTTTAGGTGGTTCTTTAGGTGTGCAGGTTTCAAATAAAAGTACTGGTGTAGGAAGCGGCTCGTATTCTCCAACCCATCCCCGACCAAACTTAAAGTCTGCAGGTAGTGCTTGCTCGATTCGCTGAGAAGCTATTTTCCATGCAACGGGTCCAAGAGTCGCAGCAAAACGTGCAAGGCTCCTACCATATGCATGTTCTGCATGAAGCCCTACCTGATGATACGGGAAAATATTTAGTCAAGAAGGTTAAGCAATCATAAAAGAGACTGAACATAGCAGATTGAGACTTTGGACATAATGATTATCACTTACAGCAACAAACTGCTTGATTTCACTCTCAAATGTTGTGAATATGGACTCAGATCTATCGGCCTGCTGATCAGAATTGCCATAAGTTGCACGGTTGTCTTCCTCAACAACCGTCAGCTTCCTTCCGCACTTACCTAAGAGACCCTTTCCTAGAAAAGGAGAAAATGGGAACAAAAAAAGTCTTTAAATACAAGGAAAGATAAACTCTTATTGGAGAGAGAGGCGCAAGACAAGAGCCACTGCTCTTAGAATCATACCGGATGATAAGTCTTCTGCTTTCTCCAGATTGTCTACCAAGGATGTGTTTCCCTCGGAAAGCATAGCTACATGTCCACCGGTTTGAGTTGTTATAGGCTCGTTTTGGGAAGCTCCTCCACTAGCAAGGTTCGCACCAGAGGAGAAATCAGAACTAACGGGGTCTAGAAGACCATTCCGACTGCAAGGCTGTCTCACTTGCTTCTTCCCAGAGCTGCCAGGTTTTACTTTTTCATCTGTTTTAAACTCCTTTTCAGCACGTTTAATCTTAATCCTTGCCTTCTCAAACTTCCTCTTCCCCATTTCCTGAATAGTCCTTGCCTGGTGGGAGTAATTTTAATTTTTTAAAAACGAGTTCAAAATGCCGGCAAGAAGAAAGTAGAAACTAATTTGCAAAGAAAGATGATTGGTGTGAGAAAATGAAAATATCATTTACCTGTTTATAGTACACAGTGTCTGATGAATTGTATTGCATCGCGTTTGAGCAAATCAATAAAACATCGCTCTGCAGTCGAGAAATACAATTCCAAAACCAGCTTAGCAAAGGAAGTCAATCGATGGTTATAGATGATGGATTTTAATAAAGGATCTAGCAAATACACTATAGCAATATTATCACAACCCATTATTCTACAAAGAAGCCATATCCTGAAAAGTTAGAAATTCAGTTTATCATGTAAAAGCACTTCACCATAATTAATTCTTGAGAAACAAATTTACCACCCACCTCAAGCTCTTCCAATGTAGGATATGATCCACTTGCAAGCTTCTTCCTCACTGTGGAAAAGTCCATGGGATGCTCTACTATGTCATGATAATCAGGAAGCTGCAAATACAAACAATCCCAATTATATATCAAACAAGACAGCTTAGAAAACTCGAATTGCCGGTCAGATTGCTCAATGGATAACTAAAGGGAACAACCATTACCTCTTCAGGATCAACCGGTTCTGCATACACACCATAGATGTCTTTCCTGTTTGAAAAAAAAGAACCGAATAGGATAAGCTAAACAATATGGTATCGCAATGTTTTCAGCACAAAACAGATAAAAAGGATTCAAGTTGTGTACTTCTGAAGTTTGTCAAGGATCAACTCCAACGGCTTCTTGTCAAGGATAGGTGTTGGTTCTGAAGAATGATCACAATGACTCCCCCCTAATCAACAAGAATGATAACCAAATCAGATGAAGATAAGTTGATGATAGTCAAATACAAAGTAAGGCAGTGGTGATACATACCCGAACCAGAAGCGCTCCTCTTCCTTTCCTGATAAAAACGCAAGAGAGACACATATCAGAAACCTCAATGTGTCTTTAAGCTCCCCAATGTCAAGACCAAAAACAAGAATGATTGACAGAGAAAGCAAAAGATAAGATAGAGAGAAAGAGTGAAAGATGTGGGTATGGAGAGAGAGAAAGGAGGAAGCGTGATCAGATTCTGTGGGAAGAGAGAGAGAAGGAGAGAGACAGCATAAGTTAGTTTTTGACAGTTGACCCGACAGTTTAATTATCTCCCACATCCCCCAACATACTCCCCCATTGCAAGGAAGAACGAGAGACGAGAGACGAGAGACGAGAGACGAGAGACGAGAGAGAGAGAGAGAGAGAGAGAGAGAGAAACCTATATATATACACACAGATAGAAGAAGAAGAAGAGTGAACAAAATTTCTAGGGTTTCCGTACACACCTTATCATTGTCTTCATCGGAATCTGCGTGATCTTCTTCATTCTCCTCTTCCTCATCGTAATCCTTCTCATCTTCTTCCTCGCGGCGGTTAATTTTTCTCTTCTTCGCTTGCCTCTTCTCACTCGCGTCTTCGTAATCGTCTTCCTCCTCTCCCTCTGCTTCATCCTCTTCTTCTTCTTCTTCTCCTTCGTAGTCCGACTCGTTTCTCACACGCGCCGCCGCTCGACCTCGGCTTTTTGTCGGAGGGTCGGCTCTGGCTCGGCTCTGGTTCAGCTTGAGGACTTGCTTCAGCTTCTTCTGCCTCCTCCTCTCCTCCTCCAGATCGTCGTCTACCTCCTCTTCCTCTTCCTCTTCCTCCTCGTCGAGGTAATCGTCGAAATCGAAGTTGTACCTCACATTCCGCCGCCTTTGACCTCGCCGGAGCTCATATCCCGATTCACCCGGCGACGAACTCCTACGCCGCGCCAGATCCGCCTTGGACGGACGCCCTTTCCTCCGCCGCCTCGCGATCTGACTCATCTCGACCTTCTCTATCGAACTCAGTGCACACCAAATCCCTTTCGCTCTCTCTACAGTAAGGGTCTCTGCAACTTTCTATTTTTTTACTCTCTCTCTCTCCCTCTTTCTTCCCCGGGTAGGAGAGAGAAAGAAGGAAAATGAAGAAATTTTGGGGTTACCGAACCTGAGTCTGAACCTTAGGCTCGGAAAACTACTGATGTTTAGTATTTCAAAAATGATTGATCGAAAGTTCTACTCTCTCTCCCTCTTTCTTTAAAAGTTTTAAACCCTGCGTGAAGTAAACGGCGTCAGGAAACGACGTTAGCTTCTGCCCGTTGCCCGGCTAGTTAATTCTTTATTTTATGATTATATTATATTTTCCACGTCATCTATTTCTCACTGTGCTTGGACACGTTACTCACGCGCTATATAGCTCATTAGCTCTTTGTGGTTAATTATCTAAAGAATGAACTTATGAAACTAATAGAACGAGCAGGATCATTTATATTATGCTTTTCAAGTTTACCGTGAAGTTTACCGTGTATAAACACGTTTTAAACGAAACATTATGTTGAAGTTAATATTTTTGATTATGAGTTTATTATGTCTTTAAAGTGAATTCTATATGTATTTTGTGATTCAGACTTAAGAGAATGTGCAACTTGGAGTTATGCGAATTTGCGAACACAAATTTGACACGACGCCCATTTCAAAGGTCACCTAGCTTTTGTTTTGTCCCATCCTTTTTGACCAAATGTACAGCCATGCCACTTTTACTATAAAATATTCTCCCGATATGTATGACAAGTTCATAGGAAAATTGCTAAAATGGTATAAACTATAACTAAATTTAAATGTATGGAGACCTGTTATACTGCTGATCTTAATAAATTTATGTCTCCTAAGATATTAATTGTTAATTTTTTGTTTAAACTTTCATTCATTTTCTTTAAAACTTAAAAGTAAATTTTCTTAAATATACCTTCTTGCACTTCGGATTGAGCTTACCATGTTTCTTGCGAAAAAGAATGACCATGTGGTTTGCCACTCGGCTTCCTTAGCGGCACAAAGAACAAGCTACTTTCTCTCTAATTTTTGAATCTATGTAATTTTTATAAGTTCAAAACACAGATGCATTCATTGTATATAAGGTTTTTTGGTTAGAATACAATTTTATATTCAATTCAAAAAAGAAAAAGAATTTGGATTCGATTATAATGTTATTTCACTAAAAGATGATTGAAAATTTTGTCTTGGCTCTACCAAAGTTAATATTTACTGAAAATCTTTTTAAAAACAACTTGAGTAACAGACAAGTACTATGCGTTGGTTTACAAATATATTTGAGATGTATTCTTTTTTTGGTAAACATACTCATATAGATGATGATACAATCTATGAATGGATAAAAAGAAAAACCCAAAAAGGTACAAAAAAAAAAACTCAAAGAAATACAAAGACATTCACAACATAAAACATTGTGGGATACTGCCTAACAAAACATTCACAACATAAAATTGCTGTGAAGTATGCTTGTGGTCGATGTGATCTTATTACAGATTCATATCCCTACTAACTAATTAGTAATTACAAAGGATTTTGTCGATCATTTATATCCTAATACAAAATAAACAAGGCATAAAGCACACTGGAAAACATTAATAATTAATCAGAAATGGAAAACTAACAAAATGAAAACACAAGTAATAACTTTTCATTCATACGTATAGAGATGTATAGTTTCCCCCACAAACGATAATTCTCTCAACTCCTCCTACAAGTTTATTGGAAAAAAAAAGAAAGTTGTAGCACAATGTCTTTGGTAGCAATCAATATATACGGTCTTCGATTCGAGAGTTTATACAAGTTATGAGATGGATGATACCTCTATTAATAAGACCCGAAGAGAACGGCTAATCAAACATATGTACAAAAGTCAATAAATTGGTATGGAAGACTGTTGTAAACGGGCCCGTAGTGGGCTGAGTTAATGGAGTTGTAAACTAGCAGTCATCAACAATCGCACGTTTATTCACATTTATTTATAATATATACCGATCCGTTAATTAATATTTTGATTCGTTGATGTATCAATTATTGCCGATATCCGCTAAACTATATTTGCATATTTGTGTGTTACGTGTGCATGTATAGCTGTAATAATTGGTAGTTTTGTTCATTACTTATCTAGATAATGCCACAAATGTGCAGTATTATATGATATTTTAGGAGATAGTTTAGATTAGTGTAGAACATCCTCATCGAATGTATCTCACCAATGTTCTCAACAAATATTAAAATGATATATATATATATATATATATATATATATTTGGGTTTTGAGAAACTCACCTTTTAGTATCTCATATGAAGATGTTTTTATAGAGTGTCCAATTCTGTGTTACAGTAACAAATTTTAAATTAATATTTTGATAGTATTTATATCTGAATTAAAATACAAACAAATTCATTCGAAAAACAAAAAAAACTTGTAGTTGATTTGGAAATCTTCATGAAGAATGATATGTTTTGACAGAATATACCGACATCGAACTGAAATCCAAACCGTGTGAGACTTTTAGTAATTACGGGATATGATTTGAGTGCAATCGTTTTCGATCTGTATGGTATTTTGTTTTTTTTTTTGGGGGTCAAACGATGTGTATGGTATTTAAGATCCAAAATCAAACAAAAAATCAGACGAAACACTTCATAGTGACCTGTTTAAGAACGTGCTAGTTAGATGGTATATTTGTATTCAAAATTTGCTGGTAAAAGTTACTAAAACTGATTGATAATTAGAGGTATAGCGTGTATTTTTAGCTGCACTAGTACTCGAAACTATTAACGCAAGTCTATATAACCAGCTCTAAATAGTAAAACCCTCTAGCTGTGTATTATTAGTTATTGGAATTATAGAAAAACTACGGTCAAAGTGTAAACTTGTGAGATATATATAGAATATTTACAAAGTCATTCGTCAAGAAAGAATATTGTACAAATATATTCGCAGGTCATTCTCGACTGTAAGAAACAATTTATACGAACAAAAATACTCGTGTCAATCAACGGACAATTTCTGTCATGCGTATTTTTTTGCAATAGTATTGGAATAAATCGTTTAAAAAAATAAAATGTGATACTAAAAATAAGATAATCTGATCTCTTCGATATGCGCGGTATGTATGAACGATTTCAGTTTCTCTGTTGTTTTTAATGTGAATGCAAAAAAATAAATGAGGCTATTTATGGTCTTTCTCGCAATCTCTGCAATTCTGCATAGTGGAGATTAGCTTAGTTGACACGGTGACAATTGACAAACTGATAGTGACCCACCTGCAACAAGTACAGAGACTTCTTGATTTATTCATTTCACTTCGTAGTTTTTTTTTTCGAAGTCTCATCCGAGTATTTAAGACTAAACTAGACAAATTAAAACAAAAAAAACTAAACATAGACAAATTAATGTTCGCAAAAAACAACAAAATAGACAAATGAATGTAACATATAAACAACTTTTTCCTCCTTCTTACATATCAGAAACATGTACCTAGGTTTTTAGTTTCATTAAGTGGTTCCATGAAATTAATAAGCAAAGTTGAATAAAAAATGATATTATAAACCAAATCGTGTTGGTTCAACCGGCTGAGTTAGGAGTAATGAGGGATTTTTCGGTGGGTTTCGGCCCTGGTTCGAATCTCATCGGTTACCGACTTCCATCGTCAGTTTTTTTATTTGGTCATTGTAAAATCATAAGTGGCAAAAGTATTCAATTTGTAACATGTCTCGATGATTACTATGGAGTTATCAAAAGAAAAAAATGAATGAATTGATGTTATATACTACTCTTTTGTTTCATGATTTTACGCGGATATTATTAGTCTTGGAAAGGACTAGTGTGTGAGTCAATGGCAATCTAAGTCAATAATTCGAATCAGATATTGCAATAAATGAAGTGTCTTTAATTATGAAGATACTTGTCCTTCAGATCGAAGTACCTTTAGTTGTGGTTATAGTGGATTCTTTAAAAATTTGTTTTTTTTTTGTTTGTTCGAAAGTGGATTCTTTTAAATAGATAAGAAAAGCTGCAAGCTTGTAGTATTATTCGGTACAATCAATAACGTAAAAGTCCTAAATTCCTTAACACGTCAATAACAATTCCACATTCCCACTACACCTCAAATCATGGAAACTAAGTCGTTTTTGACATAAAGAACAAAAAAAACTAGCTCATTTTATATATTTATCATATTATGTGTAATGTATTCCGTTAGAAAATAATCTATTATAATATCTATGTTAGTATTTTTTTATTTTTTTTTGAAACAGGTTTATCTATGTTTGTATATTTCAAATAATAATCTACTTCAATTTTAATTATTCACAGTTATTTGTAAAATACGAAACCATGACATATGATATTAAATGATAGGATAACAAAATAAATTATTCTGCGATTCTATAAATTTGTACCAATTTCCTAAATAAAGTTTTTTGCTAATCACACAATTGTATACATTATTTATTTATTCTCAGTTATTTAAATACTATCTAATCAAAATATATATTTTAATGGTTTGTACTAATATTATTATTAAAAAAAATTCGATAGAATACGTGTGTGAATTATTGACATTTTTAAAAAATAATTAAGAGTTAGGTTTTTTTTGCCTAAAACTAGCTTAATCGGGTTCGAGTTAGGTTTTTTTTTCTTCTGTCTCATAAGTTTTACTTTTATGTAATCACTTGTTAAACGCGTCCCTTTGTCGATTTTGTTTGACTCATCTCACTATCATTCAATCAAGTAATCAACACACCAATAGTTCAAAAAAAGTAATCAACACACCAATAAGTTACACAAAATATTTACCCAAAAAAAAAAAAAAAATTACATACGATAATGGAGAGGGGAAGATTGGATGGACTAAAATAACGTGCACATCACCACTTTAGTGCAAGAAAGAACATCCATAAAGATATTATTATTATTGGCTTGGAGTGATGAGAAAAAAAAACAAAAACAAAAAATGGAGAATTTTGACTAGTTAAGCAAAAGAAAATAATTTTAAATGATCATGTATGTCATGTTCCTGAATCTCACGATGACTACAAGTCGGATCAAACCCAATCTCTTTTTTTTCAACATTTCGTCGAAAACCCCTATCTAGCCCTGCAAATTTCGGAACGGGTATCCGGTTCCTATCCGTACCCGTTTCGAATTTCCCGTCCCGTTTCCGTTCTTATTCCAAAAAATTTCCGTTCGGGACCATTTATATTTTTCAAACGGATACGGGAAAGGTACGGAAAGGAAACGAGAATACCCTAACTTCCCGAACTTCCCGAAATTTCCCGAATTTTTTCGAATTTTGACGAAATTTTCCTGAATTATCCAAAATAATTACCCATTTGGGAAAAAAATTTACGTAAGGGAATTTCCCGAACCCGTCCTGTTTCCGTCCCGTTCCCGTTTTGTTTTTATAGATTCCCTTTTGAGAATTGTTATTCAATTCCCGAATTTCCCGTTCCCGTCCCGTACCCGTAAATTTCCGTCCCGTTTCCCAAAATTTTCAGAGCTACCCCTACCTTTAATGTATGACCGCATGATGAGAATTTCGCATGATAAAAACCAATTATGTAGGATGATAGTAAACTACACTTTCGAATAAAAAACAGTTTCACATTGTAAGATACTCTACGCGTTTCAAATTACTAGATTTTCTTAAGACTTTTTTTATAAATACTAAGAAACTATTTGCTAAACTAAAGGTCCAAACAAAAAAAAACTATTTACTAAACTAATTTTCATAAAAGTTTTAATAACAAAATAATAGATTAACTTGAGAAATAAAGTAATAATTATACATAGTTATTAGAAACTATAAAATGTGTGAAAAACACATGAACAATTCGTAAACAAGCGAATATTATGATTTATTACTAGTTGAACTCAATGTTTAATTTATTAATATTACAAAGTGTACCATAAATTATGTAAAAAAAAAATAAGTAGTATATCAGTTTTACCCCAAAAGTACTCTCTCTAAAATATATGATAGAATTAGAGCAATACATAGCAAAGTTATGTTGTTCAAAAGAGAGCATTTGTAAGCTATAACAATAGCAAATAAGCTATTTAACAAAATGGCAAAAGTAAATATCTGGTTCAAACAGAAAAATATTTTACCGCCTTTTCTATCTACTATATTATAACTCCACGCACCTTTTTCTCTTTTTCATTAATTCTATCATGTTTTTCTTTCTCTTTTTTCTCCATCCCAAATCTTTTCATTCTCTCTTCTCCCTTCATCCCAAATCTTTTCTCTCTCTCTCTCTCTTGTTCCTTCTTTTTTACCTAAAAATAAATCTTTGGTTTATGCATTTTGAGGAGGATTAGAGACTTCATTTAGTTTATGCATTTGAAGAGGATTAGAGACATCATTTGGATCTTTTTCCAGTTTCATGTTTGATTAGGTTTGAGGTTTGGTTGTGAGATTAGAAAACAGAATAAGAGAAAGTGGTGAAGCACATATGGGATATGTATAACAATGGCCCTCGTATCATATTACCGTGGTTATGGCAAGACGTTCGAGGCTGCTTACAATTGTTAATGTTTATGTCCTAGGATCAATTTCTATAGTGGTCTCGATCCGATTGTGGGTTTTGATTTCAACAAATAATTAGAGTGGTTTGACTCCGACGAAGAAGAGAAACAAAGGCATATACAAGAAACCAGGTATGTTTTTGATCGACAAAATTAGTTTTAAAACACTACATGTGTTTTATTTATATATATTAATGTAAATAACACGTTACATGTGTTTGTATATTAAACATAGTCTTGACATATCTTTTTTTTTTTTTTTTTTTTTCTATCTTGACATATCTTTCAAGTGTATGATAAAGTATATTAGGCACTATAATTTTCCACCAAAAAAAAAGTATAGGCACTATAAATCTATAATACGCAATAGATCTTCAGACTATTTTTTTTTTTTTTGTGCAAAAGATCTTCGGACTATAAATTAATATTTTTCCTAACAATTTAACTGTCTAAAATAATAAACATATCAAACATGTTCACAGATAATATAAACGCATGTATATATAGTTAAATATCAAGTTATTTATTTTTGTAACATGTTAAAATACCTTTTTATTATATTAAATATGAAGATATACTTTTGACATTTTACTTAACGTGGTAACTACTATATTATTAGATGTAACTTTTAAATTCGCGCAGATACATGTGTTTGAGAATCTTTGATTATATTTCATGAGTTTTAAAACACTACATATGTGTTTTTGATCGACAAAATTAGTTTTAAAACACTACATATGTGTTTTATTTATATTAATGTAAATAACATGTTACATGTGTTTGTATATTAAACATAGTCTTGACATATCTTTGAAGTGTATGATAAAGTATAAGCACTATAATTTTCAAAAACACAACAAGTATAGGCACTATAATACGCAATAGATCTTCAGACTATAAATTAATATTTTTCCTAACAATTTAACTGTCTAAAATAATAAATATATCAAACATTTTCACAGATCATATAAACACATGTATATATAGTTAAATATCAAGTTATTTATTTTTGTAACATGTTTAAATACTTTTTTATTATATTAAATATGAAGATATACCTTTGACATTTTACTTAACGTGGTAACTACTACAGTTTATTATTAGATGTAACTTTTAAATTCGCGCAGATACATGTGTTTGAGATTTCATGAGTTTTAATGTTTATTTATTTGTTTAATATCAGTTTGGTTTTATAGTTTTTGTTGATTTTTGGGAGAAAAAAAAGAGAGAGAGAGAGAGTCGTGAGAATAAGAAAAATATGAAATGATAAATATTGCATCTAATGCAATCGACATTAATGATTAAACTATCGCTTTCCCCCCACTCTCACGGTTTCACCTATGTTATTTTCTTTTTCGGTCTCACCTATGATACTTATACATGGACATGCTGTTTTAATTTTTTTAGTAATTTCATTTGTCAATTTTTAAAAGTAAATATTCAGTTTGCTATTTGCCTAATCAAATATCCGGATATTTTTTGTTACCAAATTCACTCTAAAAAAAACGTAACTAAGATTATTGTTAATTTTTTTTTTTAATATGATTCATATGCAAAGATGTCAAAATTAATGTTTTCGGTGCAATATACTGTTACAAAATGAAATTGCCTAACAGTCGCAGTAGTCACGGAGTGGTGACATACATGAAGTGTCTGACAAGGACAAGAAAAGAAGCTGCCTCTTCTTTCATTTTTATATTTTCCTCTTTTCACATTATCAATCTTTATATTATCTTTTCTAATTTTGTAAATATTTTGATTATTTTCCCCAATATTCACATTTATCTTCTCTCTATATAAACCACACTAAGTTTACATCTCTCTCTTACAAGAGCTGCTGTTTGGAGCAACAAAACCCAAATTAAAGAGTTGGCCGGAAAAATAAAAACGATGACGGCGAGCAACACACCGCTCCTCACCATCTTTCTCCTCTTCCTCGGTTTACTCCGGTTCGATTCGTTTCCCGGTTTAGAAGCAGCAACCGGGAAATTAGCTTCGGTTCCGGGAGTATACGTGTTCGGAGATTCGTTGGTCGATGCCGGAAACAATAATTACTTACCATTTTCAGTATCCAAAGCAAATTATCTACCCAACGGCATCGATTTTCCTGGCAAGAAAGCCAACGGAAGATTCTGTAACGGCAAAAACGCCGCCGACGCTATCGGTGAGTTTTATTTTATTTATTCTACGGTGTCATTTTTTTTTT
>JAHZTW010000001.1:105908025-105936710 GCA_020283515.1 Alliaria petiolata
ATTTGAAGAGGATTAGAGACATCATTTGGGTTTTTTTCCAGTTTCATGTTTGATTAGGTTTGAGGTTTGGTTAGAAAACAGAATAAGAGGAAGTGGCGAAGCACATATGGGATATGTCTAACAATGGCCCTCGTATCATATTGCCGTGGTTATGGCAAGACGTTCGAGGCTGCTTACAATTGTTAATGTTTATGTCCTAGGATCAATTTCAATAGTGGTCTCGATCCGATTGTGGGTTTTGATTTCAACAAATAATTAGACTGGTTTGACTCCGACGAAGAAGAAAAACAAAGGCATATACAAGAAACCAGGTATGTTTTTGATCGACAAAATTACCCTTTTTAAAACACTACATGTGTATTATTTATATTGATGTAAATAACACTTTACATGTGTTTGTATATTAAACATAGTCTTGACATATCATTGAAGAGTATGATAAAGTATAGGCACTATAATTTTCAAAAAAAAAAAAGTATAGGCACTATAAATCTATAATACGCAATAGATCTTCAGACTATAAACTAATATTTTTCCTAACAATTTAACTGTCTAAAATAATAAATATATCAAACATTTTCACAGATAATATAAACACATGTATATATAGTTAAATATCAAGTTATTTATTTTTGTAACATGTTAAAATACTTTTTTATTATATCAAATACGAAGATATACTTATTAGATCAATTTGGTTTAATAGTTTTTGTAGATTTTTGGGAGAAAAGGAGAGAGAGAGAGAGTCGTGAGAATAAGAAAAATATGTAATGATAAATATTGCATCTAATGCAATCGACATTAATGATTAAACTATCACTTTCCTCCACTCTCACGGTTTCACCTATGTTTTTTTTTTACTTGTTTTGGTGAATAACAAAAAAATTATATTTAAAAAAGTAATATAGAGAGAGATAGAAAGAGATAGAGAGAGAAATTGGAGAGATAGAAAGAAATAGAGAGAGAAATTGATTATGGGGTAAATTATATATATTTTTTTATAGTTATTCACCGATTATTTTTTTTTTTTTCGGTCTCACCTATGTTACTTACATGGACATGCTGTTTTAATTTTTTGAGTAATTTCTTTTGTCAAATTTTCAAAGTAAATATCCAGTTTGCTATTTGCCTAATCAAATATCCGGATATTTTTTTGTTACCAAATCCTCTCTAAAAAAAACATAACTAAGTTTATTGTTAAATTTTTTTTTTTTTTAAATATGATTCATATGCAAAGATGTCAAAATTAATGTTTTCGGTGCAATATACTATAACAAAATGAAATTGCCTAACAGTCGCAGTAGTCACGGAGTGGTGACATACATGAAGTGTCTGACAAGGACGACAATAGAAGCTGCCCTCTTCTTTCATTTTTATTTTTTCCTCTTTTCACATTATCAATCTTTATATTATCTTTCTAATTTTGTAAATATTTTCCCCAATATTCACATTTATCTTCTCTCTATATAAACCACACTAAGTTTACATCTCTCTCTTACAAGGGCTGCTGTTTGGAGCAACAAAACCCAAATTAAAAGACTTGGCCGGGAAATAAAAACGATGCCGGCGAGCAACACACCGTCCCTCACCATCTTTCTCCTCTTCCTCGGTTTACTCCGGTTCGATTCATTTCCCAGTATAGAAGCAGCAACCGGGAAATTAGCTTCGGTTCCGGGAGTATACGTGTTCGGAGATTCGTTGGTCGATGCCGGAAACAATAATTACTTACCATTTTCAGTATCCAAAGCAAATTATCTACCCAACGGCATCGATTTTCCTGGCAAGAAAGCCAACGGAAGATTCTGTAACGGCAAAAACGCCGCCGACGCTATCGGTGAGTTTTATTTTATTTATTCTACGGTGTCATTTTTTTTTTCCGGTTTGGGTATGGAATGAAAGTGTTTGTGTTATTCATTTAGATAGCTTGACGTGCTGGCCACTAAAATTAAATATATTCACTCATAATTTTTTTTTAAAAATGGTTTAGACGTTCGTTGAAAAACAAATTTCAAAAGTTACCTCTGTTGTTTGCGGTAGATAATTAGCTTTGGATATTGAGATTGGTAAGTAATTAACGTTATCTCTTTCGTTTTTTTTGCTTCTAGTCGTAGTTTGTTCTCGTTTTCAGTTTTTGCATTTTTCTTGGTTATTTTTGTAACTTCTGTCTCAAACGAAAAATTTAGTATAAAATTTAACATTTAAGCAAAAAGAACAAATTTTTTTAAAAAAAGCTACACGTAGTTGTAAGAATTAGCAGTCAATATATGTATATAATTCGAAATTGTTGCTATGAGATTCTGTATTTCTTTTACAAGAGAGCATTGACTTGATTATTTTTTGAGAATTTTTGAATTTCTTTTACAGCAGGAACATTGACTTGATTGTTTTTTTAAAAATAAACGAAATAAACAAATTACATGTAGTTGTAACAATTCTAGTCGCCAATATATATGATACAAAATTGTTGCTATAATATTTCAAAATTCTTCTCCTTCATTTTTTTTAGCAAACATTTTTTTTTTTTTGAGTTGAGTAAATTTTTGGCATTAATTTTAGTTTGTTCTTTGTTGATTAGCTGAGAAGTTTGGTTTACCGTTCCCGCCGCCGTATCTCTCATTGAAAAATCCATTTAAGAAGAATGAGAGAAAATCCGCCGCCGTGACCGGTGTGAATTTTGCTTCCGGCGGAGCCGGCATCTTCAACAGTTCCGACCAAAAACTTGTAAGTTTTGTGTTATATATATTCCCGTCCATGATTTATTAAAATTATTTCAAAATTTATGGGAAAGAATGAAATTACGGTATTGATTCCATCCATGGTCAGCTTTATTTTCGAACCGAAAGTTGGGCGAAAGATTTCAAGCACAAAAGTGACAAGTGTCTCTCTTTAATATCTTCATCAGGGAATAATTTAAAAACAAAAACAAAAACAATGCGGTGAGCGTGGATCGAACACGCGACCTTCAGATCTTCAGTCTGACGCTCTCCCAACTGAGCTATCCCCGCAATTCGATTAGAAATGTTAAATCATTTTTATAACTGTTTTCAGGGACAAGGTATTCCTTTATCATACCAAGTGAACGATTGGCTCTCCATTCATCAAGATCTCACGAAACAGCTCACACCATCCGAAGCACAAACTCACGTATCCAAATCTCTATTCACTGTGGTCATTGGAAGTAACGATCTTTTCGACTATTTTGGATCGTTCAAACTTCGACAAAACACCAATCCCGAACAATATACACTATCAATGGTTCTTAAACTCAAAGAGCAATTGAAGGTAAACACACAAACAAAAAGTTCTCTGTGTTCTTTGTTACATATATAAATTTCTAGAAATTTATTGATTGAGAAACTGTATTAATAATTTAACAGAGACTTTACGATAGTGGAGCACGTAGATTCCTAGTAATCGGAGTAGCACAGATTGGTTGCATACCGGGGAAAAGAGCGAAGAACTCGACGATCCATGAATGCGACCAAGAGGCAAACACGTGGTGCTCTTTTTACAACGATGCTCTAGTAAAGATGCTGCAACAACTCAAACAAGAGTTGCAAAGCACAATGTCTTACTCTTACTTTGATAACTTCAAGTCCTTACAAGACATTATCTCCAACCCTGCCCGTTACGGTACGTCATCATATTCTTGGGTATCAAATTTTGTTAATTATCACCATGCACTAATGAAAACCATAGGGATATATATATCATCAAACGGGTTCAAACCATATGTACCGCAATTGTGAGACTTAAACCAAATCAAATTAATCGTTCATATTTTTTTTTTTGATTTCAGGTTTTGCTGACGTGACATCAGCGTGTTGTGGGACTGGGAAATTAAACGCGGCTACTCCTTGCATTCTAGGCGCGAGGCTTTGTTCAGACAGAACCAAATATCTCTTATGGGATCGTTACGGTCATCCCACGGAAGCTGCTGCTCGGACCTTCGTCGATCTTATGCTTGCTGATGATTCACAATACTCATCTCCTTTAACTCTCACTCAATTGGTCTCTTCATGAGATCAATATGGCTTTGTTTTCAAAAGATATCAAATATTGAAAATATGGATTTTGGAGATTTGATTTGTAGTCAATTTTACGTACTAAATTTGTTAGCAATAAAAATAAGTATTTATTAATTTACTAGCTTCTCTCTCAGTTTTTTTTTATTAAAGTAGTTGATTTCTCAATTTTCCCAAACAAAATATAATCCACGTTAACAAATGTAATGTTACATCCGGGTTTATCAGTCTCAACAAGTGGGTTGTAACCAAATTGGTACATTAGTATGATAAGCTCGATGTTGGAACAATTTAGAGGCAGAGCAAGTAAAGACTGAAGCTGAGCTGGAATCAAAGGAGAGACTCTCTCCCGTTTAGAGTCTTTGCGTATAAAGAAATATAAAACTTGAAGTTGTAGTTTTAGTTTCTTCTTCAAGCTTTGATTGGTGAGTGGTGAGATTTTTAGGTCTTGAGGCGATCGCTGATCGTGAGTGAGGGGTGATCGGAATTCTCAGGAGAAAAGTTCCGATATCTCTTGAGAGATACAGAAATTTGGGGTTGAGTTTGAGAGAGTTGAGAGAGAATCGTTCATCAAACTTAACAAATGGTGCGGTGAGCGTGGATTTCATGTTAAAGCCCTGTTTCAAAAACAACCTTGCGATATATATATATATATCCTAGGTGGCGAATGCCAAGAATCGCTCTAACGCATATCTCTTTGGCCTATGCCGCACCAAAATTATTTTCTTAACCGCATACGAAGCTATCAAAAGCACTAAATCCAGAGAACGTATTGGTATGGCATGAAGGTTCCAGTCAAATCTTTGATAATTTATGAAATATGGTGTAGATATACCGCATGGACTCGAAGTGCTGCTTCGAGGTACGGATTTAAACGGTCATTGTTTATGTCGCCATGATCAAGCTGTGTTCCTACGTCGCTATAGACTGAAAATCTTAAATATGTACTGTGAGGTAAAAAAAACTATATATTAATGCACTTTATTTAGCATTTCCAGCTATCTATATTCTCATTGCATGTTTGTTCTCACCGTTATTGTTATGTAATCATAGTTTAGTATATATGACATTGAGCCATTGATTTTCTGATAGAAACATAAAAATGTTCCAGCGATAGTAAGCTAAAATCTAACTTCCTATTCCTAATAAGCTAAGGAGAGATCTTGTTACTAGGGATTCTCATATATCTCCTAATTAATAATTACACCTAAAAAGATATCATGTTTGTAAGGACCAGACACGCGTACGCGTTGAGGAAGAGAAGAAGATAGAAAATGGGTGTCATTCCACGATGTATTAGTTAAATTTTCGTCAAATAGAGTAACATGCTGAAATCCCCAAAAAATATGGGTCTACAATTTGCAATAATTTTTGTGTGAAGGTATTTTTTTTTTTTTATGGTAAGAATTTAATCATTTGGTCAACTGAGATCATCTGGTCGACTGCTGACATGTCTCCTCTCTCTATATAAGCCAAACCAAGTTGTGCATCTCTCTTACAACTCCAAAACCAAAAGCATCGGAGCCTGAAAATATAAAAGAATAGAAAGATGCCGGCGAACAACACACCGTTCCTCACCGTCTTCCTCCTTCTCCTCGGTTTACTCCGGTTCGATTCAATTCCCGGTTTAAAAGCAGCAGCATTGGCTTCGATTCCGGGAGTATACGTGTTCGGAGATTCGTTGGTTGATGCCGGAAACAATAATTACTTACCATTTTCCTTAAGAAAAGCTATTTATCCACCCAACGGCATCGATTTTCCTAGCAAACTACCCACCGGAAGATTCTGTAACGGCAAAAACGCCGCCGATATTATCGGTTAGTTTTTTTTTTTTGTTTCCCGGTGTCATTTTTTTGGGGTATCCATTAAAATTAAATATACTCTCACTCAAATAACTTGCAAGTCATGTTACACGTTGAACATAGAAAAATAAACGAAATAGAAATTACACTTATTGTAACAGTTAGTCGCCAATGTTATATAATTCGACAGTGTTGCTATGATATTTCACAAAAAAAAAAAAAAAAAAATTTGATATGAGTACATTTTTGGAATTAATTTTTTATTTTTTCTTTTGTTAATTAGCTGAGAAATTTGGTTTGCCGTTGCCGCCGCCGTATCTCTCACTATTCTTACTACAAACTAATGCGAGAGAGGCTGCCGCCGTGCAAGGTGTTAATTTTGCTTCCGCGGGTGCCGGAATCTTTAATAGCGATGACCAAACTACTGTAAGTTATATATATCCATGGTTTATCAAAATTATTTACAAAATCCTGAAAAATGATGAAAAAGAATATTGTCATGATTATCAGAAGTAATCTAGTTAAAACATGTAATAAATCGAAAAACCAAACAACAAAATGTAGTGACCTGACCATAGATCGACCACATGACCCACAATTTGTTTGTTAATTAATGTTTAACTTAAATATCTCAGGGACAAGCGATTCCTTTATCACAGCAACTGAAATATTGGCTCTCTATTCATCAAGATCTCAGGAGAAAGCTTGGACCTACCGAAGCAAAAATTCACTTATCAAAATCTCTATTCGTTATTATCATAGGCAGCAACGATATTTTGGATTATTATGGGTCCTTGGAACTTCGAAAAAAGAGTAATCCTCAACAATATATGCAATCAATAGCCAATAAATTCAAAGAGCAATTGAAGGTAACAAAAAAAAAGAGAGTATGAAGCACTTTGTGTTCTTGGTTATTATATATATCTGACTATTTATTTGAGGAAATTATATTAACAGACAATCCACGAGACTGGAACGCCTAGATTATTAATATTCGGGGTAGGACCACTCGGTTGCATACCGCAGAAAAGAGAGAAGAACTCGACGATCCATGAATGCAACAAAGAAGCAAACATGTTTGCCTCTTTGTACAACAAAGCTCTGATAAAGATGCTGCAAGAACTCAAAGAAGAGTTGAAAAGCTCAATGACTTACTCTTACTTTGATCTTTTCAAGTCCATACATGACATTAACTCCAACCCTGCACGTTACGGTACGTTGAGAATACATACGTATATATACGTATATAGGGATAAATAACCAAAGTTAATAAAACCATGTATACATTGCTTCGAGCCAATGATGAGACGTGAACCGAGTTTTTTCCAGAAATATTGTTAGGATCCTAGGATATGGATCAATACTACATATTTTCGGAAGTCCATGATTCCTCACATGGTATCATCATCATACAAGCCAATATGTCTAACATAGAAAACACAAAACGTTGTTGTTTTCTAATTACAGGTTTAGCTGACGTGACGTCGGCGTGTTGTGGACGTGGGAAACTAAACGCGGATATTCCTTGTCTTCCGGTTCCGATCGCGAGGTTTTGTTCGGACAGAAAAAAATATCTCTTCTGGGATTTTTACGGTCATCCCACAGAAGCTGGTGCTCGTGTTATCGTCGATCTTATGTCTGCTGATGATTCACAATACATGTTGCCGTTAAGTCTCTCTCAGTTGGTCTCTCCTTGACTTGATTCCTTTTTTTTTTAATTAATAACTCATCGGCTCAAGACCTTGATCAAAGTATGAAATTCAGAAATAATATGCATATCTTCCTGTTACTACTTACCGTCAAGAATCAAAGCTGGTGTTTCTAAATTACTCTATGTTATCTTCATTTGGTCCATGTTCCTTGTCCTTCCTCATTTTCAATGGTTGGCAAAGCTTATCCTCTTCTGCTTCGATCAAGGTCCCCTTTACCTAATTCCCCCAAAATCTCTTCAAGTTCATCTAATTCACTTGCTTCTCCATCAAGCTTCAACAAAACCCTAAATCTCAAAATCATTTCCCAAAATGGGTTTTCGCAGTTAAAGTTGTCATCTTTGGTGTGGTGTTACATACGTATAATATACAAACCAATATGTCACTCTTTCTGCTATTGTGTCTCCATCCTCTGCATATATACTTGGAGCGGCGTGATCGAGAGACGCGCCAATGAAACATCGTTTCTCATTGATTTTGCGAAAAATGCAAGTTTTTCAATTTCTTTGATGAAGCTATAATTATTTCGGAAAAACCTTGTTGTTTATTGATTTCGGAAACGTTGAGTAGGATGTTGTATGTATATGTCATATATATCACGGTGGTTTCTGATATATGTTCGCTCTTAAATTTTCTATTGGATAGTCTCTGTTTTCATATCTTAAGCAGCAATTAAAAGTACGTCCCATTATCTACTTTTGCAGTTTTGCTTTACCGATAATAATTTATAGAATGCGTGTGTGTTTCATCAACGAAATGAAGCTGGGTGTTGTTGTCAGATGATTTGCTTTACCTAGTTATGAAAAACAAATTGGTATGAATAAGAATAACAGAGGATTTGCGTTGCGCTCTCCTATATACACGGATCATCACGTTAATAGTATCCTATACAGAGTAACCTAATTGAAGGGTTTTCTTGAAGAAGCATCTGAACAGTCTGTTGATAAGGAAGTAATCTAATCAAGGGTCTCTTGATAAGGACGTAATCAAAGGGATTCTTGTGCTAAAGCTATAGAAGCTGAGAAACATTAAATGCCATATTGCATTAGGCAAGGCTGTGGCATTTTTGTTGTCACTGACCGTATTTGACAGACATGCCAGTGCTACATCCTACAATGTAGAAGCAAACCCCACTTGCGTAATTTTCTATTTGGTCCAATGTTTAATTCATTCCAATTACTTTTCATCAACGCAACCACCAAGTTAAAACTGAAAAAGATCAGCAACGCAGAAAAAGATCTAAGAGATGGAGGAAGAACTCAAGAGCTTCGTCAAAGTATGGGTTTCTGCGATAATCTCTGTATCGTACTGTTACTATTTATCATCCAGAATCAAAGCTGGTCTGCTTCGATTACTCTCTATTATTCCCGTATGTGCTCTCTTCTTCGTTCTCCCTCTATTCTCTTCCTCAAGGCACTTCGCTGTGATCACAGCGTTTTGCCTCCCAGGGATTGCCAATTTAAAACTCATCCTCTTCGCCTTTGGTCAAGGTCCTCTTTTCCCACTTCCATCAAATCTTACCCAATTCATATGCTTCACTTGCTTGCCTATCAAGCTTCAACAAAGCCCTAAATTTCCCCCATCTCGAAACCATTTCCCCAAATGGGTTTTCGCCATTAAAGTTTTGATCATGGTTGTTTTGTTAAAAGTGGATTGTTACAAACAAAATCTACCCTTGCATTCTAGGCGCGAGGCTTTGTTCAGACAGAACCAAATATCTCTTCTGGGATCGTTACGGTCATGACGGGTCATCCCACGGAAGCTGCTGCTCGGACCTTCGTCGATCTTATGCTTGCTGATGATTCACAATACTCATCTCCTTTAACTCTCACTCAATTGGTCTCTTCATGAGATCAATATGGCTTTGTTTTCAAAAGATATCAAATATTGAAAATATGGATTTTGGAGACTTGATTTGTAGTCAATTTTACGTACTAAATTTGTTAGCAATAAAAATAAGTATTTATTAATTTACTAGCTTCTCTCTCTGTTTTTTATTTTATTTATTTATTAAAGTAGTTAATTGCTCAATGTTCCAAAACAATATATATAGCCCACCTTTACAAATGCAACGTCACACACAGGTTTATCAGCCTCAACAAATTGGTACATTAGTACTCCTTCCGTTTTGATTTAAGTGTCGTTTGGAGAAATATATATGCAATGTAATTGGATGTATCTGGATGTGTTTTGAGTTTAATACATCCAGATACATTTTCTCCAAATGACACTTAATTAAAAACAGAGGGAGTACTTAATTTGTTCGCAGCTTTGTTGCATTCCCTAGGCCAGAATAACAGCTTGATATCGGAGAAATTATCGCGCGCGCAAGGCTTGAATATCTTGTCGGATGGATTGTAATATATGAACCACGCTTCAGAACTGTTAAGTAAAGCCCTGTTTCAAAAACAACCTTGTGATATCCTAGGTTGCGAATGCTAAGGATCGCCCAAACGCATATCGCTTTGGCCTATGCTGCACCAAAATTAGTTTCTTAAACGCATATATATTGAAGCTATCAAAAGCACTAATTAAAGACGTAAGTGATCCAGAGAACTTATTGGTAAAGGTTCAAGTCAAATCTTTGACCCAAGAGGTGGTGGCCTAGTGGTAGTGCAAGGAAGTTGGTTTCCTTGTGCCCCAGGTTCAAATCCCCTTTGGGACGGAGGTGTATTCTTTAAATCGGAATATAGAAAGGGCTAACTCCGGATACCGGAGGAAATTACGGGCTTAAGGCCCAGAACTTCCACAGTTAATTAAAAAAAAAAAAAAAAATCTTTGATAGTTTATGAAATATGGTGTAGATATACCGCTGGACTCGAAGCGCTTCTTCGAGGGAGGGACGGGTTTAAATTTAAACGGTCATTGTTTATGTCGCTATGATTAAGATGTGTTCCTACGTCGCTATAGACTGTAAATCTTAAATATGTACTGTGAGGTAAAAAAAATTATATATTAATAATGCTCTTTATTTAGCATTTCCAGATATATATATATTCTCATTGCATGTTTAATTTGTTCTCACCGTTATTGATATGTAATCATAGTTTAGTGTATATATATATGACATCGAGCCATTGAATTTCTGATAGAAACATTAAAAAGGTTCCAGCGATAGTTAAGCTAATATCTAAACTTCCTAATAAGCTAAGGAGAGAGAAGTACAAATGCCTTGTTACTAGGGATTCTCCTAAGAGTATGTGCATTGCACACTTTGAGAAATCTAATTAGCTTGTCTAAACATTATTAAAATAATAAATTTTAAGATTACAGATCCAAAACTGATAAAAAATGTAATATAAGATTCATTTTTGGGCTTTAGACATGTCGACGTGGCCGCTTTAGATTGGAGGAAAAAAATTAAATGTTTATTATTTCAAATATTATGTTTGTAATCTTTCTTATATCTTCTATATATGTTTCAATTTTTATTAATGTTTGTTATGTTTTAAATGTTTTTTATGTTTAATAAAATATTTCTCAAAATTTTAATGAATAAAATATTAATATTTTTTCCCTTTAGACATTCACATTTAAATGTCTCCAATGAAACACTCCATAATCAAAGGGGGTGATTGGCGTTTGGCTGTTAAGGCTGTAAGATTTTTCACAGTCTTTACAGTAAAAAAATAACCAATCACACTTTTAAGGCTTTAAAATATTTAACAGCCTTAAAAGCCATTTTTGTTTTTTTCTTCTTGCTTTTTTGGTTTTTCCTACAGCCATCTTTTATCCACTTTTCACACTTTTCTCTCTCCTTCCTTATCATATTTCGGTGCTTTTAGATTTTGTATATTATTTTTTAATTAACTAACACAAATAAATAGTACTTGGTCAAACTGATTGTTTAATAATAATAATTTTATCCCCAAAATCTAGTAAGACAAAGTCATTAGTTCCAAATTCTTAGTCAAAAAAAAAATTCAAAATTAAAAGAAAAAAATAACCAAATACTATTTTAAAAAGATCACTAAACATTATAAATACATTGAGATCGAAAGTGAATTTTCTTAAAACTTGCAAATCCAAAAGGTACAATAACTTACATATGTTTCTCATCATCTTGCGCTTTGGATAGTTTTTATTTCTAGTTATTATTTTTGTTTGTATTATATTTTATTAATTGAAACATTTTATCTTTACACAGATGGCAACATCATCTTCCTCTCGTAAGGTAATGTATAATTTTATTTTCCAATTTTATATGTTTAATATGTTATATTAACTCATGTACATTTTTTTTTTATTATTGATAGACAAACCATATTTTATTTATGAGTTTTTGTATTTCGTTTTAAATAAGTTTTATAGACTTTGTATTAATTCTTTATGCTAATAATTAAATAAGTCACAGCTTCTACAGCTTTGGTTAACAATCAGACTTAAAAAAAAAATAAAGTAACAGTCACAGTTTTTAAAGCCAAAATCTCTACAGCTAAAAATCTACAGTCATAGCCTACAGTCACAGTACTTACCAATCGGCCCCAAAGTGTCTTAAAACATTAAACTTTTTTAAATTTAATCAAAAATTTTTTTAGACATCCACTTTTAAAGTGTACAATGCACATGCCCTAATATCTCCTAATATCTCCTAATAATTATACTTATAAAAATATCATGATTGTAATTGAGAACCAGACACGCGTACGCGTTGAGGAAGAGAATGAGATAGAATAAAAAATGGGTGTCATTCCCCGATTAGTTAAATTTTCTTCAAATAAGTAACGTGCTGAAATCCCCAAAAATATGGGTCTAATAATTTTTGTGTGAAGGTATGTATTTTATGGTGTAGAAGTATTTAATTATTTGGTCAAACTGATCATCTTGTCGGCTGCTGAATAATCGAGTTCCATAACTGTGTGTGTTTGTACATTTATCTACTTGACTTTGCAGAATATTTTTTTAAAAATGGATATTTTAGTATCCAAACAATTTATGTGAAATTATTGTAATCAAGTGAGACCAAAAATAAGTGTGGAGGAAGAAGATGTTGAACTTTGTTTTTGTGACTTTTAATTTTTCTCTACGTATCCTTATTATTTTTGGTCAAATTTTTATATCATAATATTTTGTTTACAATCTCCAAAAACATGGGTCTACAATTTTCACTTTTTTTTTTAACCGTAATCAAGAATTAAAAATTATTTGGTCAACTGAATGACTGATCACAGAAACTGAAATAACCTCCAATACTAATCATATTCCTCCAATCCAAGTCTTCGTATTAGGCTTCAAGCAACTCTCTCGCAGCTAGTGTAGGAAAAATTGGTGATGGCAGGGATAACTCACTACTTATGACATCATTAAACCTACCTAGTCCACATGCATATGCTCTGAAAATGTGTGATAGGAGAACTAGTTGCGTCGCATTAATTTACTCTATAGTCTATACGTGGTTGATACGGAAAGTCAACATGTGGACGATCTTAATTAAGGATATCTGTTCAGAGCCTGAACATTTTGATCTCTTATCTCCCTATGTTCCAGAGAATCTTCCTGATCGCCGGTACGCCACTTCCCACCGGATCTCAGAGCTTCTGAATCAAGCCAACACACAGCTAAAATGAAAAAGAAAGCCACACTTGATCTCTCCTATCCGCTTATTTTGCATCATTTCGTTCATTGTTGTAAAATGAAATTGCCGCAGGATATACCATGAAGGAGTGACAAAAGAAGCTGCCTCTCTTCTTCATTTTCGATATATTCTTCTGTTCACATTATCATCAATCATAACTATATTTTATTAGTTTTGTAAAAAAAAAAAATCTGTCATACGATACGACTAACACATGCCTCCTCTCTCTATATAAACCAAACCAAGTTGTGCATCTCTCTTACAACTCCAAAACCAAAAGCATCGGAGCCTGAATATATAAAAGAATAGAAAGATGCCGGCGAACAACGCACCGTTCCCCACTGTCTTCTTCCTTTTCCTCGGTTTACTCCGGTTCAATTCAATTCCCGGTTTAGAAGCAGCAGCAGCATTGGCTTCGATTCCGGGAGTATATGTGTTCGGAGATTCGTTGGTTGATGCCGGAAACAATAATTACTTACCATTTTCTTTAATAAAAGCTACTTATCGACCTAACGGCATCGATTTTCCTAGCTTTATACCCACCGGAAGATTCTGTAACGGCAAAAACGCCGCCGATGCTATCGGTAAGTTTTTTTTTCTTCCCAGTGTCACCCTTTTTTGTGTCAATTAAAATTAAATATATTCACTCAAATAACTTTTAAGAAATGGTTAGACGTTGAACATACAAAAATAAACGAAATAAACAAATTACATGTAGTTGTAACAATTCTAGTCGCCAATATATATGATTCAAAATTGTTACTATGATATTTCAAAATTCTTCTCCTTCATTTTTTTTAGCAAACATTTTTCTTTTTTTGAGTTGAGTAAATTTTTGGCATTAATTTTAGTTTGTTAATTCTTTGTTGATTAGCTGAGAAATTTGGTTTACCGTTACCGCCGCCGTATCTCTCATTATGCTTACGAAAAAGAAATGTGAGAGAGGCTGCCGCCGTGACAGGTGTTAATTTTGCTTCCGCCGGTGCCGGAATCTTTAATAGCGGTGACCAAACTACTGTAAGTTATACATATATTTTTTCTTCCATGGTTTGTTAAAATTATTTTTAAAAAAATCTGAAAAGGATGAAATAGAATATATATTCTCATTATCAGACGTAACTTAGTTAAACATGTAATAAACCGAAAAAACCAAACAAAAAATGTGTTGAGCATAGATCGACCACATGACCAACCAACAAATTGTTTGTTAATTAATGTTTTACTTAAATATCTCAGGGACAAGCGATTCCTTTATCACAGCAACTGAACTATTGGCTCTCTATTCATCAAAAACTCACGAAAAAGTTTGGACCATCCAAAGCAAAAACTCACATATCAAAATCTCTATTCGTTATTATCATAGGCAGCAACGATATTTTGGATTATTATGGATCCTTGGAACTTCGAAAAAAGAGTAATCCTCAACAATATATGCAATCAATAGCCAATAAATTCAAAGAGCAATTGAAGGTAACAAAAAAAAAGAGAGTATGAAGCACTTTGTGTTCTTGGTTATTATATATATCTGACTATTTATTTGAGGAAATTATATTAACAGACAATCCACGAGACTGGAACGCCTAGATTATTAATATTCGGGGTAGGACCACTCGGTTGCATACCGCAGAAAAGAGAGAAGAACTCGACGATCCATGAATGCAACAAAGAAGCAAACATGTTTGCCTCTTTGTACAACAAAGCTCTGATAAAGATGCTGCAAGAACTCAAAGAAGAGTTGAAAAGCTCAATGACTTACTCTTACTTTGATCTTTTCAAGTCCATACATGACATTAACTCCAACCCTGCACGTTACGGTACGTTGAGAATACATACGTATATATACGTATATAGGGATAAATAACCAAAGTTAATAAAACCATGTATATATTGCTTCGAGCCAATGATGAGACGTGAACCGAGTTTTTTCAGAATATTGTTAGGATCCTAGGATGTATATGGATCAATCTACATATTTTCGGAAGTCCATGATTCCTCACATGGTATCATCATCATTCAAGCCAATATGTCTAACATAGAAAACACAAAACGTTGTCGTTTTCTAATTACAGGTTTAGCTGACGTGACGTCGGCGTGTTGTGGACGTGGGAAACTAAACGCGGATATTCCTTGTCTTCCGTTTCCGATCGCGAGGTTTTGTTAGGACAGAACAAAATATCTCTTCTGGGATTTGTACGGTCATCCCACAGAAGCTGGTGCTCGTGTTATCGTCGATCTTATGTTTGCTGATGATTCACAATACATGTTTCCGTTAAGTCTCTCTCAGTTGGTCTCTCCATCATATTTGGAGACTTGATTTGTAAAACTGTATGTACTCAGTTTGTAAGGAATGGAATAAGTTTTTTCTTTATTTTCTAGTTTTTTTTTCCTTTTTTTTTTAATTAATATCTCATCGGCTCAAAGACCTTGATCAAAGTATGAAATTCAGAAATAATATGCATATCTTCCTGTTACTACTTACCGTCAAGAATCAAAGCTGGTGTTTCTAAATTACTCTATGTTATCTTCATTTGGTCCATGTTCCTTGTCCTTCCTCATTTTCAATGGTTGGCAAAGCTTATCCTCTTCTGCTTCGATCAAGGTCCCCTTTACCTAATTCCCCCAAAATCTCTTCAAGTTCATCTAATTCACTTGCTTCTCCATCAAGCTTCAACAAAACCCTAAATCTCAAAATCATTTCCCAAAATGGGTTTTCGCAGTTAAAGTTGTCATCTTTGGTGTGGTGTTACATACGTATAATATACAAACCAATATGTCACTCTTTCTGCTATTGTGTCTCCATCCTCTGCATATATACTTGGAGCGGCGTGATCGAGAGACGCGCCAATGAAACATCGTTTCTCATTGATTTTGCGAAAAATGCAAGTTTTTCAATTTCTTTGATGAAGCTATAATTATTTCGGAAAAACCTTGTTGTTTATTGATTTCGGAAACGTTGAGTAGGATGTTGTATGTATATGTCATATATATCACGGTGGTTTCTGATATATGTTCGCTCTTAAATTTTCTATTGGATAGTCTCTGTTTTCATATCTTAAGCAGCAATTAAAAGTACGTCCCATTATCTACTTTTGCAGTTTTGCTTTACCGATAATAATTTATAGAATGCGTGTGTGTTTCATCAACGAAATGAAGCTGGGTGTTGTTGTCAGATGATTTGCTTTACCTAGTTATGAAAAACAAATTGGTATGAATAAGAATAACAGAGGATTTGCGTTGCGCTCTCCTATATACACGGATCATCACGTTAATAGTATCCTATACAGAGTAACCTAATTGAAGGGTTTTCTTGAAGAAGCATCTGAACAGTCTGTTGATAAGGAAGTAATCTAATCAAGGGTCTCTTGATAAGGACGTAATCAAAGGGATTCTTGTGCTAAAGCTATAGAAGCTGAGAAACATTAAATGCCATATTGCATTAGGCAAGGCTGTGGCATTTTTGTTGTCACTGACCGTATTTGACAGACATGCCAGTGCTACATCCTACAATGTAGAAGCAAACCCCACTTGCGTAATTTTCTATTTGGTCCAATGTTTAATTCATTCCAATTACTTTTCATCAACGCAACCACCAAGTTAAAACTGAAAAAGATCAGCAACGCAGAAAAAGATCTAAGAGATGGAGGAAGAACTCAAGAGCTTCGTCAAAGTATGGGTTTCTGCGATAATCTCTGTATCGTACTGTTACTATTTATCATCCAGAATCAAAGCTGGTCTGCTTCGATTACTCTCTATTATTCCTGTATGTGCTCTCTTCTTCGTTCTCCCTCTATTCTCTTCCTCAAGGCACTTCGCTGTGATCACAGCGTTTTGCCTCCCAGGGATTGCCAATTTAAAACTCATCCTCTTCGCCTTTGGTCAAGGTCCTCTTTTCCCACTTCCATCAAATCTCACACAATTCATATGCTTCACTTGCTTGCCTATCAAGCTTCAACAAAGCCCTAAATTTCCCCCATCTCGAAACCATTTCCCCAAATGGGTTTTCGCCATTAAAGTTTTGATCATGGCTGTTTTGTTAAAAGTGGATTGTTACAAACAAAATCTACCTCATATTCTGTTGCTAGGTCTCCGTCCTATGTATTTGTACTTGAAACTTGAGATTCTATTAGACCTCATCAAATTTCTGGTCAGTATAACTCTTGGGTGCGACCTAGAGCCACCATTCAACGAGCCATACTTAGCCACATCTCTTCAAGACTTCTGGGGTCGCCGGTGGAACCTAATGGTTTCATCGATTATTAGGTCAGGAATCTACGCTCCTGTGCGACGAGTCTGTGGGCGCCTAATGAGCTCCGACCATGCTATATTGATGGGTTTTCTTGCGGCGTTCATCGTCTCAGGTGCGTTTCACGAGCTTCTGTTCTTCTATTTAACTCGTGAGCCACCTTCATGGCAGGTCACCGTGTTCTTTGTGCTAAATGGGGTTTGCACGGTGGTGGAAATGGCGGTGAAGAAAACGAAGTTTGTGCGGCGGTGGCAGGTGAAACCAGTGGTATCTTGGCTGCTCACCATGGCGTTTTTGGTTGTGACCAGTGGTTTGCTGTTTTTCCATTAATTACGCAGTAACACATACACATCTTCATCTGCGTTCCTTAGTGAACACGTTTCTTTGCTTTGCATTTCATTTTTTTTTTGTTAGGTTGCTCAATCACATTCCAGTGTCCTGGTTGATAAGAAAGTCTTTAATTAGTCCACATTATTTTCAGTTTTAATCCGTCACAAAAGTGTCCTCTAATTAAACCTTATGGTTTAAATTGTTAAGTATGCATTGAATGTAAATTGCATAACCGAACTACTTTTTTTTGTAGTAATCGACTGATCTTGTCTAACAACTTTTATAAGAAGCAGCCAACGCATTCAAAATAAATAAATAAAATTTTAATGTGTTTACGTACAGAAGAAGCTGCGTTGATATTAGATTAACCTAAAATGTGTTTTACACGACTGAAATTGAACTTTGGATCAAAGTCGGTTCGCTGTCTGAATCTTCGTAATTCCATTTCTGTAGCTGTAAAACCACGTACATGCCCCTAATTTTCTATTTGGTCATTCCGGTTACTTATTACACACGCCAAAACCAAGTTGAAACTTTTATCAGGTTTTACGAACGTAACATCGGAGTGTTATGGACGTGTTATTCATGAATTTAAAACCGGAGCTTCCTTTGACTTCTCTTTCCATCGCAACAATTGTTCGGAATCTCTACGGCCATCCCGATGCACTAGCGTCGATCTTATGTTTACTGCAGTACATGGTCGGACCAAACCTAAAGTTTGAAAAATAATGATTCAATCTAGACCAAACGTTCAGAACCGATATTCTATCATAATTGGACGAGAAAAAATCGAGCTAACACAAAATTTCTAACCGATGGATGACTTACTCGCTAATGCAATCATGAAAACTTCATTACAGCATGTACACCGTCCGCACCGATCTTCTGCTGTTTACTCTAGTTAAAATTTATTTAGCGGTAGTGACAGGAAAATTGATCCCGGTTTAGAGCATGTACACCCCTCTACAACCATATACCACTATAGAATTATAGACTTTGTAATGTGATGAGTAACACAAAGATTGATAAAGAATAACTCTCTTTATTAGTTTAAGAAAATAACTCAAAACTTAAGCTCTCACAATCTCTCTCAAAACTCATAAGTTATGCCACACATTGGCATCTCCTTATATAGAGAAAACCCTAAACATATTTCCTTTTCTCTTTAGAACACTTTCCTAATCCTAATAGGAAACACTTATATTTAGATAACTCCTAAACATATTTTCTTTTTTCTCTTAACCATAACTCGGTTTACGATTATGATAGCTTCCCGCGCAAGCTATCTTCAAGCTTATGCCAACATTCTCCCTCCTAAGCTTGAAATCGATCTTTGCCAAATCCTGAACACCAATGAGATCTCTCATCTCCTTGAACTTGATTCCATTGAAATCTTGAACACCTCGCAGATACCTTAGACAATGCTCCATTGCATCACCATGAGACTCTCTAGAACTCTGCATGTACTGACTTTCTCCTTGTGCTTTGGACAATTTAAATCTCGAGTTCATTGGCGCATGAACCGCGTTGCAGTCTTTCATTCCTGTTTCCTCTAGGACCTTTCTCGCATATCTATCTTGTTTAAGCGTGATCCCTCCTTCATGTTGAAACATCTTAATACCAAGATAATAAATCAGCTTTCCAAGATCACTCATCTTGAATTTTGTTGACAAACCACTCTTAAACTCAATTATCATATCCAGACTTGAACCCGTAAGCAGAAGATCGTCCACATAACCAGCCATTATGAGAAGATCTTCCTCCTTCTGTTTCCGATATAAGAAGGGTTCCTTGGAGCGACTTACAAAGTTAAGCACCTTCTTTAACTTGTACACTTTGTCTTCACTTCCCTTTATCACAAATCCCTCTGGTTGTGTAACATAAACAACATCCTCGTCAAAATCAATGCCAAAACTTTGCACATATCCTTTCGCCACAAGCCTTGCTTTATGCTTGTTTATACTTCCATCAATATTCCGTTTGATCTTAAAGATCCACTCTAACCCGATCGCCTTAGCTCCAGCTGGAAGATGAACCAAGTCCCACGTTTTGTTCTTGACTATTGAAGATAGTTCCTCTTTACATGCTTCTCTCCACAGTTTCTCTTCTTTCGCCTTATTGAAGTCCCATGGTTCTTCATTTAAACGCATCAAGAGACGCTCATACTCCAACACGTAATCACTCAAGTAACTTGGTTTCTTGCCTTGCATCAATGATCTTCTCAATGGAGCTTCACTCTGATCATACTCTTCGGTACCTGCGTTCTTATCATCTTCTACGATAACCTCATCATCAGCCGTTTCTCTGTTTTCTGTTTCCCTTCTTTCCTCGTCTTCTCTTATGTGCTTGTTACTCCAATTCAATCCTTTTGTTTCAGTAAGCACAACATCCCGACTCACCACTCTCTTCCTGGTTTGTGGCTCAAGCAAACGATATGGAATTCCAAGTGAACGATCTTCACATAGGTTCTTCTCAGCCCTAAAACTTGGAATTCCTTGAACGAGCTCTCTTCGTATCATTGACTTTATGATCTCAAAGTTCACGTGTCCTAGCCTTGTGTGCCATCTACTCGACTCGCTTCTTGTATTGTCAATTACTCCCATATGGACTTTGTATAATCGCTTTCTTGACCGGATTGTTTCGACGAGTAGCTTTCCCTCCCGGTCGTGCATTGTTAGACATGTTCCTCTCATCCTTATGTCACAACCTGATTCTGTAGCTTGTCCGAGGCTGATGATGTTACTCTTTAACTCCGGAATGAAATAGACATCGACCATCGTTCTTGATTCTCCATTCATGTCAAGAAACGATATCAAGCCCTTTCCTTTGATGTCTATGCAAGAGTTATCACCAAATCGTACCTTCCCTGTTACAGAATCATCGATCGATGAGAAAAATCTTCGATCTCCACTCATGTGATTGCTAGCTCCGTTGTCAAGATACCAAACGTCATCTTCTCCGCTATTTGTCTCGAATTTGCTTGGCGCAACCTTTTGCTCGTTTAGATACACCACCTCGTGCATCATGAGCTCATCCGCTTCTTCTGTGTCTTTGGTGTCATTCTCTTGTGCTTCTTGTAGCTTGAGAAATCGATCCGGACACTGCGAAGCATAGTGCCCATATTTGTCGCATCGGAAACACTCTACTTCCGACAAGTCTCTTGCTTCGTACGATCTTGCGCGTCCTCTTCCTCTGTTATTGAATCTTCCACCGCGACCTCTGCCTCTATATCCACCATTGTAATCGCGGGATGGATAAGCTGATTGGGATTCGTTGTTCACATACATCAGTTTGCTTTGGTCTTCTTGAGTTTCCTCTGCTTCTTCGGTGATGCGTTCTTCATAGGCTTTTAAACGACCTATGATATCCTCAAAGCTGGTGGTCTTGAGATCCAAAACTTGTTCAAGCGATGCTACCATATGTATATACTTCATCCGGGGAAGACTCTTGAGAAACTTCTTGACAAGTTTTGATTCTTCAATGATTTCTCCAAGAGCCGCAGACTTTGATGAGATTTCAGACAATTTTCCAGCGAAATCATCAATTGTATCGGTGTCCTTCATCTTAAGTCGTTCAAACTCTGCCATTAGTGTTTGCAACCTTGCTTCTTTGACTCTCTCTGCTCCCACGTACCTTGCCTTGATAGCTTCCCACACTTGCTTTGCTGTTTCTAGTTCTCCAACCTGCAGTATAAGTGCCTCCGGGATTGATCCGAACAAAAGAGCGATGGCCATGTCGTTCTTTTCCCCGTCGTTTGTCGGTGTTTCTATGATTGTCCAGACTTTATGCACCTTGAGTAAGACCTTCATCCTGATGGCCCAGACGGTGTAGTTTGTTGAATTCAGCATGGGACACTTGATTGACACAGATCCTCCTTCGTTTGCTTTCTTCTCTGTTGCAGTCGCGGCTGCGATAACATCACCCATGGTTCGTGACGTCTCCTGTGCCCAGCTTTCTCTTCTATTTTACGGAACCAAGCACTCGAATTTTCAATACGATCTCGCAAGGCTCTGATACCAAATATAGAATTATAGACTTTGTAATGTGATGAGTAACACAAAGATTGATAAAGAATAACTCTCTTTATTAGCTTAAGAAAATAACTCAAAACTTAAGCTCTCACAATCTCTCTCAAAACTCATAAGTTATGCCACACATTGGCATCTCCTTATATAGAGAAAACCCTAAACATATTTCCTTTTCTCTTTAGAACACTTTCCTAATCCTAATAGGAAACACTTATATTTAGATAACTCCTAAACATATTTTCTTTTTTCTCTTAACCATAACTCGGTTTACGATTATGATAGCTTCCCGCGCAAGCTATCTTCAAGCTTATGCCAACAACCACAAAACGACATCGATCATCCCCGACAACAAAAGCCCACCGAAAGATTCTTCAACGTAAGATCTTTTAGTTTTTTTTTCTTCGTCATGATTTTTTTTTTTAATTGAAATTGGTCGTGTGTGCCGTGTGGGTTGTCAGACCACACGATGGGTCATGGAATCATGATACTGTATTTAGATATCGTGAGTCGTGACTTACAAATTACAAGCCATTAAAATATATATATTCTTTTCTTCTTTTTTCGAAATATTGATTACCGAAATTAAAATATTACATGGTTAGACCGAGACGACGTTAATAAATGAGTTTAAAACTTATACGAATACGGATTACAATTAATTGATTCTGTGTAATCAAATATTTTAATAAGGGGTTTGAATGGTAACCCAAAACTTTATCATAAAGCTCTTTATAAGACTTATACCGTTTTAATAGTTACCAATCACAAAAACTGTACAGAAAGCGTTACCAACAGTATTACACTCAGTTTTTTTGTACCGCTTTTGTTTACAGCTCTTTTTTACAGCTTTTAACTATTTCATAAGCACTTATCTACTTCAACTTACCGCTAAAAGATCCAGCTTACCGCTAAAAATCTCATACCGTTTTAGGTTACCAATCGAACCCAAGATTTACATCTAAACAGTAAATGTATGTAATCCACCAATTAAATTTCATTAAATAACTTCGAGATTTTGAATTTTTTTTGCCAGAGTAATGACGTTTGAGTGCATTTGGAAAATGGTTTTTTTTTTTATTATCACATAATTTAATCAGAAAGACAAAAATAATAAAATAAAAAATAATGCAGTGAGCATGGATCGAACACGCGACCTTCAGATCTTCAGTCTGAAGCTCTCCCAACTAAGCTATCCCCGCAACTTGTTAATTACTAGTTAATATTTAACTTATCATCTAATGAGTCTATTTTTATCTTGGTAAGTTGGCTCTTTTTATTCACTTAAAGATTCCGAATTCACTTGGACCATCGACCATCGACAATTCCTATTCAGTTGAACTCTGAAAATGAACATCGTAGACTAATGTACAAGATATAATTGATAAACTAAAAATTTCAATTGAAGGTTTTTTTGTTTTGTTTTTGAACATTAATTTCAATTGAAGGTTCCATGATCGATGTTCCAAAAGAGTAGTTCAACTCTTTTGCAAATAAATATAGTAAAATAAACTATTCCTAATTAATAGAAAAAAAACTATACCATTATCTAACCTACCTTTAAGTTAACTATAAGAGTAAGACAAAAACAATTTTTTTTTATAGCCAAGTATATCTCTTCAATCTCAAATACTAAGTTTGAGTATTACTTGCAGTTTTGAACAGGCTGGAGAATTCAATAATCAAAATAGTTTTTTTTGAACCGGATGAAAAAACAATTATTTGTTAAGTCTTTGTTTAAAAATTGACATCAGTTTGCTTGCTTTTAAACTTAATCTTCCGGAGAAATACGAATAGCTTCTTCTTTGATATCATTTGTTCGAAGTTTATCTACATCTTGAAATGGCAATGCTACTTGCTAGCTAGGATCGTGATGTCAATTTAAACATGATCTACATCTAAGATACTCTCAACTTTAAACATTTGTACAACAAGAAAATTACACTATGCAAATTATTCAAATATATCCAATTCCAAACACTTGATCATTCAATCTATAAAATAAATACGTACGCGATATCTGTTAATGTCGTCGTTATATCACTACCCAAATTTAAATACGGTAAAAATAAGATATGTGTATTTGTGTTATAAAGTGGAGTAGTTTAGATACCATCACTCTGTTAACAAAATGTGCCTAAGAGATATTAAGATTTAATAGACTTAAGTTTTATAAAAAAAAAAAAATTAAACCAGTTTGATTAGCATCCCTAGTTGATAGCAACGTTGAGTACTCATCACAAATGCAAATATGAACTTCCTTAAGAGAGATCAAGGCCCTGTTCGTTTCTGTAGTTGGATGCTACATTTGGATGCTGCATTAGACGCTACATCTGGATGCTGAATTTAAATATTGTTCGTTTTTGATTTTGATTTTTACATCCAGGTATTTCATCTCAAAGCTATTATGTTCGTTTCTGATTTTGGAACAGCATCCAGATGCAGCGTTTGAAATTAAATAATTCACACATTTAAATAATTTTTTGAATTTAAATTTTAATAATCTTATTTAATTTTAATATTTTTTAAAAAATACACTAGTAAATTTTTAAATACACAAAAAATAAAACATTAAAAATTAAGGAAAAAAACGCAGTTTTACGGTTTTATGATTTTGCTGGGAAAATACGGTTTTGGCCAGAAAACGCGATTTTGCGGTTTTGGCGGGAAAACGAGATTTTGCGGTTTTGGCAGGAAAACGCGATTTTGCGGTTTTGGTGGAAAAAACATAATTTTGTAGATTTGACAGAAAAACGTGATTTTGCAGTTTTGATAGAAAAACGCGATTTTGCAGTTGACAGAAAAACACGATTTTCCGGTTTTGGTGAAAAATTACAATTTTATAAGAAAATAATAGTTTAATAATAAATATAAAATATTAGTATATAATAAAAATAATAAACATAACTTTATTTAAGTTTATATCATAAGGGGTATTTTAGTCTTTTTGGTTTTTGAGACTCTATTTTTTCTAACATCTCAAATATTTAAATTTTTTGGATTTTTTAGATTTTGCATCCAGATACAACATCCGGATACTGGTTCTAAAGTGTTCAAACGAGCAACATTTGAGCATTTGCATCTAGATAATGCATCTAGATGTAGATGATGCATCTAGATGAAAAACGAACATGCCCCAAATAAATATTCAACTTCACCCGTTGACTTGATTCCCCAAAAAAAATACAAACATAGAACTTTACCCGAATTGTTGAATTTCTACAAAAATAAGTTTGGCCCATTTCAACATTAGAAAAACGAGTATTTTTGACAAGAATGCAAAAAAATTGTTATATAAATCATGTAAGCTGATTTAAGGGACTAAATAGGACATAAATCATCTGCTTCATCCAAATTTTCTGATTTTTTTATAAAGATTCATCAAAATGAATTTACCATAGGCGACGATCCGGATTGGTCAATCTCACCATATTAAATTCCATTACCATAAATTGAATATGTGCAAAAACATTATTCTATCTTATTTGTTTGGGTACTAAATCTAGAAAAACAAAAAAAAAAGATTTAAATATTTACAAGTGTCTTCGTAAATTCGCCTGCTTGCTTCTCCATAAGCGACTTTCCTCTAGAATCTCTTTCCCCCTCGTTGGTCTCACCTTCTTCTTCGTCTTCTCATTTTTCCTCAACCTTTCAAGTTTCAATGCCGCGTCGTTGACAACGCGCAGCTTCTTAACTTGCGCACGTACTGGTGCGCACGATAATGGACACGGCGCCGCCGTCCTTCGTCTCCAAAGCTAGAACCGCCTTCAATTCCGCCGCGGCTAAAGCGGAGCGCGTGTTCACTGATCTCAAATCCGATCGAGGTAATTTCTCTCTCTCTCTCTCTCTCTCTCTCTCTCTCTCTCTCTCTCTCTCTATTCCCTTAGCTTCCGCTTCAATTTACTTATTTTTTTCTTTTTTCTAATTTCCATTTACTAAAATTTGACTGATGCATAGACGCTTGTCGCTCGACCTCTGATTTTATCCCTTTCTCCTGTTTTAAATCCTTTTTTTCGTTTTGATTAAATCAAATTCTATTTTGGGTTCGCTAATTCATTTCTATTTCTATTGTTTGTCTCTTTCTTTCTCGAGTCAAATTCAATTCTATTTCGGTATTCTTGGGTGATGTTCATTTGATTTACTTGAGTGATTGGAATCGTTGAAGAGGAGGAGAAGCAATCGGCGAAGAATGAGAGTGAACCTAAGGTACATTCATTGCACTTAAAAACAATTATGGAATCGTCTTGGGATATGGAATAATAGATTCGATTTCAGAAAAAAATCTGAGGAAAATTTGTAGAAAAATAATATCATTGATGTGAAGATTATACATTTTTGAAGGATCTAAGCTGATTTTGAATTTTGAATTTTGGGATTGGAAGTAAGCTAGTCACTTTCTTGTTCACTTGGGTAAGAGAAATATTGCAGAACATGGATATTTGTTTGTTTTGGATGATGAGATAAAGAAAGAGAACAAAAAAACAGTTTATTTGAGCCATGTGGATATTTGTTGAAACTTTCCAGCATTTCTTTGAGCTTTCGAATTTCATGATGAAGTAGAATGTTATGTGAGTATTATTGTCCATTGGTACATGTTTTAGTTTCTGCTAACTGGAACTGTTGCGCACAGGAGGAGAATGAAGTGAAGCCTCAGGGATGGAGAACTGCACATATTAGGAAAAAGCAAGAGTGGCAAAATAAACTGAAAAACTTAAGAATTGGGAAGAAAGAAGCCGAAGATAAAGAGAAGGTTGAGGATTCAAGTTCAGCCATGGCTGCACCTTTCTATGACGAAAATTTATTCATTCTTAAAGCAAAGCAAGAACAAGAAGCCAAGGTATTAATGATCTACCTTTTCAGATCACGTTTTGCTTTGCTGCTATTATTTGCCTCTAGTCAAAGATTTTGTTTGCTTCTCCGCGGTTGCATGATTATATTTTCTTCGAACGCCAATTTATAGGCATCTGATGTCGGCTACTTGGTAGAATCTCTAAATGCCGTTGATGTGAACAGTATTCCTCGGGCATCCATTGTGAAGCAGCTGGCTGTAGCCATTGAGTGAGTCTTGAGACAAAAGTTTTAACACAGTTTAAATCTTTTCTTCTTTTTTTTCTTTTTCATGTAGTTTCTAGCTATAAAGTTTTCAAAAAGTTCAATGATACTCACTGAGGTTTGAATTTGTAATAATCCATAAGGCTGAAGTATATGTATTTACAAACTTTTCTGTATGTTTCGCTCTTCTTTCTCATTATGTCCTTATGGCTTCTTTTTTTTTTTCAGAGCGGGAAAAAGGGCTAAGACTGTGAAAGACTTTATTGCATCGTCTGGAAGTTCATCACCAGTGAGGGAGAGGGGGGGCTTGAGCCTCTCTGCCATGAAATCGCTGGTTCTTGGTGAAAAGGAGGATAAACTTGGTTTTGATTCAGGGGATGAGGAAAAACTTGTTTCTCTAATAAATGCCTTGTTTAATGTTGGTAGGTTTGCCTTACACGGGGAAATTTTTCTTCATCAAACTATATTCCAGTTACTGCTATTTATTTTCCCACTGTTTTTAATTTTGACAAATTATTTACAGATAGTAACTTCCTCATCAGAATGATTGTCTCTGATTTGGAGTCTCCTAGCAACAGAGCATCTTTCGCTAAAGATCTTCATGCTGCTCCCCCTGGTAGCTTTGTTGTTAAGCTAGCTGAAGTAATTGGAAGTTTTACAACACCAAAGAGAATGGCTTTGTTCTGGTGCAGGGTTGTTGATGAAGTAAGTTATTGTGTTGGAGATCTTCTTTGGCTTTAAAATATCCTTTTCACACTTCTAGTTGATAACCTCTCTCAAATTATCTACATGTGCAGTTGAGGAGATTTTGGAATGAAGAGAAACACATACCATGTATACCTGTGGACGAGAATCCCGATTTAAAAAGTTGCCTACTTCACCAATGGTTACAGGTTATAAACTGCTGTCCTACCAGGAAAGCGCGCTGTGTAGCTGCTTCTGAAGCATTAGATGCTGTGATGAGGCAAGCCAGTTCAGCCGATGAAGAGTCAGACGTTTCAGAAGCAATGGGTTCTCCGATATCTCTTTTGTATGCTAAAAGTAACACTGGAGAGCTCATACTCCGCCTAGGCGTTTATCACCAAGTTGAGAACTTAACAATGTTGGAAACTGGTGAACCTGTGTATGCCCCAATAACGCAGGTTTGTAACTTCCGTCATAGTTGATAAATATGCTGCTACGTTCTCTATCTCTTTAATTCCTAGTGTTTATATCCATGTAGGAAGGTCCGCTGTTGACAGAAGATCTTATTAGAGAAACAGAGGAATTGGTACTTCGGACAGGGAGGTGAGTGCAATCGTTTATTTAATGTAGTTTTATATACAATTCATATGCCATAGAAATATGTTTTCTATAGGTTGTGTAAATGATGTATACGGTACAAGTTTGGGATGGATCATGTTTTGAATGTGAATTGTGAAACTTAATCGATCTGCTTCCGGATCTTGAGTTGGTGTTATAAAAATCCGATACTATCTGCTACTAGATGGAAAAATTGTAGACATGTTATCTGGCTTAATAATTTCAATTCATTCATTAATATTTCAGACATTTTTCAGATATCCAGTTATCTTGATAGATTATTGGATTGTTGTCTTTCTTATGGTTCAGCATGGGGGCTGGATGTTCTCAACTCTTGTCTGACATGCAGGCTTTCAAGGTCATTATTTTAAAAGTGAAAAATCTTATTGATGTTGGAATATAAGTACTTATATAAGGAAAAAAACTGTACCTGATCTGAAAATTGATTATATTTGTACCTCTATTAGGCAGCAAATCCTGGCTGTATTTTGGAAGATTTTGTGAGATGGCATTCTCCTCCAGACTGGACTGAAAATGATAACTCTTCTGGAGATGACTCTTCGCCCCTACGAGGCCAATTAAGTATCCGGATGCAGAAAGAAGGTGCGACCTTTTCTCATTT
>JAHZTW010000001.1:105943301-106076345 GCA_020283515.1 Alliaria petiolata
ATCAACAAATATATAGGTTCGTTAGAAAGAAAATTTGCCATTCTCTTTTGGAAGTATTACTTTTGTTCATATAATATGCAGAAAAGCGATTCGAAGTTGAAATGGACCTTAACAACAACAGAAAAAGATGTTGAAATGGATAAGGGTTTAGGGTCTATATACACACCCCACTCATGCAATCCAAGTGGAATACATGAAAGATGAGCAAAACTATATTTTTTTAACATAAAAAGGTGATTAAAGAGGATTTATGGTGTAGTGAGTGTGTGTGCCAACGACAACACTTGCACCTTTTCTAAAGTCAACCTTTTAAATCTATATAAGTCATTTAAATGTTTAAGCAAAGAGTCATTTAAAACATTTTTTTTATTATTATAAAATCGTTAAGACACTCAAGTTGAGTGTCTCCATTGGAGATGCTCTTACAATGGCTCTAAATTGGTCTGAACAAATTATTGGTGTTTGTCTCGTATGATAGTCGTCTTTTTGTTTTATGACTTGGGTGAAAATTAGGGGATATATATGTCTTCGTTGAATTTTGTTTGTAAATCTATATTTTCCCAAAAAAACTTCAAATAAATTGGTGAGAATTACAAGTGTTTCAAAAAAGCATTTGATGATAATGTGATTTTATATTTTTATCAGATTTGTTGGATCAAAAATCTAAAGTAATTATTAATACCTACAAAGGTGATGTGAATATCGTAGTTGGAAAAAAATATAGTTTCATATAAATTTAACAATACGTTAATAAAAAATCCATACAAAGATAGGTAGCTCAACCATTCAAAATTTAGCAATTACGATATAATTAACGAGTCCTCTATTTTTTTTTTTTTTTTCTTGTATGGTAATTGTGTCAATTGGTCGAATTATGGCAATTTATGCACGTAATTTATCACTGATAATTAATAGTTGTAACCAGACCTTTTTTTATCATAAAAAAGTTTGATATGTTTTGCCCTTTTTGCTCATATATATAAAGATAAAATGTGTTTGACTTAGATGCATGAGGTCATTTTGACATCAAAATAGAGTCATCCTTCATCACCGATTCACCATCAACCTTTTGGACATTTAGTGGGACACTTAAACCTACTTTTCTTTAGATGGTTTATTTGCTTGGTACGGTGTTGATTAAGATAGTTTTAGGCATCAAATGTGTGATTACTTTTGAGTTATATCTTTTGATTTCAAAATCAAGATGACAAAAAGTTTTCTATCGAAAATATGTTGATCTTTCAAAATAGACTTACATCTAGGTATCGATCTTTTGAAGCAAACTGAATTTAAATCAGATTAACAAGTTCGATTTGAAAGTTTTTGGTTATTCAAGAAATTATTATATAATTGAAAAGGAAGAACAAAAATTGATTTAAGAACTACTATACGTTGCTTAACTAAAAGACAAGTTATAAAACAACAAACTACTTTTTTCCAAACGTATACATCAAATAATAAAAAATCGAATTTGGGACGACTTCGATTATGTGTAATTAAATATATTAATGAAAAGCATCGATATAGAGAATTAAGATAAAAGTCAACGTGAATGAACTTGGTCAAGAAATACCAAACTTTGCTTAGTGTGTAGAAAGTAAACGCCAACTTTGGTTATAAACCCCAAAAAAGTCTTATGCTTTCACATTTGAATGAAACTCCTTTATGGTTTTGGTAAACACAAAAAGAATATTAAAACAAAAGAAAAATAATAGATAAATGTTAGACCAAACTAAAATAATTGGACTTTGTATAAAGTCAATCTCACGATGTAAAGTGGTTTCCGTACTTCACAATTCCATTACAGAACACACATATCAACCGAGTAACCGACGACGACTTTCCCCTCTATATTACCCCACCTTTCAAAGTTTAACTACCTCAAGATTACAAGTAAATTATCATTTAATAATTTCTATAAACCTTAGTAGGTACTAATTTCTATAAACCTTAGTTGGTTAGTTTCTAAATTTTAGATTTTTTATGGTTATATAACAAATTCACCCTATAAAATTTAATAGTTTTTTTTTTTTTGATGATTTGGGAAATTTCAAACCTCCATAGATTCCAAACTAATCTCCGTGGGAGTCCATGGATAGACCATCTCTCCGAATATTCAAATGGGACGAAAGTAAAAGTCCATATCCGTATTAATAAGTTGAATTCCATCATCTAATCATCCATTTTGTTAACTATTTTGATAATTTTTATCACATAAGTTTTGTTAAACATTTCGTCCGTGTCTAGAAAAACAAAACTATACCCCCACCACACATGTTAATTTCTAAAATATATAAATCATAACTTTAGTAGTATGAAATGATCATCTAGTTGACATTGTTTTAAATAGAATGTACTTGACTATGTAAGGAGCGCTCAATGTGGAACCAGATTAGTCAATAAGCGATGACAAGTCATAACGGATGACATAATCGTCATTTTTTTTTTTTTGTGGAAACAATTACTATCGTCAAACTCAAACCTTATATCACCTAAAATATGCAAAACGTTTTCTTCTTCATGTTATAAAAAAAAAAAAAATTGAACTACGTCACATGTTACTCTTTAATCGCCCACTATAGTTTTCGGTGTAATTGCCAAAACGATGTCGAATCGATTATGATAAGGAATCTAAAAACAGAACTTGTAAATTGTAATGTGGCCAAAGAAATGGTTTTTCTTGTTATTATCACGAAAATTATCGTTTTCGGGTACAAAACCATCTCCAAGATGATCATAATAAAGAATTATATTATCTTCTTCAAAGAAACTATTAGAGTAAAAATAAAAAATGTTGTTCTCAGTGGAAGAATATTCCAAGAACGAGCTGTCTTCTTGATCCCAGATCCAATTCTCAAATCCTCCAACTTCGTTTTCCTCCGATGACGTTGCTTCAACGCAATTCACATATTCTTCTTCGTCACGTTTCTCTACCTCTCCGATTTCGTTTCCCCTAACTTCAATCCAACCGTCCTCCTCCTCCGCCGTAATCCACTCTGTCTCGCCGGAGTTCTCATCTCCGGCGAGTTTCTTGATTCGATCAGCCGGTAAAGACTCCCGTAAATTCGAAGAATTTGCGAATGGGTCTTCGTGATCCGCTTGAATTAATCGACTTCTCGAGGTCTCGCATAAATCCCAGAAACCTTGATCCAACACAGTACTAGGAGAAGAATTCAGACAATTACGAGACTGAGTTTGAGATTCGTCGTCTTTGTCTTCTTCGTCGAGAAACGGGTGTTGAAGCAATTCTTCAACAGCCCATCTCTGTTCCGGATCTTTTCTCAGACAATTCTTCAAAAAGTCTTTACCTTTCTCCGATAACCACTCCGGAATCCCCGGAGAATCACCGGTGAAACCAATCTTGTAAATCGCAGCGACGACGTCGTTTAACTCCGGCCAAGGACTTAACCCAGTAGCCATCTCTATCACCGTACATCCCAAAGCCCACACATCAGCCGGAAAACTCTGTTCTTCACCACGCGCCACCTCCGGTGACATATACGCCGGTGTACCGGAAAATTCCAAGCTCCCGTTTTCCGCCATTTTAGCACAGCCCAAATCGGCGATCTTCGCAGTTTCTCCTCCGATCATAACATTCTGGCTCTTCAAATCGCAATGAACAATTCCTCGATCGTGAAGATACATCAAACCTTTCAATATCTGACGCGTGTAGGATCTAATCGCCGGCTCCGGCAACTTCCCGCCGGCATTCTTGATCAAATCGTGAACACTCCCGCCGGAAACATATTCCATCAGGAGATTATACATCAATTTGTCGTTCTCCCTCGTCAAATTAGACCCAATGTACTTGACAACGTAAGGAGAGCTCAAATCCGACAAAATCGATTGTTCTCTCTGCAAAAACGCCGATGAAGAAAACTCAGCGGATTTGACGGCGAAGAATTCGCCGGAATTTGTTATTGCTAGTGAGACAGTGGCGGTTGAGCCTCTGCCTATGATTGGTCCTCTTATCCAGTTTTGTTCCTCCATTGGAGCAAAGCAAGAAAAACAGAGGAGAAAGAAAACAGAGGAGGAGATAGATAGAGAAATAAACTTGTAGAGATAGAGAGAGAGAGAGAGAGAGAGAGATCTCAGAGGTTTTAAATGTTTAAGCAAAAGAGTTATGATGTGATTCTTTATATACACACACTCACACAACACAACTCACAATTGTGGTATATTATATATGTATGTGTGTATGTATATGACTTTGGCATGGGGTTTTGGTGTCTTAGTTCAAAGTCTGAACAGAGATGACATTCTTTTAATTTTTATTCTTCTCCTCCAATTATTAAGCACCAAAACTTTTTTACCTTATCTTCCACTTTAATTTAATTTTAGATTATTGTTTTCTTAGATCTAATTCAGCCGTTTAAGTTCGAATTCAAAATGCGAGTCGTTAAAAAAGATATAAAAAAAAGACTTGATCATTGGTAAGTTCTTCGATTAAAAAATTAAAGAACCATGACTTAATCATGTTCTTGGATATATGAATTATAAAACAAAAAACGAAACAACAAAAATTAAAGAACCATGACTTTACATTTACCTTGTTCAGAAGATCAAAAGAAATTTTGATCATTAGCTATTTATTTTGACCTCAAAGAAAAACCATGAAGAAGTGTTAAACTGTTTTTGGTTGGTAGAAGAATGGCACATAATTCAAGCACAAAATTACAAATGGAAAAATATATATATATATTTTGAAATGGATAATTGCCTATGAAAGTTTCAATCAGTTTATCCATCAGATATACCCTTAGATAAAGACATAATGTTCTAGTTATGTAAAGTTCGTGATAAGAACTTATGATTGATAAGTTTGATAAATATGGTATTGTGAAATGAAATGTAACAAAAACAAGATCCTTATTTAAGATAACTGACGTATGCATTGCATATATGACATTTTAGTAGACTACACTTTTGTATTTTAGAGACTGAAATGTCTGTAAAAATAGATAATTTCTTTTTGTAATGTCTGTAATTTTTTGTTTTTATTTTTTGGCGGCATGTAATGTCAGTATTTAAATTTTTTTTTTTTTTTGTTTAAAAAAGCACTGTCTAACTGTTTGATCGAACAATATTTGAACATATGCTGTCATTTTATACGTGTTAATTTCTCTTAATGCGTAAAATATCATATATCCAAATTAATAATTTACTAAATCACTAGTATCATTTGTTTTAGGTTTTTGACATCTAACAAAAACCACAAAAAGTTGTCAAACAAAAATTATAACGTATTCTAAAAGTTTTGTTATCATCAATTTTCTGTATGTATAAATGTATACATNGTTGCTATTTGATCAGGTTAAGGTGTACACTAGCCGGAAAGCACTAGCGCATTCTTTAAACGACACGAAAACAGCGGTTAAGCAGCTAAACAAACTCTGTCTCTTATACACATCTAGATGTGTATAAGAGACAGATTTTTTATATATATATTTTTAAAAAGGAAAAATAAATTGCTAAAACATTATATATGCAATTCAAAAATTATAAACGGATATTTAATAACAAATATATAATAAAAAATTTGTGAAAAATATAAAATAAAATAAGAAACAAAAATATCACACATCCGCGCGACGCGCGGACCTTCACCTAGTATAATAATAGTATAACGTTGCTGCTTTCGAGTCTTTGGCTCAAGTGATATGGATTCTTTTATTACATTTTTACAACTGTCTCCAGAGCCGTGCTTATAGGCTTACTAAAAAGGCATTTGCCTCGTGTTGTTCAATTAATATAAAAAATTTAGTGTTTCCAAATCCCAAAAATAGTTTTAGTATAGTGATTAATTTACACTTTTTGTCAAGTCCTTCCCTCAATTCAAATCTATTGTTAAAAATAGTGTTTTTTCTGCCAGGTAAAAAAGTTATTCCTAATTAGTTTTTTCTAACACCACTAATTTTTGATTCATGATTTTAACATTTGTTCCCCATACAACAATTTTTAATTATGTTCAGCAATAGTCCAATATTGTTTTTATTATGAAAATTTTATGAAAACTTTTATGAAAAACTTTATAGAAAACAAATTACGTAATAGATTTTTTCATTTTATTTAAGATTTTATCTATTATTATTTGAAAAAAATATATATATTTTTGTTATTTGAATTTAAATATAAATTTACGTTAAAAAAAAATTAAACTCGTCTCAATCCTTTAAAAGTCTTCGCACGGCACTGACTGTCTCATGAGTACATGGAAACAAAGACACCATGATGGTCTTGAAGCCTTCAAAAATCCGGTACATTCTTCTGCGTAGTACGCTTCCACCTCACGTAGAATACAAGTACATAAACGAGAAATCCGAGTATAACCATCATCAGTGCCGTTTCGGTAATTTTGGTGGCCTAAAGTGAAAAAAATATAATTATGATAATAAATCATTTTTTATAAAACTAAAGTATGTGCTTATTACTTTGAATGTTTTTAAATCGAATATCTTAGAATTACGTAACATATAACTTGGAAAAAATAAATTCATAAAAGCATTTTATAATTTTAAAAATTATGATTTCTGTAAATTAGTTTTTAATTTCCAGAGAACTACAATTTATATAAATCTACTATAATAGTTTTATTTTTTAAAAATATATAAAGTAACAACAAGTTTATAACTTTTTGGGACAACTAATTAATGATATACAAATATATCTAACATCTTGACCATAAAAGCATACATTTAGCGTAATGCATTAAGTCATGGTGAGCGAAAATAATAAAAAGGAAATCATATAATCAGTTTCACCAAAGAAAAATCAAACATGTGGCCTTAAAATTAACACTTATATATTTGTGGCCTAAATCCAATGCTTCATATGTTTTAAGCAAGGAACGGGCCTGAGTCGCCTGACCATCATGTATATAAAGATGAGCGATGTCGGGATCATCTTAGGCCCGAGATCATACTTCATGTAAAGCAAAAGTGCATAACAATCAACGAGAGGCAACGTAATACATACATACCACCAAGTGTACGCTCTACCACTACCAATTGGTATGAGTATAAATGTCAAAGCAATAGCTAAGAAAAAGGCTACAGTATTGAATCCCCATAGGCCATAGTAGCACAATCTTGGATAGAAATTCATTTTGTGTTATAGGGTGGTCATTGTCTTCCGGTTGAACCACGGTTTGATAAGTAGCTGTGATTATCAGAGCTGTTATCACGAGAAGAGCGTTCCGTGTTCCATCTGACATATGACTCCTATAACGTGCCATTCCCGTAGAGCAATATTCCCAAAAAGAGACTGGTGTTCTTAGGAAGCAAGACATTGTTTTAACTTTGGATAGAGAGTCCTTGGTCTTACATACCCCTCGGAGTTTTGTATCTTTGACTCTTTGTTCATGTGAGATCCATTGGATCGTAAGACATCAGTTGACATAAACAACAACACTAACATAATTACTAGATACATGTGTTTGGTCACGTCCTATAAATACTTATTACTAAATTTATTTGATAAATATATAGTCAATACAAAATTCGGTAGAAAATTTTAGTGATGCATGAAAGTAATATCAATGAACCTGATTAGGAATACATGGCAATTGTAAGTTTTTCTTTAAGAACCCTTCTTCAAAAAAAAAAAAAAAGTTTTTCTTTAAGTAAATTTGGCAATTGTAAGTTACATGAATAACCTGATAAATTTCCCCGATTATTACGATGAAAAAATATTTGAAAGAGTAACCAGAACATTACATAACAAATATTTAGTCATCATTTCAAATATTAAATTTCAGTGTTAATTTCACATATTTCTAGCGTAGTAGTTATAATTAAGAGGATTATGTTCTGGTCATTATACACATGTTATTTTGAATGTTTGAAAAATATAAAGGAAAATAAAAGAGTTTTTGTAGCTGTGTGGAATACGTTTATACAAAGAGTATCAATAAACTTACAATCAAATAAGAATAAGGCTCTCAACGGTCTGCATGCGAATGTGGGCTTAATTAGATCATAGTCGTGAAGCCTTCAAAAAAGAGCTCGCTTTTGGGTTCCGGTACCTTCTTCTGTGTAGCCATTTTCCATCTCACGTATAACACATATACATAAATTAGAAATCCAAGTACGAATGCGGCCATCAAGTATATGGGAATGATGAATAATAGCATGAGATCCATATACTTCAAGAACATTGAAAGCGCATAAGAACAGATGAGAGGGAATGAAATGAAGATATACCACCAATTATATGCTTTACCAACTGGTAAAAGTATAAATGTCAACGCAATAGCCAAGCAAAATGCTATAGTATTGAATCCCCATACGAACAACGCATTTATTAGAAGTTTTCCGCCATAATGTGTTTCATCTTTTTCCTGCGGTTGGACTGCTGTTTGGTAAGTAGCTGTGATTACCAGAGCTGTTATCACTAGGAGGGCGTTTCGTGTTCCGTCTGACATACGGTTCTTATAACGTGCCATTGCCGTGGAGCAATATTCTAAGAAAGTTACTGGTGATCTTAAGAAGACAGATGCTGTCTTAACTTTTCTTAGAGAAGCTCCGCTCTTACCGCCCGAGTTTCTTATCCTTTTCTCTGTATTCATGTTCATGTGAGATCCATTGGTTCGTAAGATATCAAGGGCTGTCATACCACCTTTGTTCTGGATGTTCCGGTTCAACAATATGCATTTCAATAGCTGTTTAACTGCCTGTAGTAGAAGCTTTACGACGACCAATCATTAGGAAACTCTAACATCAATGGTTACAGAAGAAGATAAACAGTCTTAAAATGTGGATCTAACCTATATAATTATATACTTGATTTGTTTCTTCATCATTTTAATATGAGATCGAATTTTGAAGAAACATTGAATGATGAATGTCGAGAATGCATTTCAAATTATAAAGAAGGATAAGAACATATGCATGACTTTGTCTTCTTGTATAAATGCATGTTATATTTGTTTCAAAAATATATATTTGACTTTGTCTTCTGGTATAAATGCATGACTTTTGACTTTGTTTCAAAAATATATATATTTGTTTTTGAAAAATAAAATGTGTTAAAATATTATGTTTACTGTTTACATATGTAAAAAACATGGTATTTTAGTTTTTCTTATCAAACATTAATTTATTTGCAAATTCTAATTTCTTCTTCGATTTGACTTTAGCGTTTCATTTGCAATTTGTAAATAGTGTTTATGACAATGAAAACTTATTTTTAATGCAAACACACATAAATCGCAGAAAATCAAGGTTAGAATGAAAGAGCGACTAAGAAACGGGAGCAAATACCTTTTCTGCCAGCACAACGAACAAGATCAGGTTCAAACTTGACTAGTTCTAGTGCTAACTGAACTTGACGGTTCTCCACAGCGAGATGCAAAGGACTTAACCCGGATGCGTTTAGTTTCTTGGCAAAAGATGGCTTTAAAACCAATCAGTTCCATCGCAAAATCTGTCTTCCCGGTAAATGAAGCTTCATGAAGAGGTGTGTGGACAAAAGGTAAAACATCAATATATGTTCTGTAGAATGATTATATCGTTATATATATATTACTTTCTTAAACTTGAGGGTCTAATTGATAAAAGCTGTAGCTTTAACTTTTCTGTTGTAGAATTTAAGTTGTAGGCTTTTTTGATCTGTTGTATGATTTTGCATGTGATAAATTTTATTTGTAAATACTATAAATTTTATATAATTTTGTAAAAAAAAATGATACATGCTATGCTTGAAGTGTCGTATCGGTTGCAGAGTGATTTTTTGTTTTTTGATATCAAGTGACTAATTCAAATCTAATTACATACATGTTCCCAGCATTATTTATGATGATGGGGCTTAGATACGCAATTTTTAATTCATTCACGGGGGCATTTTTAGTAACATCGGACAAAATAAATGTTACTTAGCGTAATAACTATTCAATTGTAATGAAAAATAAACTTATTTACACTCTTTTGACACGTTAACCAATTTGAATTTCTCTTTCCTGTATATTACAGGGGTGGAATATAAAGTTGCTTCTTCGAGTCTTTGGCACAAGTGATATGAATTCTTTTATTACATGGGAAAAAAGACATGGTCTAACATTTTACCCAAAAAAATAACAAAGACATGGTCTAATTGGCACAAGTGATATGCATTCTTTTATTACATTCTTCACAAACGCTTAAAAAGTCTAAACCATGTTCTTGAATCCTTCGGAAATCAGCTCAGTTTTGGGTTCCGGTACATTCTTCTGCGTAGTTCGCTTCCACCTCACGTAGAATACAAGTACATAAACGATGAGTCCGAGTATAGCCACCAAGTATACATAGACGAGCGATGTCGGGTTCAGCTTCGGCCAGAGATCATACTTCAAGTAAACCGAAAGTGCATAAGAACAAACGAGAGGCAGCGTAATACAGATATACCACCAAGTGTATGCTCTACCAACTGGTAAGAGTATAAATGTTAATGCAATAGACAAGAAAAAGGCTACAGTATTGAATCCCCATAGTAGCACAATCTTGGATAGAAATTCGATATTTGAAATTATTATATGTTGGTCATTGTCTTCCTGTTGATCCGGTTGAACCGCGGTTTGATAAGTAGCTGTGATTATCAGAGCTGTAATCACGAGAAGAGCGTTCCGTGTTCCATCTGACATACGACTCCTATAACGTGCCATTCCCGTAGAGCAATATTCCCAAAAAGAGACTGGTGTACTTAGGAAGGCAGACATTGTCTTAACTTTGGATAGAGAGTCCTTGGTCTTACCCCCGGCATTTTGTATGGTTTTCTCTGTATCTTTGCTTATGTGAGATCCATTGGATCGTAAGACATCAAGGGCTGTCATGCCACTTTTGTTCTGGATGTTCCGGTTCAGTGGCATGCATTTCAACAGCTCTTTTACTGCCTGTATGTATGTAGATGTTTCAAGGCGACTATTTATCAGACAAGTATAGATGTTTCAAGACGACTATTTATCAAACAACTCGAACACAAATATTGATTCAATGAAGATGAAAACGTATGAATTTAAAGGAGTTTCACTCTACAAAGATGTTAGGAATTTTAGATCTATTACTAATTGTATGTGGTCATAGATATTAGTTTATATTTAAACAACTTAAGATGATTACGGATAAAAGTTATAAGAAGTTGAGAGTGTGAATTTCAGACCATTTCACTCTACAAAGAAGGGTAAGAGCATGCCTGGTTATCATTCTTGCGGGCTGCTAGGTGCAAGGCCGTGTTGCCTTCACGATCACATCTGTTCAGGACGTGAATCTCGGTGGACAAAGCATCACTTTTACGCGTTCTTTGCATCCACCCTCTCAAAACTTTGAACTCTTCGTATCTATCGTTTATAACTGTAATGTGTAAAGCAGTTTCTCCATTTACATTCGCATCTCTAATGCTCTCAGGACATGCTCGAAGAAACTCTGTAAGAAGATCGACGCCACCTTTTTTTGCCACAAGATGCAATGCTGTCATACCTGTCCTTATACAATAATTAAAACAAGAACAAGTAACTTTATATTATTTGTTTCAAAAATATATTTTGTTAACCTGATAAAAAAAAATTCGATGAACAAAGAAGAATTAAGATCTTGAAGTAAATTACCTCCTCTTCCACGAATACGAATAAGACTGGGATCAAATTTGATTAGCTCTTGTGCTAACTCAACTTGGTGGTTCTCGACAGCGAGATGCAAGGGACTAAACCCACTCTCGTTTAACTTCTTGGCAAAAGATGGCTTTAGAATCATCAGTTCCATTGCCAAGTCTATCTTCCCAGTAGATGAAGCTTCATGCAGAGGTGTGTGGATGAAATGTAAAACGTCGACTTTTTGAAGAATACATGGATCCTCTTGAATAAGAGAATATAAAGCATTAACGTCGCCCGATTGAGCAATCCAGAGCAATCTTGGATCCATTTTCTTGGAATTTATTCTAGTTTATAACGATTCACACAAATTAGTTACGAATTAGATTTTCAATTCATGTAAATATCGAATGAAACTTATATCACTTTTTTTTTGCTAAACAAAAAATCTAGATCATAAGATTCTGAATAAACTTTGATAAATTTTATAGCGGAGCAATGAACCAAAACGAATCAAAATAGTTTAGTATTTCAAGTGTCGTGTTTCTACTTGTAATCACTTACACAAATTTGATCAAACGAGGGGTGTTAGTACCGCCGAGTTTCTTCTCGGATCTGTCAAACGGATCGTCTCTGCTTTGATTTAGTACTCCGTACGTGTTGTCTTTTGAAAACCTTACTACTTGCTTCACAAGAAATGAACTTCTGCCTCTTTTATAGGGTTTTGTATACTGGCACTTGATCATCATCACACCAACTTAAATAGTTGCCCGCGCATGTAACTTAAAGTTGGATTCGATACTTATCTCTAAAATATAATATTATAATGTGCCTTCCTTATTCTTAATAGTTTACTTTTTTCATATTAGAATTGGATATATATAATATAGGTAGGTATATAGGTTGGGTTAAACCATTTTTTTTTTATGCTAGGTACAATATTTTGAAAATAATAAAACTAAAATATTTTACTTAGACCTTAATTATTATTTTTTGGTCCAATACGAGCTTTTATCATATATAAGAGCTTTTATCAATTAAAATTGTGCTCTTCTTTATTTGATATTTGATTCTTATTCTTACTTTTTGTTTCCCTGACAACCCACTTATTTTTCTTTTGATTTCATCATAACCCTTTGAATTTTATTAATTTGTTATAAAACAAATTATTTTAATAAATTTCTGGTGATATTTAACGTTTTATCATCTTATTGGAGCAAATCATAATGCGACAAGGTATTAAAAAGTTCAATGTTAGATTTGTGTTTTTTCTGAGAAAAATGTAATGTACTGTATGTAAAACAGTAAGGTGTATATTTAATATATATTAATGTAAAACAAGATAGAAATATCAAGAATTGAGTTAAATTTGTATTTAGAATGTAAATATTCACGAAGATTCAGTTATTTTTCACGAAGTAAGTACAAATTTATGATTTAAGTAAATATTTAACCAAAAAAAAGTAAGTTTGAGAGATAATCTGAAATAGTGGAAACTTTTTTTAGTGGGAAATTCACTAACACCGCTAGCTTAAAATAACATCTTTTCTTTAAGCTAGCGGTGTTAGTGACTTTCCCAACAACTTATGATTAAATAAATTTAAGTCAAAATATGCATAGTACAGTGAGATGAAATTATGAGATAAAATTAAAGGAAAAACAAAAAAAACTGCAGTAATGGGTAGAAAAGGTCTGTGTAAAAACCGTAGAGATTAAATACAAAAAACGTTTTGATGCAGATGTGTTTGTTACACGTGTATGAAACGTGTGACATGTGTATGAAACTTAAAATGTCTTCTTAAGAATATATATATATATATATATATATATATATATATATGCATCCTTTTGAATAAAAGCAAATAAGCATCGATGCTATCTGATTGAGCAATCCAAATTAAAGCAACCTTTAAACTATACTTACAAAGAAAGAAACTTATTTTTTACTTTTTTGTTAACGAAAGAAAAATAATTATAAGGAACAATTCAAACTAGTCGAAGCAAAGATCCAAATATGGCGACATAAATTGTTGTCGATTGAGATGTCATGTGGTTATGATCCCCACCGCTACTTATATGGCAACATAATTGTTGTCGAGTGTGTAGTACGATCCACCGCGCTACTCATGTTGTTGTTCTTAGATCGCTGAATCCACCAGAGTGGGATTATCAAATCCAAAAACTAAACCAAGTAGTTTCATCAAAATGTTAGACTTGTTAGTCGATATCACGAATCGGTTCTAGTACATCTAGACAACAGATGCAGTGATGCACTATTAGTGTCGGATCTTCCATGTACAAGAAAAGGCTATTGGGCAATAGAAGGCCCATATGAATTGTAAAAGCTCAAACTTTCATCTCATTATCCCGTGATGCCCAGATAAATTTAAATAAACCTAATGCCCGATATCATCACTTTTAACTTAAAAGTTTTAAGTGGAAGTACAATTTTACACAATGATCCGGAAGAACGACATGCTTAAAGATTTATCATTTGAATTAAATGCTTTTTATCTTAATAGATTAGAATAAACAGCAGAACACGTTAAATTTTTGGAGGAGAATGTTGGAGTTGCAACATGAAAAGTTGATATATCAAAATAGAAATTAACTCTCTAAGGTCTAAGCGCTGATGAAATAGATTGAAAACGCAATGACACTTCTTATTGATGGAGACTTAGATCCCACTTCTTTGGTGTCGGATATGCCACATTCATAATTATATAGTATATAGTATTCGACCACAACAGCATCATGCTGATCAGATGTAAACAAGACGAAACACATGAAGATCCGAGAAAAGAGAGAACCTGGCCAAATTGTTAAAGGTCTGTCCACTCAAATGACTCTCTCTTTCTTTAATTTGCAAAACAGAAACCATACTTTCCAAATGGAATTGAACAAAAAAAAAAAAAAAACTTTGTTTATATATATTTATAATTAATCTGTAATATATTTAAAACAAAAACTATACTATATGTTAATGCTAATATGCATACATACAGTGGAGCTAGAATAATTTTTTACCGGGGTCATTAATACAAAATACTAAAAATGCAAAACAAATATTACAAAATAGATCTTATATAGTTTTTGAATATCTTTTAATAATATATATACTTTAAACATATTTCTTTTTGAACTTGTGAGACAGGTTTAATAATAGGTTGTAGTTAAAATATTATAATTTAATTCATAATTTAATATATATTAATAGCAAGTTTATATTGTATAGTGGTTTTTCTATAAGCTATTGTTGTCTTACCCAATTTTACTTAGCATTTTAAAAATAAAATTTACTAAAGATTATTTAAATACATTTGAAAACATTATAAAAAAAACCTATAATAGTTTATCCAAAAAGTTTAAGGAAGTACTCCTCAGACTTTCTAGTATAATTGGCTAAAATTTATATAATAATAAACACATATTCACAGTTTTTAATTATAATTATGGGTCTATTTTATTGTGTTTAGATTCTAATATAATTTTGGGTTCAGTTTAAAAGGCTTAAGTAAATATTTTTAGTTTCTGTGAGATGGATTTTGATTTAGTTTAAAATTATAGGGGTCAATACAAATATTTTAAGGGGTCAATATAACAAAACTTCAAAAAAATATATTAAATAATTGAATTTTACAGGGGTCAGTTGACCCCCCTCCTCCTCAAGTGCCTCCGCCACTGCATACATATATATTTGTTGTTTAAATCCTACTACATATTAATTGAGAAGTCACTTTAGTTAACAAATTTGATTTGTCACTTGCACAATGAAAGTTAGTGTATTTCAAAGATGACATGTCAAGTTTCCTAAAATAAACGAAATATTTTGATTGGTTGAGTTAAAATTAAAAATTATAAAATTAAAACATTAATACACTAGATTATAACATTAAAATAACAAATTTAAATTAACAAAAAAAATAATTACTATGATTTCAATTTTTTTTACATATATTCATAATAAATTTCATAAAATATGATTACAAATTTTTTACAACAAATATATATTATACTTTTATATAAAATAATAATATATTATCCAATAGGATAGTAAATACGTTATACCATTTTTATCTCTTATTCTTTTTTAAATAAATAAAAAGTTTATATCATACTCATATACAGTCTCATTGTATATTGAGAATTTGAGATAAGAAATAAAATAAAATGTAACCGGATAAAAAATAAGAAGTAGAAGTAAAAATAAAAATAAATCTCTACAGTTTTGTTTTTCAGTAACACTCTCGTGATTTGTTTTACGGAGTCATTTAAAATCTTAAAAAACAAATTTTATAATGCATATGTGTGCATGCCAAGTTGCCAACCATAAGAAATTTATTTTATTCATCAAACCAATTCTTCAATATTGGAATCAAACCAATTCTTCAATATTGGATGAAGAGAGGAGCGGAGAGCTACCGGAGAATTTAATAAAATATGATTTAACAAATTTCATAACAAATATATATTATAATTTTTATTGAAAAGTAAAATTACTAATAGATTATCCAATGTACTATATTTATTTTCATGATAAAGTCAAATATTAAATTTTAAATTTTTAAAAAATTCTTTGTAATTTTTGTTAATATTTAATATAAATTTTATTTTGAAACCATATATCATAAAATGCTGAAAATAAGAAATTTTGATTAAATAAAAAACGATAGAAACAGTTTTCCTGATTGTTCTTAAAAGGCAAAAACTGCATCGTGTAAAAACATAACGTTTGTTAAACACTAAAACTGTATATTTATAAAAACATAACGTTTACATAATATATAAAAAATTAATCAATACTTAAATATTATAACTATTTATGTATATAAAAAAAATTATACATGTACATGCGTGCAGGTCAAGCATAAAAACTAAAAAAATTATTATATGTTTTAATATTTTTCAGTTTATTTAGTTATCATATTTACACTTTTTATCTAAAGAAGTATTTTAAAATCTTTGATAATGGCTTTTTATCTTCAATTTCTATTGAAATATATAACATTTTTTATTTGATCTATCGTTATTTTTTATTATTAAATATTCATATAATGTTATTATTAATACATAATTAGTATGTACGAATTGATCAACTTTAATATACAGTATTAATTATATATTAAACATATAAAATATTTTGTAGTCCGCACAATGTGCGCACCGATCACCTAGTATATATATATATCTGCAACGCCACATTTTCGACATTTGTGATTTTGCTCCCTCTTATACAAATACTAATTTTTTTTTTTTCAACAAACAAATAATTGATCAAAATGTATAACCACAAATATTTTACGGAGCCCTAACGTCAGGCGTCAGCTATATACACTTCTTTTCAAATTCGAAATTTCAAGATTTGAAACTTGGGGTTATTAATTATCATTGGGCTAGCAGATTCAGAATTTTTTTTTTCTGTCCTCTGCGGATATTGATGAGTGGGTGGCTTTTGCAGATAGAACTATTAAAAGCTCCAATTGAAATTTTGCATGGGATAGAATTTTGTCGTCACCTTTGACGTAAACTTTGTCTCGCTGACATTATGTATACAATGGACCATTTACTTTATTCATTTTAACAAAATGCCTAATTATACCATTAATGTTATTTTTTGTTCTTGTTTGCCATGTCTTTTACCCCATGTGTCCATGTTGTACGTAATCTAGGACTCAAAGGGGATGGATCCAAAAGAAAACGAAATTGTTTTTGGGTCGTCTGAGTACAATATAGTATGTTATTGTACTACATATATTATGGATTATCAATGCTGTATTAATGATATGTAACTGGTGTGTAAGAAAAGAAGTTAAAAACATCAAAACACTTAAACAACATAAATGTTCCATATTGAACATTCAACAAAAGATGCAAAACATCCATGTTCCAAATTTTTTGAAAAGGTTTTTTTTTTCGTCGAAAGTACAAAATTCTCTTGTAATTTCTTTGTCGATAACTTTTTACTGAATAAAATTTGGCATGTAGTAGCACTTTTACCAACAGGCCACCCGTGAAAACTAAATTCTCGTTTCTGACACATTTCGCCATCTATCTCTTAATCACTGATTTTCACATCAATATAATACGCTAAAATACAAATTTATCTAAAACATAATATAAACAAAAAATATATTTTCTTTGTCTTCTTGGTATTTGGTAAGATAGTTAAAATCTCAAAACTTGTCAAGAAAACAAACATCAATCTTGAATCCCAATTTCACTTTGCAAAAACAAAATGGTAAAAACTAGTAGTAATGATCAAAATCTAGATTCCAAATTCTATTGATTTCAATTCTCATTATGAGATACACAAATTTATCAACAAATATAATAGTTCGCTCTTTTTCCAAAACAAAAATGCTTAAATTTTTAGGACTTGCAGATTACCACAAAGCAAGGAAGCAAAGCTCTCGGATTAAGCAAATAAAGCTCCTCCACATTTGTATACAACCCAACTTTCCCGGCCAAAGAATCAAACCCACTCATCAACCCATTCATCTCCTCCACATTCTCCACCGGCCGATGAACCCTCCCGGCGATAACCCGTCACACAATCAACACTTTCCTCACCGTCCGATCATCCCCAATCTGATCTCCGCCGTTGACCACGATCGACTCAAACGCTCTCCCGCTCGTCGACGCCGTGAAAACCCCGACCCCGTTATTCTTCTCCCGTTTCGCCGAGAACCCGTTCCGTATTATCCGGCAGACGCAGCATTTCTCCGCCGTGCAGAGTCTCGTCGACCCGTTTATCCCCAAACCGCAGGCGACGGTGGTTCCGTGGAATCTGAGCAGCTCGTTCCCGTCGGCGAGGCATCTCGGATGCTTCTTCTGGAGTTTGCTCGCTCTGATCTTCACCGTCTCTCTGTATTCCTCGAATCGAGCCAAGGTTTTCTGCATATTGTGAACTTTCAAGACTCGATCGATTCTCCCACATTGATTCTCTGATTTTAGCCAGCTCGTTCTGCAGATTATCTCCACGATTTTCCTTGACGAATCGCCTTCTAGGAGCTCCGTCACTGCAATTTGATAAAGTTTCGAGCTTTAAGACCTAAATTGCATATTTCGAAATCTGAAAATTGAGGGAAATTTAGCTAGATTTTGAACTTTTTTGCTTTGAAACACTGATTTCATAACTCCGATGGTGAAATTAGACATTTTACGAGCTTCGTCACTGCAATTCGGATAATTCTATTGATAAAGTTGAGATATTTTTTCAAAACCTAATTGCATCATTCGATGATGAAATTCGAAAATTGGGAAATTTTTCCAAAAATTGAAAACTTTATGCTCTGCATAATTTAAATGGTGAAAAAAATTCGGAGTTTGAATTGGTTACCGGCGTGTTTAGAGAGATGATGAGCTTCTGCAGCTTCGAGTTTATTGAACTGTTCACCACATTTATGGCAAGAAACAGTTGAATTGCCTCCATTGATGGGGGAATCTCTGTTCATCTCCAAAGAGACTCTCCTGTTTGCGTGAAATCCTAAACCTTCTCCTCCTCCTCCTCCTCTTCCGTCTCTCTCCGTCAAAGCAAACGAGCCCTTTCTCGCCGTCATCGTCGACGACGCTTGGCTCTTGTAAGAAGCGGAATGATTCAGGTAATGCATCGGCGTTCCCGGCCTCAACATCCCTACAAAAGTCGTCGACCGTCCATTTCCCCCTCCTCCTCCTCCGCCGCCGCCGCCGCCGCCTGATTCCGCTGCTCCGGCAGGTGAAGCCATGTCTCCGACGCCGGTGATCTTAAGCTCGCAAGTGGAGTTACTGAGTATAACCTCGTGAGTTATGGGATTGAGAAACTCGTTGCTTCCGATAGAACGAGGACTACTTATCGGCGGTTTCTCGAAATGCCGTTTGCTCCCATGGATTACGTCTTTGAGATTCGCTATCGATCTCGAACACCCCGATAAGCCACCGCCGCATCCGGCGGCGCCGGCGCCGGCGTTAACGCCGGAGATTCTCTTGGTGGAGATTGCTGAGAGCTGCTGCTTTGTGGATTTGGGGTCGTGGACATCGGATGGTTCGGATTTGCAGTGGAGAGATTTCTTGAGAGAGAACCAAACAGTTGGGATGTTCTTCTTGTTCTTTGGATTAATGGTTTTGTTGTTGTCTCTTTGAAGATGCTTCTTCTTCTTCTTTTGGCTTCTTGTGCTTGAATCGTCCATTGTTGTAATCCCCTTTTCTCTCTCTCTCTCTCTCTATCTTCTTCTGAAGATTTTTGGGATTTTATTGGAAGTGATATTTTTAAGAAAATAAAAAAAAATTAAGGAAGAAGAAGCAAAATTGGCAAGTGAATATGTTTTCTTGTCTTATGAAGAAGATACAGTTGATTATATTAAATGAGATGGTGTTTTTTTCTTTTCAACTCAATTAAATGAGATAGTATAAAAAAAAGACAATAAAAATTGAAAAGGTAAATAATACAAAAATGTTTTTTTTTTATTACTAGTAGGCATGTACGTGCATATGAATCTAAAGAGATCTTATAATGTCTCAACTCACCGATGTAATAACACGAGAGAATGTTTCCTTCATTTACTATTTTGCGATTCTACAAGTCTATATGAATCACGATCATGAAATAGTAGTCTCATTTTATACATTTATCCCTAAAAATATAATTAAGCTAGATTTTCCAATGAACTGAGAATTTGGAGTTTTGTACTGATAACCTGCATTTGATGCACGATAAATTTCATGAATTTAGCATTTAATATTATTCATACCCTCTTTTAACTCTAATAAGTAAAATAATTTTGGTTTTAAAAAGATACATCGACGATCTTTTTCCGCTAGTTACCGTGTAGAGAAATCTTGCGTTTTTATCACACTTCCAAAACTTAATCACAGTAATTAATACGAACGTCAATCAATTAGATTGTGTGTGGGCAGGTTCACATTAAATTTTTGATTTCTAGGATTTAACTGTGAGGTTCTACGGATTATACCACGGTTAATCGTCAAAGTACAAAATAAACAAATGTAACATTTTTGACGAATCCAAATCCAGTCCAACATTCGCAGAGTTTTATTTTATATTATAGACTACGATTTTATTTTGTCCGAAACTTTTGTTCGGGCTAAAACTTAGTCACTTCACTATTCATAAATAAGTTTATCCAAGTAATGATGACAAATTGTTGTTCAGTGCCACAACTAAATGATAGATACTAGAATCAATAGCAGCATAGCTACACGAACTTAATTTGAAATAAATTGAAAAGGAACATTGATTTCAACTCACTTCTTTCCGCTAGCATCTGTCAATTCACTCTCAAAAGACCAGAAGAGCAAATGGAGTATTCTGACAATTCTTGGATGGATAGTAATCAATATAGTATTAAAATTTACTATATTTCTTTCTTTTTTTTCTCACTATAAAAATAGAATTGTCAAGTGTCGCATTTTACGAAGAGACGAAGTATGTGTTTAACGTGTTAGATGAAACTAAAACCGCAGCGATATATTTACATAACACCAATTTTACGTTCCCTCTATATATGTCTCTAAAGATGGAGGAGGACAATATATAACAGTTTGTTAAAGGATCTAAATAATTGTCATATGAAGTTATTTTGATCAAACTTGCAAAGTGCATTTAATATTGTTTGTAGAAATCGCAAAGGGTAGATAAGGAATGGGGGTGAAGTAGGTGTGGGTGTCGTTATAGCCTTATTGAATTCAAAAGGAAGACATTAAATTAGAAATTCAATTTTGAAGCATATTGATAGATTTGTCCTTCTGGGTTTCCCAGTTTTGCCCTAAACCCTATAACCAACAGGACCATCATTTCGACCACACCACATTGACTGGTCTGCCCCAAACTTTGATGATATCTTATGACTTAGATTAATAAATGTTGCTGAGATAGAACATGTGAAGTTGTGAACACTTTCTTTGGTTTTTGATACCGAGGAGATCCTGGATCGAAACCCATATTAATCCACAAAACATGTAAAAAGATCGATATATTTATATAAATCAAGACACCCACCCACATTAGTCAATCACTGTATACACTAAAACTTTTGTTTTCATGTTTTTTTGTTTGCTTAAACATATTTATTGCTTTTAATGATTCAACGTTAGTTTTAAATGATTTGTAATTCCTCAACGTAATATAGTGATCAAGCATGATTCAAATGTCCCATTCACGATGTTGATGTATGTACACCAAAATTTGAAACATTTCACAGAAATAACATCTCAGCCACACAACAAATAAGATTTTTTTTTCTTCTTTATTTTTTTTTATCAACACAACACATAAAAATTACCGTGTATTTATATCGTTTTTTATATCATTTCATTTTTTTAAGTTTTCTGGGTATTTATCAAAAAATAATTAAAACTTTTTCAATGCATAAGTCCTCGAGTTAGTTGCGACTTAGGGCCTGACTAGTTTAAACGCAGCTGTTGCGGTTGCGCGAGTCTGTGGAAGCGGGCGATTGCGGTTAACAGCGTTATTAAGCGGGTTGTACAACTGGTACAACGGTTAGAAACAAGTGCATTTGCGGGATATTTACGACTGGTTAACTTGCGTGTGTAATAGCAGTTAAACAATAAATTAACAATATAAACAAATTTTATAACTATAAAAAATATTAAAAACCATATTATTATAAAAAGTATAAAATTATTAATTAAACATAATTAATTATAAAAATTATTACTTTTATTTCTCAATTTTTTAGTTTGGATGAAAGTTATGATTTTAATAGAAATTTTTTTTTTTTTTGTATGGAGATGTTAGATGAAAAGAATTTTAGTTGTTATAAATACATTAGTGACGAAGAGAAAATTTATCAAAATAATTAGAGTTTATAGATCTTATACATATAAAATTATGAAATATTGTTAATGAATATTAAAAATGTCAAATTTATTTATTTATTTGTAATTATAATATTTAAATCTTATTTTTTAAAAGTTTCTTATATATATATATATATATCTTAATTTTAAATAAATTTTGTGTTTTTTTTAATTTTTAATTTTTTAGTTATCCACCCGCAATCGTCCGCAACCGCAATCGCACGCAACCATAAATGCTAGCTGGAATGAGCTTTTGATTTTGAGCGATACAAAACAGTAGAAAGCGTTTTTGTTTGCGGGTGCTAGCGGGAAAACCAATCAAACCATATTCAACTTACGAATTTACAAGGTTCTATTGGGCCTACAACTGGATTTAATATCAGATACATAATCATATCGTAGGCCCATATGTGGCCCGTTAACTTCGTAACTTTTTTTTTTGGGTCAAACTTGGATGTATCCAGCCCATAATATATCCAAGGGAATATAAATTGAATTTATTTTGCCTGAAAATTTTGGAAATTCCCTCGTTTTTATTCGTACGAGTTCAAAAGAAACAACACCAAAAGTCAAGCGGTGGGAGAAAAACCTTTAAATCCGAACCTTTGATTCGATACCAATCGACGGTTTAAAAGGTTCGATCCGCGTAGTCTATTCTTATTGGTCAATAATTTATTTAACAACGCATATATAAACTCACGAGGTTCGTTTCTCTCTCTCAATCCTTGTTACTTCGTCAAGAGAATTTTCAGTTTTGTTCCTTTCTTTTTCTTTCCCAGAAATTTTCGCTAGAAAAGCTCCTTGGCTGTTGAAAAATGGCAGGTCGCGGAAAAACTCTTGGATCCGGTGCGGCGAAGAAAGCCACATCTCGGAGCAGCAAGGCTGGTCTTCAATTTCCGGTGGGTCGTATCGCTCGATTCCTCAAAGCCGGAAAATACGCCGAACGTGTCGGAGCTGGTGCTCCGGTTTACCTCGCCGCCGTCCTCGAGTATCTGGCCGCCGAGGTTAATATACTTTCCTTCTCTTTCTTATTGCGTTGCCTAATTTTATTGGTTCCGTCTCTGTTTTTTTTGTTTTTTTTTTTTTTTTTTTTTTCTTTTTTTTTTTTTTTTTTTTTTTTTTTTTATTTTATTTTTAATTTTTGTTTTTTTTTTTTTTTTTTTTTCTTTTTTTTTTTTTTTTTTTTTTTTTTTTTTATATATTTTCTTTTTTTTTTTTATTTTTGTTTTTTTTTTGTTTTTTTATTTTTTTTTTTTTTATATTTTTTTTTTTTTTTTTTTATTTTTTATTTTTTTTTTTATATTTTCTCTCTTTTTTTTATATTTGTTGTTTTTTTTTTTTTTATTGTTTTTTTATTTTATTTTTTTTTTTTTTTTTTTTTTTTTTTTTTGTTTTTGTAATTTATTTTTTTTTTTTAATTTTTTTTTTTTTTTTTTTTTTTTTTTTATGGTTGTTTTAATCTTTTTTTTTTATTTTTTTTTTAGGTTCTTGAACTCGCTGGAAACGCAGCAAGAGACAACAAGAAGACCCGAATTGTTCCTCGTCACATCCAGCTCGCCGTGAGAAACGATGAGGAGCTAAGCAAGCTTCTTGGAGATGTGACTATTGCCATCGGAGGAGTGATGCCCAATATCCACAATCTCCTCCTTCCCAAGAAGTCTGGACCCTCTAAGCCACAGGAAGATTAGGTCTTAACACAAGATATTAGAAACACGTCTCTCTCTTCTTCTGTTTCTCGCTTCAGATCATATAACTAAATAACTAGCTAGAACCATTTTGTTTTCTTTGCATTTCGATTGCTTAGGGCTTTGTGTTTCTTCCTATTGTTTTGGGACATCTTGTTTCAGTTTGTGTGAATATATCAGTGTTTTACACACATGCTTCTAAACTAGTTTTTTACAAATCAACGAAGTTCATAGAGCCTCCTTCGTCATCAAGAAACTCCTTAGCACTTTTTAATTTAAAAGTTGGGTTGCTTTGGTTGCAATTCAAAATGAATGTATAATTTAATTGATAGTAATGTTACAAACACAAAAGGATTACACTTCTATGGCCAACAAGATTCAAGTAGAAGAAATGAAATGTGTGTTTCTAAAACTAAAGATGACAACTGTTAGTACAAGCTAAAGAGTGTGACAGTGTAAGTCAACGACTCCATTGCTTTTACCCCAAAAGTTCTGATTGTTCATCTGAATATCAGCGACTAAAACCTGATATCTCTGCGAGTTAATGCCATTCCACTCCCACCAGACAAAAAGATCATAAGAAGCTCTCAGCAAAACCGCAGAGTATTTGTCCTAACAAGTAACAAAACCCAAGATTGTATCTTTTTTTTTTTTTAGTCTGAATCTGAACTAGACTGATCCATGCGTCTCTCTGTAATAGCTGGAAACAGCTTCTGTCTAGGGTCTAACGAAGGCGGTTGTCTTGGAGTTTCAGAAGAAGCCGAGGCTGTTGAACCCTGTTTCCTGGCCATCCTTACGGGTTTTCCTCGTGCTTCTCTGACTTCTTTGCAGGACTTATCTAAGATTATCAAGAAATCTCGCACAATCACAAACAAACGCAATCCTTCGTCTTTTCCAGCTTTGCCATGGAAATAGTCCCCTGTACTTTTCACCAGAGCCATTATTCTCTTCTCTTCCCCTAGAATCGGCATGATGCTTCCCTCGGCGTTTTGAATGAAATCTTCAAGGGCTTCACGAAACCCACTCTCCTCCCCTGAACTCTTCATCTCTGAGTTGACAAAGTCTCGAGCTTTCGACAAAGCGTGACCCATTTTAAGTACAGTCCCTGTTAAACTATCAGCATCGATGTTTGCAGATTTCTTCACATGTTCGAGCTCGCTGCCCAGGCCTGAGACTTTCTGAAGCCCAAGATTGCGGTAATTCTCTTCCATCTCTTCAGAGGTTTCCTCTGCCATTAGATCCTCTGTTTTGACACTAGAGAAGCTTTGGCTCTCTCTGATAGTACGCGCAGCTCTCATACCTTCAGTCCTAATTATCTCTTGAACAACGAAATGGAGGAGCGTTGTTTTCCCATCAGTTCCCTTCACGTCTGCTAATTTCAAAAGAGTGTCCAGCTTGAAAGCATGAGCACCACCCCTAAATGTACCATCATTCATTCGGTTTCCGGTCTTAAGAACCGCCTCTAGGAGCTTCAGGAACAGCCGACTTCCCCTAAGTTCTTTACAAGCAACCTTCCATATACACCAAAGAAGATGCATTTAGAGCAGAGAAGCAAGAGAAAGCTTTGATATCAACTAGAAGTGGAAAAGAGAGAGATTCTTGAGAAAGACTAAAGAAACTTTGATCTCTTTTTCCAGAACATAGTTTTTGTTAAGGATTACGAAACGTACCTCCAATGTCTGAAACGACTCTTTTACAAAGGCCATTTCTTCATAGAGTGTACACATAAATAGAAGTGCCTCTAGACGCTTGAAAGCGAAAGGGATATCAACTACTGCTTTCAGTAATCGTTCAGCTGTTCCTAGTTGAGCTATTTCTCCACAGTATAATCTAAGCTTTAGTTCTTCTTCCGGTGTTGGTGCCATCTTTAACAGAGTCTGAATGAATTCTACAGGAAGCTCATTTCCTGATTCAACGAGGATTATGTTAGAGAACACATTGGAGACTACCAAGTACCACCTAAACTTAATTTTTCTATTCCACATAGGAAAAGAGAAAGAAAAAGGTTTACCTTCACGAAGTGCATCACACACTTCTTCAGTTGTCGCATTCAAAGCACGCAAGAGAATCGATAGATTTTGTCCTTTCTTTGGTTCAAGAATCTGAACAAACTGAGGTAAAGCAGCTTGTCCAGAGGATCCCTTCTTTTCGTTTTTATTCTTGTCTGCAGCTGCATATCCAAATAACGACTCTATCATCTCTTCATTGAACCTGGGAAAGCATCAAAAATAAGTTCAATTCAGTAAATGTGCCAAAGTTATAAACTTTCAGAGGAACTAAAAGCTAAAAACTCCAAAGCTATGACTTACTGGAAGGATCCTGATCTTATATCATTCCAAACCATTGAATGTTCTGGATTTGCTTGCACTTTATCCCAGAAAAATGGCTTCAGCTTTGTTTTGGGAGCATCATCATCTGATGAATTTGCTGGCCCAGAAGACGGTCGGGGAGCTTTTGGTCCCAGGCTCATCGGTGGAGGTGGACGTGGTCCTTTTAGTCCAGGAGCACCAGGAGGAGGTGGTGGCCTAGGCCCACCAGAACCAGGTGGAGGAGCTGGAGGAGGTGGTCGTGGAGGACCAGCAGAAGATGGCATTGGCGGTGCTGGAGCTGGCGGTGGAGGAGGAGAAGCTTGTGATGCTTTTTTTGAGGATACCTTAAGGAATTTGGGTGGTTCCGGTGGAAGAGGCTCCACTTTTCCAGAAGGAGGCCTCCCTGAAAGTGCAGAAGCCGTTCTTCCAGGTGGAGGCTTCAAAGGCGGAAGCCCGTGATTGCCAATACCATTATTACGCATTCCTTCGTGTGACAGCCTTTCTTCTAACGAATCCGAATTGTCAGAGTTACTTCCATCGAAAGACTGCATTTTTCCTTGGTTTGAGTAAATGTTAAAAGATTGATTACCCAGCTTTCCTCCTTTGGCAGATCCACCATAGTTGATGGAGGAACCTGAAGAGAGAGAAAAAAGTGTGTTTTACTCTTTATATATTCAAGAAACTTTCTGTTTAGATTAGCGCCGTGAGGAAGTGGAGATATTATTACCAACAGAGTAATCACTACTGCTTAAACTGAGAAGAGGCCGTTCATCGTTTTTCCTGCCTCCTGAACCTCTTCCACAAACCCTGGTGCAACATAAGAAGAACAATGCAGCAAACAAGAACGTAGAAACTGCAGTCACAACAACCGCGATTATGATTGTTTTCTGATGGTCCTCTTTTCTTTTCGCAGGTGAAACAGGTCCAGAAGTTGAGTTTTTAGAACCGTTTTTCTTAGCAGGAGGAGGGGATCTCGACGGTGGAAAAAATGAATTCCGCGGAGATGGGGATCTTGGTCGAGTAGGTGGTCGTCTACTACGCTTAGGAGGACGGGAAGGGGAAGGGGAAGGAGAAAGCGATGAGACAGGTCTAGAAGCTAGATTTCTCCTCGGAGCATCAAGCATAGATGAGGAGAGCTCGAGATACTTGAGGTTATGACCATTCAACTCTCCTTGATCTTGGATACAATCAAGAAGAGTCTGCTTCAGATGGGAATGCTTCAAACCAAATAGCTCCCAATTATCCTTTGATCCTGGGAAACATAAATTGAATACTGCGACAGCTTCCTTCACACAATCTGAATCTTGCCAACAACGCTGCGCCCATGATGTTTCTACCTGTCAAACATTGTACAAAAGACAAGAGACAAAACAGCTTTATAAGCTACAAAAAAATAAATTAAGCATATCATTAACTAAGAGACAACCAACTATAAATCCAAACATGATTGCAAACGGCGTATCCAGACTATTTTCTTGTGTGTAGACTAAGCGTTCTGAAATAATCTTAATCTTCTTATAGGGAACATGAATCGAAACCAAAAATGCAATCTCAGCATCTAAAACCTATAAACTTTGAGCAAGAAACAGGCTATTACTCGCAACTCTCTCTGGATAAAGTCTACTACAGAGCTACAGAATCTCCTAGCTTATACAATTTTAAACCCCTAACAGATAAATCCCAACAGACAATGACAGTTAGTTATGATGTTAATAAAAAGAATCAAACGAGCTTGGAAAGCAAAAAGGGCAAAATTTACCATTTGTTCATTGACCTTCCCTGTTGATGGAGCCATGAATTGACTAAGAAAAGTCTCATCTTTCTCTGAATGCTCTTCCAAGGTTATCGCCAAGAACCCAGAGATCAGAATCAACCAGAAAACCAAACGAGCCCAATTCTTATTACCCATTCCTCCTCCTCGAATCATTCCAAGCATATCTATTGCTTCTCATTTCATCAGATACTCCAAAAGGCCAAGGGTCTCAGATCAAATTGCCCAATGTAATAATAGTAGGACGATTTTACAGGTTTTTAATGCAGACCCTTTTGCTGGAAATTCGATAAAGATCGAAACTTTTAACACAAAAACAAAAATCAACAACCCTGAGTTTTTGGAGCTGACTTCGATGCAATTTCCGTGAAAGACCAATTCAATAAAGCTTCAACAATGCCTCCAGATCAATACACGTTTCGAGAAAACAAGAGACAGCACAAAAGGAGAAGAGTTGGTACTAATGATTGCGGCCAGATCCAATTTGACAAAATGCTTAATGCGATTGTAGTCGGTGCGTTCAACCAAACCAAAATTTTGACCAGAGAGACCAAAAAAGTTTCAACCTTTTTTTTTTCTTTTCCGAGAAAAGTCGACGAGATAAATTCACGGAGAAATTAGCTCTCAAGCTTCATACAAAATTCTCCGAAGCTTTTTCGTTCATTTTTCTTTGTCAAAATTGTCCCTCTTTTTTTTCCCCCAAAACTCAAACACGCGAGAATTACGTAGAGTTATTAATATATTGGGATAATTTGTTTTTTTCTTGATTTAATATCTAAAGGTAAGAAAATCTAAAAAAAAATCATATTAGATGAGATTTCTTATTATTGTTTTTTTTGTGTAAAATGTTAAGATGAGAGTTACTATTAGTCAATGTTAAATGATAGATTATCTTTTTCACGATTATTTTAGGATCAATTGCTTAGATAATCTTATGCACGCCAAAATGATCCCAAATAATTTTTGTTTGTTTTTATTTTTTTTTATAGAAAAAACTGGTCTGTTTGTATCAAGTTTTTTCAACCATTGTCGAAGATATGACGAGATATGCATGCATGATTCAAATTGTCTCGAATCTCTCTATCTACGTGCATTTACGCTATTCCTTTCACATCTAATTTTCTTAAAAAATGTTAAAGAATTACAGATTGGAAATTCATATTTTTGTTTTGTTAAAACTTGAAAGTTGTAGATTCTCTCACAAGAAACTATTCTTTCCCACTTAATGCGCGCGTATAAATTGAATGAGTTTGCATCTTTGGCTACCAATTAAAGTTCATTAATATTTTACAAGAATGCACATAGAGTAGAGAATCTGTATATTTTGTAGAAAAAGACTACAAATTATTGTGATCGAAAGTTATGTCTTTTGTTTTGATTTAAAAAGGTGATGGCCACTTTTGATAATTATGAACTGCATCGATAGCGTTGTGCTTGGGGGAAGCAACCGCATCAGTTTATTGATTGGCATAGACTGTCATGTGTGTCTATGCCTAATCTTTGAAATATATAGAAAATTTAACTGTCTTTGGTATTTAAGATGTTGACATTGACCAACAATTATTGAGATTGCAGATAAAATTTGAATACAGACCTAAGTTCGAAAGACGAATCTTCAACAATTATACTATCACAAAATAATTTAATAATAATTAAAAATTGTTGTTAAAGTGACTAAAAAGGTAAATTATTGATTTCGAAAAATCTACTAAAATTAGCATGGTATGGTGCAACTAATTTTGTGTTTTGTTATGTTTACATAATCCTAATAATACTGTGTTTTGAGCTTGATATAAATAGATTTAAATATTTGTATTGTTTCTTCACAAAATCACAAGCGTTATAAATAAATCCTAGACAAATAATATGTCTCAATTTCGATTTTATTTTATTTTACCTAAAATATACATCGTTTTTTCATCCGATTTTTTTTTATAAAATATATTTATATGCCCTTCAAGGATCACAACATATATTTTTATAAAATACCATCTTCAGTGTATAAGATGAAGAAACAAAATGGTATGGCTCAAAGCAAATAAGGAAAAGTTCTAAACAATTTTTTTTTAAAAAGAAGCAAATAAGGACACATTTCTTTGTGACCCTTCGAGCAATTTCTACGTCAAGAGAACATATTCGTTTCTTCACTTTAACCACGCCAAAGTATTGTCACAACGAAAGGAGAATATTTCCCAACTTTTTCCCTTATCTTCGTATAATTTTTATTCTTTAATCTGACTTTTGGACCTATCACGTCAATGTAAGTAAAAACGATATTTAAATATGCTACAAATACACCTCCACATAAACATTCCTTTCATCAACAAGATGCGTCTTTTGATATTTATTGTGTGTGTTAATTATAACATGCATGATCTGCCGACTATTATTATTACTAACTAATCTTTTGATCAGTATTGCTAACTAAACACCAATTGCATTACAAATCAAATTATTTTCAAATGTTACTGATAAATTGATAATGTAATGTTTCAATTATAAAAACAACATTTGATATGAAATGGTAATATATATTATATTCTCTCCTTTTTTTTTCTAACGTCCACGGTAAAATTTACTTGAAATTCCTTTCGTAAACTTTTTATATCATTTTATATCAGCTACATATGTCAATACTCGTACTATAAGAACAAAACCTTGATTCCAAAACTCATCACACACACACTTTCCTTTTTATATTCGTCTCAATCTCTCTCTCTCTTCCTCTCATGACGAGTAGTAGTGGAAGCCTCAAATTAGAGATCCACGCCGACGATAAGACGCCGGGAAAGTGGAGCGTACCGCTCGGCGAGGAAGTTTTCCGGAGGTTCTTGAGCGGCGGAGGAGGCTCGGAGAAGGCTGTGTTCGGCGAGGGATCTCTTTTCAGCCCGTTTTTGTTCGGGAAGTACTTTGATCCGTCAGATGCGTTTCCATTGTGGGAATTCGAAGCGGATGTTTTACTGGCGAGCCTCAGGAGCTTAGGACAGTGTAGAGTCGATTGGTCTCAAACCGATCAAGCTTATGTCCTTAAATCCGATCTACCCGGTATATATTTCTTGCGATCAATTCTCATATTTATTTTTCTTTGCTTTTTAGCTTTATCAAGAAAAGAAAAAACGAGATTATATATGGATATAAATGGAAATGAATTGAATCGAAAACGTAGTGGTGTTGTTGTAGAACTAAATATTATTTGATGAAAACATAAACATAAATCCAAATCCAAAACACACCATACCGATATTTTGGTTTTACTTTAATTAATCACTATTTTATTTTATACGTATATCGCAACTACGTATTAAGTTAATGAGGAATATGAAAATGAGTTGGAGAATATCAACTGATAAATTAAAAAAAAATTATGTAGGTTCCGATTGGTAACATGTATTTTTAAAGTTGAGTTACAGTTGATGTTGTAATTCGGTGTAAGTTGCAGTAAAATTATGTGGTATAAACAGTATATTTAATTATGTGGTAAGTTTGCGGTATAAATTTGAGTTAACATTTTTGTTAAAATAGATGACTGGTAACTTATCTGATGTATAAGTTGCAGTATATATTATTTAAAATAAAAATAACAATAATAAGTTTAATAATAAGAATATATTATGTGAATAGAAAGAAAAAAAGAAAGAAAAACAGACTTTAAACTGCATTATTATTTATTAAAGATTTTAATAAAAAAATAGATTAAAATTTTTAATATTAATTTAAAATACATCAAATTAAGAAAAAAAACTTTTGATAGTAGTAAATAAAACAGATGTTGATTTTTTAATGATATATGTTGTCAATAATTAACTAAAACCATCTATATATTAAAAAATATTAAAAATCATAGACCATATAAAAATTTATTCAAAGTTTTTAAGAAAGTTGTTGACTAAAAAAAACAAAAATGTTTAGTTATTAAGAAAATAAAATAAAATAATTTTAATTGACCAAATAAATTTTATTAACAAAAAAATGAAAACACATAATTATTTAAATTAATTTAACAAAAAAAAAGATCTAAAAAAAAACCAACTTAGCACTTAAATAGTAGTGATAACTCAATTTTCAAATCGTCACTTTTTATAACATTAATTTAGTATATCATAATTCAAAGAACTATAGAATTATTTAAAATATATAATTAACAAAAAAAAAATGGTAACTCAAACTTTAACTCACCACAATTTGCATGATTTAAGAATTTTATTTTAGTTAGCAATTTAACAAAGAGATAACTCAAAATTCTAAATCAAGCATAACTCATCATAACTCAAACTCAAAATCAAAAAATCTAATTTGCCTCTTGATTGGTAACATTTTTGAATTATGCTCTTAACTCAAAATAAATCAATAGTAACTCATGTTACCAATCAAAGCTGTAATCCTTTTCTTGAGGGTTTGAAAGAAAGACTGATTAAATTTTTGGTATTAGTAGTGGTGGGGAAAAATAACGTGCAGGTATACGTGGACGTTAACGCAAAAGTGATGGAGATTAGTGGCCCATGGAACGGTAACAAGAAAACGGCGACCAACGGCGACTGGAGAAGTGGTCGGTGGTGGGAATACGGCTACGTCCGCCGTCTCGAGCTTCCCGGCGATGCCGACCCCAAAAACTCTGAAGCTTTCCTCTCCAACAAAGACGACTACTCTTTCTTAGAGATTAAAATCCCCAAGACTAATTCGAAGAACAAGTTTTAATCTGATACCATGATGAGTATTAAGTTTAGTTTTTTTTTATATAACTATACCTATAATGATTTTCTGTGGTGGACACAATTGTTTATGAATGATATTATATTATATATATATATACATGCGTATATAATACATTTGATCGAAAATCGCATATTTTAACAGGAGTCAACTGATTTACTGGAATTACATACGTTAAGCAAGATGCATGTCTTCGGGGTAGTAAACGAGAATGATTTTTATCAAGCGAATAGGGTATTAAACATTGAAGAATATCTTAAATTCTTAATGCCCTACTTAGTCTTTGTTGCTCATGCACTTGCTCTCACACACAAAAAGAGGAATAGATGCAAAAAAATCAACATTTTTTTTTTAAAAAAAAGTTTCATTACTCCTTGTTTTTAAAAAAAAAACCCAAGGCTTTTTAGCTTGTCAATCTCCTATTCTGACTTCTGATATTTACTTATTTTTTTCTTCATTTGCATTGAAATTTAATTAACCTTATAAATTTGGTAATGAAGATTAAATCACTAAAAAATAGAATGATGCATTTAAAATATATTATATAATATTTATATGATTATGATGTTTTAATTTTATTTACTTTATATTTAAGTTATATTAATTTTTTAAATAGTTAATTTTTATATATAAATAGTTGGATTAATATTTATTTGTGTTATTGATGGTTTTTTAAATTACATCTGGTATGAATCAATAAGGAGGGGGTTGATGTGTCATCTTTTCATCTATTATATAGTAGATGTCCAACCCAACTACTCTCAAAATTTCAAATTATTACAATGAAAAATCGTGTGGATCTATACAATATGTTGTTGTCTCTAAGATAGGTTTGATGTTTTTTCTCTTTTTTTTTTGTTTAAATTGAAAGGTAGTTGTTTAGCATATTTAATTTGTTATAAGTTTGTTGATACCTTTTTTATATACTCATGTCACCAATAAAAAATAATTTTATTTTAATTTAACTGTGTGGTTGACAAAAACAAAGAAGTGTGATTCTAAAAAAATTACAATGAGAAAAATAAATTCAGGAATCAATGAAAAATCACGAAATTGAAACCAATTTTTAAGGAGATAAATTACTTTTTGACCACACAAAAAATGAGATACATCTATATATACTCACTCATATACACTTCTCTTTTTTAACTTTAAAATATTATCACACACACACAAAAAGTTGACAAACAATACAACCTTCCAATTCCTTCGTAATATACAAAATGAGTAAACTATTTCAATTCTCGGTCACCGTTCTAACTATTTTCACCATTCTCACAGCAGGGTTGTATTTATATTTACAAGTGTTTTAATATTTTATAAATAATCATTACAAAAATAGAGCTATTGTTAAAAACATGTTATCTCCCTAGAAGATAAATTCAATTATGTTTTGTCAAATATGAATCAGAATCAGATAGCGGTTTTTTTAATTATAGAATTATATATTATAGCAAGTTCAACACTTTTTCTTTTACAAAAAAAAAAAACAATCCTTGCCAAATATATAAGACGGTACAATTGTATTGTCTTAGACTTTAAAACACGGAAACCAATGATATTATAAAAGTTTTGGTAAATAATTTGTTAGTCCTATATTTCTTACACTTGTATGATAACTTTGTAAATTATTACTAGTTTCATGGTTATTCATTCAATTCACAATTTTATTTAATTACTATATACACGTAGTTATATGTTCACAAAAGAAGGTGAATCCACAAATTAAATCAGAAACACAATTACAGAATTATATCAATGCAAAAACAATTGCAGAGAATTTTTTGTAATTTACATCTCCAATATGGTGCATGTTAATCACAATTTAGTCCAACTTTTTAACCCGCCAAAACAAATACAAAGGTAATTTGGCATCTTAAATTACATCAACTATCAACTTTCTAGTAAAACTTATTGGAAAAATCTCATAAGTACCAAATTCATAAGTACCACTTTTGCAATACATTTTCATTAATAATCTAACATTTCTTATAAAATAGCATAAATTTAAAATTTGAAATCTGATATTTTAAATTTTTAATATCGTAAATAATATATATACATTAAATAAAATATAAATATATTAAGAACAAATATCCACAGATCTATAAAAGAATTGTTGCATGAACTCTTAGAATATTTTAAGTTAGATTTTTAGTTTATATTAATAACGGTAAACCAAAATAAATGAAAATTATAATATAATGCATGATATAATATAATAAATATTAATTTGCTTATAAGAAATATAAATAGAAATTTTATATTTTTAATTCTTTCTTGTTTTATTTTCCAGTTTTTCATTTCAAATAAAAATTTTACATTTTCAATTATTTTTTGGTTTTCTTTTTCAGTTTTATTGACTAAGTAAAATAAAAACAAAAATTATATATATATATATATAGCTAATGATTTTTAGGATGTGTCAAAAACCTAATTGGTACAAGTTTTGTACTTGACAAAATCTGATAAATATATTATTTAACATGTGTTGCGATCGTTTTAATTAGCAACTATAAAACATCAATTTTTATAATAAGATTAATTTTTTTGTTAAATTTAATAATTTTATTAATTTCTCATAATTATTTTTGAATTTTGAGACACAACAGTTTTTTTCCACCATATACTATACTCTATTATTTTTAAATATAGAATATTTAAACTATATTTCTATTTGTTTCATGAATATTGACGTCTTTTAACTTTCTATGCAAATTTATATCATATTTATAATATAATACTATTGCTAATTAGATACACTAATAATACGTTGATTTCTTGTTCTTTCCAATAAAAATCAATAGAATAAATCAATATATTTTAATTTTTAAATGTCTTATAAAATGCGCAAAATGAAAAATAGAAACTGATAATTTATGTTTTGAATATTTATTTTAACAGAGATCGTGGTGAAGCAAACCGAAGGAAAAAAAATGTGTTCTGAAATTATAGATACAATAGAAGACTTTTGTCAACCATATGGGTGTAAAAATAATTCAAAAGTGCTGAAACCAAACGAGCGTTGTACTTGCAGCTCAACTTACGAAAGTTGTATCGGACTCGAATGTGCCAATCTATGTACTTCGAAGCGGAAAAGCACTGATGCGATTGGAATTTGCAAGTGGAAAGGGAATCCAAAAATGGGAATAACAGAATGCCATTGCGCTTATACATGTCCTTAAAAACTATATATGATGGTGAGCCGGAAAATCTACCAAACCATCGGATCACCAAGTTAAGCAAAATTTTAGTTTTCTATTTCGAGAATTTCTAATAATAGTACTTTTAATAAAACTAAATAAATGGAATATGACAGATAGCCTAATGATTTGTATTAGTGTCATTACTAATTTACTATGTCACCATCATGATTAAAACCTGCATAATGCATATTATTTCAAAAAAAAATCTAAATAAGTATTCATCAATCATACGTGTATGTCCAATTAATTTTCTTTTTAAATATAATAATCAATTTATTTTACATTTTTAGACCTGATATCTGATTATTACAAAATAAAATATGAAACGTAAAAAATATAAAGAAGAAAAAAAAATACATCAAAATGGAAAATAAAATATTATATCGCTGATATTAATAAATTCTACCATAAAACCCTTAAAAATTAATATTCATAATAATTTGTTTTGTTTATACAATAAAAAAATCGATCATATTTTCGAAATCATGATTATATTTCATTGTCATCATCTTTCTCTGCTTTGACTCTGCATCGTCTTATCTCCCTTTTTGTAAGTCTTTTTAGTTTATTTTCTCTAGGGCAACGCCTAATTGTCCTTCCCTTTCGTCAAACCAAATTAAAAGTTTGTGACTTTTTGTGTTTTTTCTGAGTTGTTGTGGTTGACTGTAATTAGAAAGCAAAGAAATCTGATGAGTTACTTCAGATAGATTGAGACAAAGAAGCGGAACAGAGTACAAACTAAGACTGACTCTGTTCATCCCATACATGTGTGTGGGCTTTTCCTTGTATGGGCTTTTAAACAAACATCTCGTTCTGTTGCCCAAACAAAAATCGCGATTGTTTTAGTGGCCCATATGTTTTTATTTTATGACATTACTTCATCCAATAATAAAAGAAAAACACTTTTATACTTGCCTTTCTTTTTATCGTAACAATTACTTGCCTTTAACTATTACTTTTGCATGCAAATCTTAATCTTTGCAAAGAGAAGAAAATAAAAGAATATTATTCATTTTTTAATCAGAGGATCTTTACATATTATATTGCGGGATCTCTGTTTGTTCTTTTCTAGTTTGTTTATCAAACGGCCTAGTAACTTTTACTTGAGTGAATTGGTCCAAATCTATTATATACTAGTAGTGTTGGTCCCTTCAAATCTATTATATACTAGCTAGTGATGGCTCTTATCGGCCTATCTTGAACCGAATCCTATTTTAGAATTTGTAATAAACTTTTTTGTGCCACTCTACCTGGATCAACAAACGAATCTCTGATATCATGTTAAGTTTTATGGGTTTCCTACTCAAAACCAATTGATAATAAGTAGATTGATCCAAATCCCTTATTCCCTCTGTTTTGTGAAAAGTGTTTCACATATATTAAGAAAAATATTAAAAGTTCTGTTTTACCATTTGCTCACACATTAAGTAATTTTTTTTCTTCTAATTAATACATTAAATTAGTATGGTCAAAACTGGATTTTTATTTAGATTTTTGCATTGAAAAGGGAAAATAACACTCTTTGTAAAACAAAAATCAAATTTTACAATGACACTCTTTATGAAACGGAGGGAGTGTTGGTCTTTTCAAACTTCCATCCGATGTGGATCCTAACACATACCAGAAGTTTATCAATCTAGACAGAAAAAAACTATTGCATCTAAAAGAAAAGATTATGCTTAGGAGTTAGGGCACATGCCTAATAGGTAGAATAATTATCTCCAATGTAACCAATGCAAACATTGACTACATCTCTCAAACTACATTTCTCATTAGTTAGACAACATTAATGAATTATCATTGGATTCCAACTTCTCACTGTATATATTGAAAGTTTCTTGAAATATTATTTGTAAAAATTAGTTACACATGGTAGACGTTACTTTGTCATCACCAATAGAGGCAATTCCAATCATGTACTGAATCCCTTGTTTCCACAAAAATGTGATTACATTCAAACTTTCATCGGCATTTTTCATTCTCGGTTGAACATAAATTAAACAAGATCCAAACGAATTATTGTCTCATATCAATAACTACTCGTAGGGCCGTATACGTAGATTTATTTACAAAAAGGAAAAAGTTTAGTTTTTTTTTAAATATTAAATGTCAGTTTTATTCTAGTACCGATTATTTTCAAAACAAATATGATCTACGAATATCTTTTGCCCGTATACATACACACACACGTATAGAAAGTCATCGAATCTAAACCAAAGTATGAACTGTTTAGGCAGATGCAGATTGGAACCGAAGTACTAAACTCTAGAAAACTCTAAATTTCGATTAAAAAAAAAAAAACTATATCGATCCATCGATCTAGCTCTCAGATCTGAATTCTTTCCATTCTATAAATTTTCACTTTATAGCAATCCCTCTTACATCAGTAATTTCCAACGAAATGACCCATAGTAATGTGTTTTACATATACTATTAAAAAGAAAAAAAAAAGTATGACATACATTCCTTTAGGGTTCCTAAAATAGGTTCCGATGATGACTAAAAGACATTTTACTTTCTTCGTTTTTAAAAGAATGACATTGAAATGTCCATACAATGAAACCTTGAGATATTGGTTTGTTAGAGATCTCAAAACTCTGAAAATTTTCCTCAATTTTAAAATGGCTTTAATGGGAAATGAGAAAAAGATAATATTTATTTTCTTACTGGTTTTATAGTGTGTTAGTGGAACAAGTTAAGTATATAACAGAACAGTATTAAACTATTACTTTAACCGAGGAAGTAGGTCTAAGTTTGATGCGAGAAAATGACATTAGATTAAAACTTTGAAGCACTCGACCATAAATTGAAAATAGATTTGGCAACAACTTTTTCTTCATGTGAAGTGTTTGGTGCATTTCCTTAACATCTACTTTTATATAGAATTTTTTCATACGAAGAAAAGAAAAAATGGTCTGAAAAATATCATTATCTTGCAGCTGATCAATAGATTAAACGTCTCTACACCTGTATTTCGGATTTAATACTTTTAAAAGTAAGAGACTTCAGATTATGGGTTTTTGATTTTTGAGACTTCTTGTATGCTCTTTAATTAGATTGGATCGCCTGCTTGTAAATTGTTAAATTAGTATGTTGCAAACAGTAGATGATCAATTACAATTTATGATAAATTTTAGTTATTTTTGTTGGTAAACAACATGGTTTAATTTAGATTATGTAAGTTATAGATTAGATTGGATCGCCTGTTTATAAATTATTAAATTAGTATGTTGCAAACAGTAGATCGTCAATTACAATCTGTAATAAATTTTTAGTTATTTTTTGGGTAAAAATATGGTTTAATTTAGATTATGTAAGTTATAGATTAATCCGAAAACAATTGAACAAAAAAAAAAGATTAATCCGAAAACAATTGAACAAAAAAAAAAGATTAATCCGAAAACATTGAATTGAATTCCAAACTATGTTTTAGTATACAATTCGATTCAGTTAGATGAGGCGAGAGTAAAAATAATCATGGCTTAACCCTGAAGTCTCCGACGAACTAATTCACGTTTCCATAAAGTTGCAAAGGAAAAAGGAAAAAAAATACTTGGCACCCATTTGACGCCATTGAGGGACTAAAATTACATAAAACAAAATCTTAAATTAAGGAGAAATAGATTAAATAAACATGTTTATGTTTAGTCACGAGATTAAAAAAACATGTTTACGACGTATGAAATAATAATTTAGTTCCTATAAACAATCTGTACGTATATAAACATAACTTTGAGTCACAACTGTATCCAATTTCAATAGTTTAACGTACGCTTCAATTTCAGTATTTCCTTAAGATAGTGCTAAAAAATAGGTTTCGGATTTCAATTAACGTGTCTTTGTAATTCTAGCTGTATATTCTTAATCAATCTAAAAAATCCTACGGAGACTACTTCGTCTAACAATAGAATTTAAATATAAGCTACATGCGGACCACATATCATAAAAATTGTATATACCAATAGCATTATATATATTATATATTATACCATTTGCTAACTCGGAGTTCCAGACTTGTTCAAGTTGATATTCGACGCCACGATTTTTACAAAAGCTCACAGTCTAATACATTTGTTAATAATACTTAATTCTAATTATATACTTTAGTTTGACTATATCAAATTTGGCATGATCCTTGCATATCAGCCAATTAATCACCTTTTCATAAAGTAGTATTTTGCTTTATTCAGATATAATAGATTTTTATACCTGAATATATAGGCAGAATAAAAAAAAAACATCTCTAGTCAAAAATTTATTTACAAAATGGTTTAAAAATAGAAATGGGGAATCACAAAGTTTGCAACATTTTGGAATTAAACAGACTAATGAAATGTTAATTATTCGTTTTTCTTCATTCCTTGATCCGATTTAGGGATGTATTCAGAGTGTATAAAGTTGAATAATTATTAGTGCGTTTCGAATGCACTAAATGCCTCCATGTCACGATTCACTAACCTAAAAAAAATAAAATGACATTTCTTTATTCATTTTGAATTGCGAAAGGTGATCGCATGTACATGGTACCTTCTTTTTTTACCAAAAATTACATAAGCATGATTTCTGCATAAAAATGTATGTCACACACAAGTCGCAAGTCGTTTTAATTCACTGCATAATATTTTAATTTAAGTCAATTTTACATCAATTTCACAAACCACACATCAACGGCGATATTTGAACTGCCAATAGAGCTCGCTGCACGGACCATTAGAATTTTACAAAAAAATTCACATGAAATTTGACATATCGTCAGGGTATGAGACAGAATCTAAGGATTAAACGACAAAAGACAATTTTTCATTCGGACAATTTTAGCCCATACCTTTTCCAAACCAGAAACGTGACTGCTTTGAGCAAAAATCTATGGAGCGATGCTAAGGGTAGTTTCGGTAAGATAAAATATCCACTTTTTCCTGAAAGGAATCTCCCCTCTAAAAATGCTGACGTATCGCATTTTACCGACACGTTATTGTTAGCTTTTCTTATTTATTTTTAATTAACCGTTCTCTAATCGTTACTTATTAGTTTATTTAATTTTCTATATTAAATCTGTGAGATTACCGATACAACCTATGGTAAGATATTCAACATCTTTGTTTATACCAAACAAGAAGATTCTATCTTAATTCTTAAAATATGGACCATTACCAAAATCTCATTTTGAAGTTTTTTTTTTTTTAAATTGAACATTACAAACAAATTTTAAGAAAGGCTTTTTTTTATCCTTGAATATGGTGGTAGTTTTGAATGTAAAACATAAAAAGGCCTTTAAAAAAATTCCAAAAGTCTGGTAATTTCTTAAAGAATGTTCTCCTTTAATTCGATATATGTTTTAATTTTTTTTTATAAACATTCAGATTTAATTAATTATTTTGGAGTACGGGATTAAAGTCATAATTAAGTCCACTGACCTTACACTGCCCCTAGTCCTAAAGACTCCTAACATTAAACATTTTTTCTCCAATTCTTTCTTTGCTGCTTATTAAAGCAACGGCTGCGATTGCATTACCTCGGTGACTTCAGATCCAATCAACGGCCCCACGTTCATCTCTCTCTCTCTTTGAACATTCAAACAACAAATATAGAAAGAGGCAGCCAGCAGCAAGAGACGAGAGAGGAACAACAAAACTGAAACGTGCCTCCATTTCTAAACCCAAATCCTTTAGTACAAAGGACACAGACCCTCTTAAATGCCAAAGGTCCTCTTTTTATTTTTTTCGTGTTCTTCCACTCTCAACAGCTTTCACAAATCTGGGCATGTTTTTTTTCTCTGAAATCCACATTCATTCTTCTCTTTTAAGATCAGTGGGTTTCTTTACTCTTTAATCTTCTCCTCTCTTGAAGTTTCAATCTTTAGGTTTTTTTGCTCTTCTGAAAATGCTGTGTTTTTTTTTTTGTTCAAATCAATGTTTTAGTTACTAATTTAAAAACTCATCCTCACGGGTTTCCTTCCTTTTGCCCCATTTACTCTTTTACTCAATTTATCAATTTTTCTTTTTCCAAAGATCTCTAATATGTAATAAAAACAAACCCTTTTTGCAGGTTTATGCTTTGATTGGCAGAGGAGAAGAGGGAAATTTGAAGTAATTAGGTAGCGAGAAGAGAACAAAGTTCTTTTTTTTTTTGTTATGGTGGGGGCGATGGCAAACAATGGAAGAATCCGGTCAGCTTTTCCGGTGGCGAATGGGTCAAAAGATCTAACGCCGAACAGTGCTCCGGCGAGCACGGCGGGATCTGAATATGGTCCCGTTGAGTTCACAAGAGACGACGTTGAAGCTCTTCTTAATGAGCGAATCAAGTACAAGAGCAAGTTCAACTACAAGGTTTCTACTTTTTTGCACCTCATTAAATACATCATTTTTTTTTTACCAGAATCCAATATTCATTTCATCCCGTGTATGTAATGCAAGGGTAAAAAAAAGAAGCTGTTGTAGGTTTGATAATATGACTGATGTTTGAATTTGATTGTGTTGTGGTAATGAATACGCTTATTAATTAGGCTTCTTGTTAACAGAGAGTTTGGTTGCTAAATCTGGACTAAAGAAGTTTTGAATTTCAAGTAGTTTTACTGGCTTTTCTCGTTGGATCCGTTGTTTTTTTTTTTTTTTTTGAAGATTTGATTGTTATAAGACAATTTGTGGGACCTTTTTTTGGCTATAGCATTCAAGACTTTGTTTTAAGTGTTGATCCTGTGTGATAGAATCTCTAGGCTTTAATTTCAGTTTGCTTACTGGCTTTTCTCGTTGGATCTGTTGGTTTTTGAAGAAGATTTGATTGTTATAAGACAATTTGTGGGACCAAAATAGTTTTGTCTGTTTGATAAGCATTAAAGACTTTTTGTTTACGTGTTTGGCTCTTTTGGTGGAATCTCTTTTTGGTAGTTAGCTAGCTTGAAATTTTGAATGTTCTTCTGGGTGGTTGATTTTGCAGGAGAGATGCGAGAATATGATGGATTACATAAAAAGACTTAGGCTTTGCATTAGATGGTTTCAAGAACTCGAGTTGGATTACGCTTTTGAGCAAGAGAAGTTGAAGAACGCGTTGGAAATGAATGAGAAGCATTGTGCTGACATGGGTGCGTTTTGCAAATCAGAGTTTAGTTGTTGAAGTTTTTCGTTAGTTTTGGGATTTAAACTTTAAACTATTGCAATTTGATGACAGAGGTTAGTCTGAAAAACAAGGAAGAGGAGCTGAACATGATAATTGAGGAACTGAGGAAGAATTTTGAATCTGTTCAAGTTCAACTTGCCAAGGAACAAACGGAGAAGTTGGTAAGAAGCGGCTAGCTTCTAAGTAAATACTTGTGTCTAGGCGTATGTTTCAGTTTTAACTCGATAATGTTCTCATTAGGCCGCAAAGGATTCTCTCGGAGAGGAGAAAGAAGCAAGACTCGCTATTGAAAAGGCACAAGCTGGTCTCACAGAAGAGCTAGGAAAAGCACAAGGAGAACTTCAAACGGCTAACCAGAGGGTGAGGAAACTCGAAAAGGACCTGAAATGTTAAATTGCTGTCACCTAATTTTGACTGATTTTTGTGGGTTTTGGTTCAGATACAATCGGTGAATGACATGTACAAACTGTTGCAAGAGTATAACTCAAGCTTGCAGCTGTATAACAGCAAGCTACAAGGTGATCTTGACGAAGCTCACGAAACTATAAAACGCGGCGAGAAAGAACGGACTGCCATTGTCGAAAATATCGGTAACTTGAAGGGTCAGTTTTCAGCATTGCAGGATCAGCTTGCTGCTTCTAAGGTGATTGTTGCTCTGTTTTATATCTGATCAACTTTAGTACAGTATATGTTTGTAAGTTTGATTAGAATATGATTGAGTGTCTTGTTTTTTTTTTTGGGTAAGGCCTCTCAAGATGATATCATGAAGCAAAAAGCTGAACTGGTAAACGAAATCGCGGGTCTCAAGATCGAGCTTCAGCAGGCTAAAGATGACCGTGATCGCCATTTAACCGAAGTAAAAACCTTACAAACCGAGGCAACCAAGTACAATGACTTCAAAGACACCATAACCGAGCTCGAGGTTCCTATTCATTTTTTATAATTTCTTTCGAAAATCTCATGCAGATTATATTATACTAAGAGAGATGTAAATTTTTTTGGTCCAGACCACATGTTCTTCCCAGAGTAGCCAGATTCGAGAGTTGCAAGATCGACTACTATCTTCTGATAGGAGACTGCAGGTTCCATCACATTCTCGAGTTACACATAATGACTATATTATATTTTACAAGTTCTTAAGTTCTTGATACCATTCTTGATTTTTTTTTTTTTTTTGGTTTAGATGTCTGATCTAACTACGTTTGAGAAAATGAATGAGTTTGAAGACCAGAAGCAAACCATCATTGACCTGAAAAGCCGCGTAGAAGAAGCAGAGCTTAAACTCGTCGAAGGAGAAAAGCTACGGAAGAAGTTGCACAATACTATTCTTGTATGATCCGCTTAACTAACCTCTTGCCACATTTGTTTTCTTCCCACTTTGTGTAAGCTTGCCTGATCCTGGTTGGTTCTCATCTTGCAGGAACTGAAAGGCAACATACGAGTGTTCTGTAGAGTTAGACCTCTATTGCCTGGAGAGAATAACGGCGAAGAGGGTAAAACTATTTCATACCCAACATCTCTAGAAGCACTTGGTCGCAGTATTGACCTGAACCAAAACGGTATGAAACGATAAACTTACTGCAAAAACAGTGGTTCTTGCGGAAACTACACAGTTTTTTTTATAACATTTGATGTGTTTTTGCTTTTGGCAGCGCAAAAGCATTCTTTCACATTTGATAAGGTCTTTGTGCCAAATGCGTCACAAGAAGACGTCTTCACGGAGATCTCTCAGCTTGTTCAGAGTGCTCTCGACGGTTACAAGGTAACCAAAAACCTGCATATGTGAGAAGAAAGCTTTGTGTGTAGCTGTTTGTTTGACTGATTAAAAACTGATGTTAACCCATTGGTGGCAGGTTTGCATTTTTGCATATGGACAAACTGGTTCGGGAAAAACTTACACGATGATGGGTAGACCAGGAAACCCCGAGGAGAAAGGACTGATACCGCGATGTTTGGAGCAAATCTTTGAGACGAGGCAGTCTCTTCGTTCTCAGGGATGGAAATACGAATTGCAGGTCTGTTTTTGTTTTTATCTTTTATCTTTTAAGTAGCACTGAGTAAGGATACATCCTTGTGATTAGAATCGTATGTATAACTTTCCTAGTCTTGTATCATATAGGTATCTATGTTGGAGATATACAATGAAACGATCAGAGATCTCTTGTCGACAAACAAAGAAGCAGCGAGAACAGACAATGGTGTATCTCCACAGAAACATGCTATTAAACATGATGCTAGTGGGAACACGCATGTCGCTGAGCTTACTATCTTGGATGTTAAAAGCTCCCGAGAGGTTTCGTTCCTCTTAGATCACGCTGCTCGTAACAGGTGAGTGTAGCTTAAAGCAAAACCCATTTCAAGTAACTCCAAACCAAGGATTTATGAACACATTAGCCATCAAGATTTTCAGTTTTTTTTTTTTTAAAGTTATTTTCTTTTCTTCTTTAGATCGGTAGGGAAGACTCAAATGAACGAGCAATCATCAAGAAGCCATTTTGTTTTCACACTAAGAATCTCCGGTGTCAACGAGGTAGTGATTAACCAAACCTGTTTTTTTTTTTCATTTTTTCTTATAGAGCTTGTTGTCTCATGAACCAAACTGTTTTCTTTCTTCTTCTTCCAGAGCACTGAGCAACAAGTACAAGGGGTATTGAACCTGATTGATCTTGCGGGGAGTGAGCGTTTATCGAAGAGTGGATCAACCGGAGATAGACTTAAAGAAACTCAAGTGAGTTCTTTAAAAAATACAAAACAAAGATTATGTTTTTTTTCTTGCAGTTTTAGCTTATAAAACATTCTTCCTTTCTTTCTTTGTTTAGGCAATCAACAAAAGCTTGTCGTCTCTTGGCGATGTCATATTCGCCTTAGCAAAGAAAGACGATCATGTACCATTCCGAAACTCGAAGCTCACTTATCTTCTCCAGGTACTATTCTACTTTACAAAACACGGATTCTCAAAAAGGTTTTGTTCCTTTAGTTGCGCCTGATGATGAAACCACGTTTCATTTGTGATTTCAGCCTTGCTTAGGCGGTGACTCAAAGACTCTAATGTTTGTGAACATTGCGCCGGAATCTTCTTCAACCGGTGAGTCTCTCTGCTCGCTTAGATTCGCAGCGAGAGTGAATGCTTGTGAGATTGGAACTCCGCGTAGGCAGACTAACATCAAGCCATTGGATCGTTTGAGCCTTGGATGAGAGAAAGAAAGAAATGAAATTTGAAGTTTGAAGCTTGAAACTAAAGCATCATTTTTAAAGTTAATTATATGGATGTTTGTACTTAAAAATATGGCGGCCACGCGACTTAATGAAGGATGGGATGATTCTAACGAGAAAACAGAAAAGATCTTTTGTTGTAATCTGTATAGTTTGGTTTAGCATTTTAAATACCTCTTGTTTTTGTATTTGTTTTCTTCTTCTTCTTCTTCTTCTGGATCAGTAGGATTCTGCTTGTTGATGTTTGGATTCATATATAATTATTTTCTGGCATTCAAAATATTTATTTCTCTTGATCCGGAACATATTAAGTAGTTTTTTTTTCCTTCTCAAGGTTCACATAGCAAGCTGCTTTACACAGAGGAAAAAAAAAAAAAAAAAAAAGCAAAGAGAGAGTCCAATTTAATCCCGAGAAAAAAAAAAGTTCACACGCTTTGTAACACACTCAAAAAGCTAACTGTTGCTGCTGCTTAGTGAAGGCTACGCATGATGCCATGTATGTATCCTCCGGTCATAATGAAAGACATGAAGGACACAACTCCAGCCGGAAATATCTTCTTCGAACCCATGTACCGCGTCCCCATCACCCACGTTAATGCACCCGCCATCACTTTTTTAACAAAGAAACAATCAAAACAAACACAAAGTATTCAGGCGTTTAACAATCGAATGAGAAGAAGAAAAAAAACTAGCAAACTGTTGAGCTACTATTTAGAGAAACTGTAATTGTATTTCCATTCATGTAGGGAACTACTACTCTGCTATTGTTTTTTCCCCTTACCTACGCCGATGGTTGATGCAAGAACAGGTTTTGTTGGGAGCTCACGGAAAACATACAGCAGAACAGCAGCTGAAAGTCCACCGGCAAGCAGCGATTTCTGGCTACCGCTCTTGAGATAACCCATCAACCCACCAACTGCATCGAAACCAGGTAACAGCCAAAAGACATATGAAAGTGAATACATTTCAAGTATAGTTGTGAGTCCATAAGAAAGTGACAATTCGACTTCACATTTCAGATACATCTGATAAGCATATACACAGATACCGATCGCGAAACTCGATTAGGACCATATGATTCACGTTTCGTTACATCAACAAGGAGAGGAAAACACATTCAAATTCGAACCTAACGCTATGCCAGTCATATATACACACAGAGAAATCCAGAAACCACAAATGGCATTAAACTGAATCAAAGTCACATCCTTAGCATATAGTCGTCAATAGCAACGGAGAGAGACTTGTAAGCTCCTCTGAACATGTGGCGTGGTTTCACAAATACAAATAAGTGTCTTTAAGATATTTCTAATCCCTATCGCATAGTTGATATATCTTTTAAAAACATTCACAAAATGGATTCTGTGCTACGAAGAAGCTGATCATTGATCAGATTCTCAGCTCCGATAAGACTGTGCAATTCAGAAATCAAATCTAAATGAAGAAGCAGATAAACCCCTAAACCCTAAAAGTTGAACAAATGATAAAAACTGAATCTGACCTCCTACAAGGAAAGCGTAACCAAGAGTCAATTTCTGCGACATAGACAAAGGCGTATTCCTCTTCCCATCACTCTCCTCCTCGCCGCCTTCTCCTCCTTCATTTCCACCGCCGCCGCCGCCGCCCAAATTATCACCTCCAATTCCACCACCACCACTCCCGCCGCCGATCTCAGGCTCAGGCTCAACTTCGACACTTTTGACTCCCGAATCGACGCAATTAGCGGTAGTAGTGGAGATTGTCCTGGTTGAATCCGAGGGAAGAGCAACCGCGGCGAGAGGAAGCCGTCGTCGGTGACCGGATGCGATCGCCAGAGGATGAAAACCGTTGGAGTTAAGGAAAGCGATACGTCGGATCGGTGAAGAAGTAGGGGTCTTGAGTGAGAGGAGCTTGGGCTTGACGTGAATGAGAGATGACTGGGACGAGGAACTCAAAAGCAAATCTGCCATTTCTCTTCTTCTTCTTCTTCTTCTTCGCTTCGATTAACTTAACGACTACAAAGTCAGTCAAAATCGTGGAGTAATAGGTTTGACAATTACACCTTTACCCTCAACTAATCTCGGTAATTATATAACTCTCCTCGACAAATTACCCGAAAAAATCTATCATTGGAGAAATTTTTGTTTATCTAAAAGAGTAAAGACCATAATCTTAACTGGACCAAACTTGTGAAGAACTAAGTTTCAGTTTTTGTTACGTTGTTCTTGTTTCTTCATAACCTCTGCTAGCTACCTAATTACTATATCAAGCCGATCCGATCGGACTCAAAACCGTTGTTCTTGTTCTCATTACCAAGCTGATGATCGCTACTTCTTGGTTGGATTTAGTGGTGCGAGCAGTGTCATGTGTATTGTTGAAGAAATGGTAAAATATGTATATATATACAAAGATTTTAGTTGTTATTGAATCAATGCAAAATATAGTATACTGGGCTTGTTGAAGATTACTGTATCATTTGGTTTGAAATTACATTATTATGTTAAATGAATTTGGGTAATAACTTGCACAAGCTAAAGCAAATTCCTTGGATAGATTTTGGTTGTTTGTGAATTTGCATATCGTAAGTGAATGAACAGAGAAGTGAAGTCATGAGATCTGTATTATGTAACCAAAAAGAAGAAAAACAAGAAGAAATCTTAGCAATTAGCTCGAAGAAACATTAGGTTTAGCTACAAAACTCCATAATCAATCTCAAGGAAAATCAGTTTGGAGGACAAGGCCATTCCTGATTCTGTTTTGAGTCCTCTTGCGAGTTCAAAGATCTCAGATCTCCAACATCATTACTTATTATCCATGTAAGCTTACGTTTCTACAGTCCAGAGCAACTTCAACCTCTGCGCTCAATGAGACTTGAGGAGATTACGATCGTCATGAGATCGTAATGGGCAAAACGGTGTTTGTTGCATTTACTTTCGGATTTCCCATCGGAATTTTCCATGGGAGCTGTGTATTTCTGTTATCGGAGTTGTGTTGTTGTTTGAAGGTTTACGAAAAAAAGAATTACAACCTAAACTTATCATTCTATCATTTCTATTAAACTAGTACAAATGAAAAACTTCACAGTTTCACTACATCAGTCAATAACAAATATCATTCCAAGTATAACACCCCATTTTTATTTTCTTTAAATTTTAAAAGGTTTAGTCTAAATTTCAGTATTTCATTTTTCCTAAATTCTTTTTATAGAATACTAGATCTTTCATCCGCGTTATGCTCGTGTATATATTATAGATTAATTTAATACATGTTTTGATTAAATATTTTTTAAAATAGCAAATTGCAATGATAAAATTGTTATATGATGTTTGATTATAGTACTTTTTATGGTCATAGATCAAATTTAAATATATTTTTAATTTTTTTAGCTTTATAGTTAATCATTTTTATTTAATATTTTCGTTATAGTTATATTTTATGTAAACTTTTATGGTCATAGATCAAATTTAAATATATCTTTTTGACTAATATGTGTTTTATATTATGAATGGATCATAAAAAAATTTATATCATGTATTTATTCATTGTATTTTAACTATTTTTTCAAAAATATTGTGAAAATAATTAATCAATGTAAATAGAAAATTGTATTTCATATTTTTCTAAAAGTGTTTGAAATCTTTTTTTGTTTTTTTGTTTTCTGTTTTAAATTTTATTATTGGTAACAACTTGTTTTGATGATGGTGTTGGAACCGATTTTACCGTGACCAATCCCGGTACGCCACGTCGACGAGAGGACCTATCAAACAATACGCGTACCTGCAGATCAACTTCCCTGTAAACATCAGACCGATGGGACGCATGCCGAAGATAAAAAAAAGGATCCGGAGGTAGAAACCTTTATCGGTTCGAGAGGATATTTGACTGGACGGCAGGATTGGCGGAGCCAATAGGAAGACGCGCCATAAATATATAAATATAAGAAGGATCAAGAATAGGTCGCCCGGGAAGAAGGTCAGAGAAGATTAGAAAAGATTGAACCTTTTGTTCCGATTGGAAGATGATTTCAGGCAGACGAAGAACTCCACATCCAACTTGGTCTGCGCCTTTCTCGTTGCTTACCGTCCGCTTTTCTCAATCACCGTCGTTCATTCGTTTGATTCATCTTTAAATACATCGCAAATAAAAAAATTAAAAAGTAGACAGGTTTAGAATTGCATTGATTTGTGTAATTACTTTAGATTTAAAGATAAGAGTTTTAGAAAGATGATATGAAGCCATTTAGGAGCCCAAATAATCAGTTCCTTTTATGAGTATAAATTATCACAACAATATTAATCATTTCTAGTATTTCGGTTGTTCCCCACCGTCTTATTTCTTATTTTCTTAGAATATAATTTGCCTTTTGTTTCAATTTTTGCTGTTAGTCATATGATATTCACTTCCGATATATTGAAAATATAAATAACATTTCCTAAAAAGCACATAAATTATTGTATGATAAACTCCTTTTGGATTCGTTCTAGTAGATAAGGTAAACTAAAAAACATCTGGAAACCATATATGGCAAAATTCATGCCTCCACCGCTCCACGGAACTTGGGAAAAGAATAAGTCAAACTTTAAAATATTTGTGCAAATATACTTATTTATTATATAACATTCATATATCATTATAACATTTAATTCAGAATATTGAAGTTTATTATAGATACTCAAGTTGATATATAACGCCACTTTTGCATACATTATTAATCAAACTAAAAGCAATTGGATTAGCCGATCATAATTTATCCCTTCGTGTTGACTTTAAATTTCGTTAATTTCTTTACGATCTGAATAATGTGTGAACTGAAGCCAGTAAGTTTATGGGATAGGTAAGTTAAGTAAAGTAAGTAATTCACAAATTGACATTTTATATTGTATTTAACAAGATGGAAATTTTTTTTGTACTGAATAGTTTAATCTGATTAGCTTTCATGCATAGAAAAAGATGCGTTCCTACATATCGAATTTTTGTGTGTGTGTTTTTCTTCTTCTTCAAATAATAGTAGTGAATCATCTTTCAAAACAATAATAGTAGTGAATAAAACCAAAAAACAAAAATAATAGTAGTGAAAGTTTTGTTGTTAATAGTGAAAACGATCATCTCCTGAGTAAATACTTTATATTTTGTTAAAATATATGTATATCTTATTATATAAAATTTGATGCGTCAAATTTGCTAATTACCATGAACGTGACACATATCAAGTTAATCGATAAAATTTTGACATATGTTAAAAAATTCAACCAATTAGATTTTAATATAATTTTTTCAAAAATATAAAATTAGTTTTAAAAACAAAAAAGGAAAATAAGTTTCTTTTAGATTAAAGAAATTGTATAATCAATTATTAATACTAAAAAAAAATCAAAAAGGTAAATAAAAAATCAAGAAAAAAGAAAATAAGTTTATTTTCTGATTTTTATTTAGATTAAGAAAATTGTATGATCAATTACTAATACAAAAAAATCAAAAAGGTAAAGAAGAAAATTAAGAAAAGGAAAAATAAGTTTCTTTTATCTTTTTCATTGTTAAAATAGATATAACCATTTTAGTTATCCGTTTCGTTCGCCACGGTTCACACTTCGAATTAACTATAAATTATTTATTTAATTTAATAATATTTAGTTTCTTTATTCACAAAATAACAGTTATTCGACATTTAAAACACAATCATGATATAACTTAAACAATAATAAAATAAAATTATGTTTTTATAAACAAAACGTCATAGAGAAGAATATGTTATTTTCATTATGATTAAAATATATTAGTAAATAAAAATTTAGATTAAAAATTATATAATCAAATATTAATCCTAAAAAGGAAATGATTAAAATAAAAAAGAAATTTTTTAAAAAATATATACTTTAATGAAAATCTAAAATAAAAACAAAACTAAATAACATTAACTTCAGATTAAGAAAATATACAATCTTATTATATAAAGCTTGATGTTTCAAATTTGCTAATTAACATGATCGCGACATGTGTTAAAGTCTATCGATCAAATTTTGATATTATTGAATAGATTTTGTTTGCGAATTGTATTTTTTCATAACAAAATAACTATTTTTTATTATATCAAAATTTTATCTGGAAATAGTAATAAAATTTACTTACAACAAAATCAAAAAAAAAAAAAAAAAAAAAAAAATAATATTTCTTTTTAAATTTTATTTCTTTCACAAATGATCGAATTTTATTTTTAAATATTTTTTATCGGTTTAAAATACTTTATTCAAAATCCGCATATATGCGAATTCTAATATGATATAAATATAGAAAATACCAAGAAGAGAAGGACCATGACCATATACAATATAATTTAATAGAAATATGATAATCATTATTATAATCTATTTTGAGAATATACCTACGATGTGTCGATGGATATCCCCTGATCAGTAGTTGACAAGTCTATTTATCAATTTGGCTTTCCTTTATATTTTCGGAAGAATATAAGTTGACTTACCTGACACATTTTATGCGAAACTTTACCCAAATGCGAAAAGCTCAAGCGATATACGTCCACAATTTGAGTATTGGTGTGACAAAAAATCCACCGTTTCTTCTTCTTCAAATATAGAAAAATAACTGAGTATTGGTTTCCTGGTTTTCTTTTAAAAACAGAAACAAAAGCGGTGCTAGGGGAATTAACATATTAATTAACCCACCGTTCTTAATTATATTACCCCTATATATATTGTAAAATTTTGGATTTGAACCTGAGATGTCGATGGGAATCTTTACATATGTATTTTAAAATGTTGGCACTAATAAAAATGTTTTATATTGTTGGAGTGTTTGCTTATTTATCGTTATATATAATCTACTGATTGACCTTTTTACAGTTAGAAAAAACACACTAACTTAAAAGAATATCTGACTGACCTATAGGACATACTATATTATATATATATATATATATTTTTTCATACGAATATTTTTGGACTTCCTTTGTTACAAAATTCATATGGAATTTTCATGTATGTACGGGAGGAAGCAGAAGAATGTAATCTCCTTAGATCACGACCAAACGACCATCCAACCATGTTCTCGAATCATTTCGGTCCAATCCAACCAACCTGATCAGAAATAATTATCAATTTAAATTTATTAATTATAAACGAAAAAAAGCATACTACTATTTAAAATAAAATCAAAACCAGTTTTATTGCACTCATACTCGAAAATATGATGACGTATGTGCGACTGGTAAAGTATATATAAAGTTATAAACACAGATTATGAATTTAAAAATAAAGAATTAAAAAACATTTGTATGGGCCTTGAAAGCCCAAAACAGATGAAGCATGCGCGTGAAAACAACTCTAATATCTGGATTCCAAGATTCCACAACAATTCGTCTCCTCCAACAGTTTCTCTTCTTCTATGTTCCCCTTTCGACAAAAAATAAATAATTAACGGCAGAAATCGCTTTGGCTAAATTTCCCTCTTCCGGAACAGGATCTCGCTGATCGCCGCCGGGAAGATTCAATTCCCCGGGAGTGAAAAAACTCACCGTCTTTTTATTTTATTTTAGTTTTTTTCACCGGTGGAGTTTCAGGAGATGGTGTCGCCCGAAAACGCTAATTGGATTTGCGACATGATCGATGCCGACTATGGAAGTTTCACAATCCAAGGTCCAGGCTTCTCTTGGCCTGTTCAGCAACCTATTGGCGTTTCTTCAAACTCCAGGTTTCTTAACGAGCTCTTCCCTCTCGTCTCTGAGTGCTTCAATTAGGGTTCGGATCTGTTTTTTTAAGAGCTTCAGATTGATTTGGGTGAAATCAGTGTAGTCATCTTTCTGTAAAATGCTTGAAGAATCTCTTTTCGTTAGTAATTGGTATGCGAGTGTGTGGCGTTTCAGTTCTGAACGCTCAATTTGATCAAATGAAGCTTAATTTGCTTGCAAAAATGGATTTTTGCTTTCTCACAGGATTTCAAAAGAAACAATAGTTCAAGAGTAAAATAACGAATTCGTAGTTTTTTTTTGGGGCTAAGTTGAAGCTTGTGGGATTGTTTTTAAGTAGCCTACAGGGAAGAAACTGAGACCCCTATTGTTAGTTCGTTACCATCAAAAATACTTTTTTAAGCTTAAAAATTGGGTTCTTTAGCTGGTGAGAGATCCTTACAGTTGGTTAAATGATGTTTAAGTCTTCAGGAGAGGTCTTGTGTTTTGTTTATCCAAAGTCAACTCTGTGTGTGTGTGTGCCTGGCATGTTTTAGTGCACTTCTGACATGTTTCTTGATTCCGGAATCGATTGATTGATCTATATCACTTTATTGGGTGGGAATTAGATTCCTTTTTGTGGATAGGGCTTTTCTATCTGAGTGGCTGGTTTGACCTTACCGTGCTAATATTCTGAATACAAATCGTCTTCCTTGGAAGTGAGTTTGTAAGTTGGTGCATGGTTGAATATAAATTTCAGAGCTTTTGTTTTTTTCTCGCTGGTTCAGCGCGGGAGTTGATGGCTCGGCTGGAAATTCAGAAGCCAGCAAGGAACCTGGCTCCAAAAAGAGGTAAGCTTCTTCTCGTAAACTCCACCTGTCGCACCTTTATTCAAAAGACTGACCGAACCACGACGAAACTCTAGCAACTTCCGGAATTCAAAGTTTCAAGAAATCTGTTCATGGTTTAGCTTTTTCGGGGATCTGTATTGGCTCTCTTCAAATGTTTTTTTGGCTTGACAAGATATCAGAAAAAGTAATCCTGGTCATTACTTGTCTCAGGGGGAGATGTGAATCATCCTCTGCCACTAGCTCGAAAGCATGTAGAGAGAAGCAGCGACGTGACAGGCTGAATGACAAGTAATCTTTTCAGTTTTGTGTTTCTTTCTCTTTCCTCTTCTTGTAGGTGCTAAAATTTATCGCTTTTTCAAATGAATAACAGGTTTATGGAATTGGGTGCAATTTTGGAGCCTGGAAATCCTCCCAAAACAGACAAGGCTGCAATCTTGGTCGATGCTGTACGCATGGTGACACAGCTACGAGGCGAGGCCCAGAAGTTAAAGGACTCCAATTCAAGTCTTCAGGACAAAATCAAAGAGTTAAAGGTGAAATTTTTTCCCTCGATGTATAATCCTCCTTTTTTCCATTGAAAATCATCGAATGCTTACTAGTTTCTTATGATCACGACCAGACTGAGAAAAACGAGTTGCGAGATGAGAAACAGAGGCTGAAGACAGAGAAAGAGAAGCTGGAGCAACAGCTGAAAGCCATGAATGCTCCTCAACCAAGCTTTTTCCCTGCTCCACCTATGATGCCAACTGCTTTTGCTTCTGCTCAAGGCCAAGCTCCCGGAAACAAGATGGTGCCAATCATCAGTTACCCAGGAGTTGCCATGTGGCAGTTCATGCCTCCTGCCTCAGTCGATACTTCTCAGGATCATGTCCTTCGTCCACCGGTTGCTTAACTGGGACAAAAGACCTCAAGAAAAATAACCAACTGGTTTGCTTCTCGCTTCCGCTGGGAAAAAAAAAAGTCTCCATTTGTTTTGCACTCATCTTTCTCGGCTTTCTTAGTCTTATCGTTGCTTTCGTTTTATGGTGTTATCTTCGTAACTGTTATCTGTTGAACAATGATATGACATTGTAAACTCCAATTGCTTGGCGTAATGTTATCTATTCACATGTAAATTTAAGTAGAGTTTGGCAGATCGTCTCTCACATTATGTGTTCTTACATTAATACGTAGAATGGGTTTTTACTTCCTCGCCATAAGAGTTTTGAAAGTACAAAAAATTAGAAACATGAGAGACTGAAAACTAAAGAGACAGCAAAACATGATCTGGAAGAGGGAATCTTGACCAGAGAAGTACAAACTCCATTGCAGACAAGTGTTGCTCTTATGGTTTATGTTTTTGACCTGTGAATCTCTCTCTTCTCTGGGGTTTTAGCCAGTTTTGGTTTTTGTGATTATTATGATGCGCTAATGTGACAGCTCCTGATGAACCTGTCAGAGGAATCAAGATACTTAGACCAGAGAGGACGTAGATGAGGAAATGCTATATCAAGCCAAGGCTTAGCTCTTCCATTGAAATGAACAACAGCTGCACTTTCAGCATCAGAAAAGCTTGTGGCCTCTTGGTATCCAAGACCAAGCATATGCCAGAACGGATCGATGGTCTGAACATGGCCGTGGAAAGCTATCAACCCGGGAGGCAAAGTTCCCAGCTGCCACAAACTCAGGTCTGACTTTAAGTTCTGCAACATATACATGAAAATGAGCCGAGTTAAGTTGACTACTGCTTGATAGTGTTTGTTGGCTAGTTAGTGGTTTTGGTTTACCTCGTCGAGCCAGTGATAGTAAGTGGAGCTTATGTTAGTCTTCCTCCAAGCCGATAGATCGAAAACATTCATCCCGTAAGCCCAAGCGCATTCCTCTGGGTCGAAGTTTCTGGCAATTATCGGATTTGAGAAATTGAGGTAACTCTTGAACTTCTTTGACATCACAAACTTGTCTTCTCCTCTACATGTCTCCACTGCTCCATTAACTTTCCCATCCATGTCAATGTCCCAAAGTGGTGAAAGATCAGTTTGGATCACAATGTCATCGTCTAGAAACACAACCTTGTTTAGGCTCGGAAACAACTGCAAAAAATAAAATAAGCAAAGACGGTTTTAGCCTTGTAAGTCTTTAATGGTCTTGAGTATTCTTCACCAGTCCACGGATCAAATTTACCTCTGGTAGATGAATACGGATGTGATTCATCAAGGAGTTGTATTTAGGGCTCAGAGCTTGTAACTTAGCAGCAACAACAACCGGATTTTCGTTGTTATTAGCGACAATAACCGATGATCCTCCTCTGAATTGAGACCTCACTCTCTGATCCTTCTCCATAGCTTCCAAAACCGGAACTTTCCCTTTCGATAACCAGTCGAAATGATGCAAAGCCTTGACCTCAATTATTGCTGGAGACAGAGGATGCAGTGAGAACCAAGCTTGCATTGGGAAATAAGTTTTCCTATCCGTTATGATGTGAAGAACGATCTTATGAGGTCTTAACGAGTTTTGAACCAAAGACTTAGCCACGACCGAAGCTGCAAGAATATTGTCCGAAGCCAAGACAAAGTGAAAGTAGTTGTTGTCGACCAAGGTTGGGACTAGCTCGGCTTCTGGAAGCTGGAGACGTGCGGCTGAGTTGATCGAATGTTCGTTGGCTAGTTTAAGAGCTAAACAGTGAAGCTGTTTCGGAATGCTGCTTGATGCGACGTGTCGGTATAGATACTCTTGGATCTTTGCCGTTCTTGTTCTTTGTTCCATCAATGTCACCATTTCTTTTAGCTTTTGAGCAAATTCTCTTGCGTCTGATTTGCTTCTTTTGACGTCAGACATGAAATCTTGAAGTGTTTGAGGTATGTCCGATCTTCCTTTTAGCTCTTGTTCACTTAAAGGCTGTTCCAAAACTTGGTACATAGCTTCTGGAACATTCTAAATAAATAACCAAAAAAAATTAATCTTCTTAACCACAGTAGACGTAAATGTGCTCAAGAATCTGAAACTGAAGTTAAAGAACTTACACCAGACTCAACCCTTCTTCCTAAAAGCTTTGGCTTTAATCTTTTTCCCAAGCAAGCTGTTAATTAGAAAGAACAAAAAAAAAATTCGTCTCATATTTAGATAATGTTTTCATTATTTGATTAACTAATTTTCTCTCTTTTGAGTCTCTTGAAACGTTTATAAATATTTTATTAAGCTCGACCATTACACTAAAAATAAACCTGAAACAAACCGACCAGTTCTTGGATTATTCATTATTGGGCGTAAATCTCTAGAAATTTTTCAATATCTTTCGTTTGGAATTATTCGTTTACATGATGAACTTGGGGATAATTTCTTTTTTCCTATAACTATATTTATTTTTTAGCTCGACTACGTGTATCTTACATAAATGATTGAAAAAAGTAAATTGCGTAAGGGTTTTCGTAAAATGAAATCGCATTTATATAATTTAATTTGAGGAAATGAGCAAAAAAAGTAGAGAGTTTTCTTTAAAAACGAAATTAGTAGTAGTTCATTCATTTACTTAACTTACGGATTTAGTAAAAAATAAATAAATGAGAAGACAAGAACAACCTACCAAGAGAGGAGCAAGGAGAGGGATCGCCGTCGATAGAATCGACGGTGGAGAGAACGAAGACGAAACGGAGAAGAAAAGTGAAGAAGAGAAGAGAATAAAATATCATTTGATACGAGAATCTTCTCGAACCCACCTTCACTTTTATGAACTCTCTTAACCCTTTCCCTGTGACCACCGTCACATGTCTCAAGCTCGGAGATATATGCAATTGCATCTCTCTGGTTCTGTACTTCTGTTTCTGTCTTTGTTTTCTTCTTCTTCTTCTTCTTCTTTTTTCTGAAGGTGGGTTTGTCTGAAAGGAGATGGATGTCCGAAGAGGGAAAATGGATCTTACGTTGTTATGTATTGTATGATTATTCAAAAGGGTCTATGTCATTTACCTAACCTTGCTTTGTGTTTAGGTTATTAATAGCAGATCGTATCTGATGTTTCATGTGAAGAAAAGGAGATGTGTGTTTGTTAGAAGTAGAAGCACTACGGTTTATATGTGATGGGTTTTCTTTTTGTATTTGCATGAAAAACTTAATTCGGTTTTTTTTTTCCGGTTTACTCAGATATACCATTTGGTTGAGTATTCGAATAGAGCAATTGAATATATGTTTTCTAAACCGCAATGTTATAAAAATCACGGTATATGTAATGTAGTTCAACATATTGTTGTTCCATTATCCGTAATCAGGGTTCTATTTGGTACATTTCGGTATATTTCGGTTCGGTTTGGAGATTTCGGTTTAGGATTTGGCTTTATGTTGAAGGAGGGAAGTTGGAGAGAGAAAGACAAGTCAAAGCAAGGCAACACACATGTTTAAAAAAAAAAAAAATTGGGAGTGTAGATGAAAAGGAGCTGTTTGGTGGTTACAAGACATAACTTTACCTCTAAATAAAGTCTTTGAACAAAGACATTGTAGCTTCAACTTCAGAATTTACTTTTTGAGGACTAATTTCCTCTCTAATTTCCATAGCTACCTTTTTTTTCTTAAGTTATTCTATCTCGCCCACACCCAAACAAGAAGTCTTTTTGTAGTTTTTTTTTTTTTTTTTTGACATGAGAAGTCTTTTTGTAGTTTGTAGTACACTTTAGCCTTTTGGCCTTTCCTTTGTAAGTTTTGCACGCTTTAATTTCTGCTGGTTATGGAAACCTTTAGGGTTTTTGTCTAAGTATAGGAACAAAGACATTGAAGCTTCGAATTCATAATTAGTTATGTTCTGTTATAGGAACAAAGACACACTTTTATGTGGGAGAACTCTTTTCCTTTCCAGACTTAGATTATAAAGGTGCAGTAAAAGTGTTCATTTTTTTTTATTGTGTTTACATCCTAAGAATAGTTGATGAATCAATAGGCCAATAATGTTGATCCGTAACAAAAGAAAAGTATATTGCTATTTACATCTAAAAGATATGTCAGTTTTCTTTTTTCTTTTTTTTTCTATACAATTTTCAAGAGTTATTTTTTGTTCTTCTGTTGTTGAACTTTGAAGCTGAGTTTGTGGTGAAAAAAATAAACCAATAACAACATCACCTTCTTTTATTCCAACTCCTCTTCATCCTCCCCTTCACTATGATTCTTCTCCTCTGCAATACCTTCTTCATTATTTACAGGCTTGCTTTCGGTGTCTTCTTCTGATATCGAGCTATCTTCTTCAGATCTCATGCTCTCTTCTTCTGATCTCAAGCTCTCTTCCTTGCTATGTACATCTCCGAGCTCAGTCTCTGTTCCATGACCCTCTAGAGGAGCCACTTGATCACCTTGCGTAGTGTTCCTTGGACTCTGCAATGATCTGTTGCATAATATTATGTGTCAAGAAACCGTGACAGAGACCAAAGAGGAAGTAAAGCATGATCAGATTTCAGAAAACTCACTCTCTCATCACTTGTTGGGATTTTGAAGAAGGGAGATAACCCCAGACTGGAACCAAATCTCTTGTTCTTGCTTCAATTGTTCGAGTTTGGACTCCTTCAATCTCCATCTCCCCTCCTCCTCCACGACCACTCTCTTCATTCAGATCCATCACCAATTCTTGAAACCTAAACTGTTTTGTGCAAAATACAAACTATGAGAGATATCCACACAACACATTAACCACTTTTTCGGATCATTCTCTCTAAAAAAAAAAGAGAGGAAACTTTTACATTTCTCCTTGCCCATAACGGTAGCTGCTGAGACGGCTGATACATTTGCAATTCTGCTTCAGAAATATACAACTGATGCTTATCCTCCACACGGGCCTTTCCTTTCTTACTTACTTTCCAAGATTCCTCAGCACTCTGCTTTCTAACAATCTCCGGAAACACTTTACTTTTAGAATCCGAAGTTGTTCCACCTCCATATATGTCACTGTGGTGATCCTGCATCTCTCTTCTAGATTGGTTTTGGATTATGGACCACCTTCGTATTGGCTCAACCCCTACTTTTCCTTCAGTCTCTGAACCCGACTCAAAATCAAACCCCGTCATCACCGCAGCCTCATGACCAGCCCCAACCTGATCTGCCTTTAATGCATACTGTGTCATACATCCAGAAGGAGCAAAAACCAGAAGATTCCTCTTGGAGCTATTATCAGAAGAAGCAGAACCATAGTGGTTGTTTTTATTCTTTTCATCGCAGTAACAGAAAGTCGATGCGATTGCACCCGGAAGAGAGCCTCCAACCATTCCAGCTGCTGCAGCTGCAGCACCGCTCATGGTTCCAACCCATCCGCTGCTGTTTCCGCTTCTTATCCTATTAATCGCTGACAGAGGAACCGGAGAATTCCCCTGTCCCTCGGGATTAATCTCAAACAGATGACTTGTCCCTCTTGAAGAGCTAATCACTATCAGATTGCTATCATTGCTGAAACTGATGTCTTGTATCACCTGAAAAAATCTCACCAAGGTTAATCAAAGACAGTCAGGTTTTTTTCAATACGCGTAAGTGAAAGGGCTCTCTGCTTACCGCATTAGTAAAACCGCGCTGAAGCCTGAACAGATGCACAAACGACGATGTGTTCGCATCACTACTTGTAGAGGTTCTAGGCATTATTCTAAAGACGTTAATATTGTGTCCCTGAATTGAAGCAGTCACCAAAAGCATGCCGCTTAGATCAAAGCTCAAAGCCGAAATCGGACTCTTGTGTGCCTTAAACTGCGCTATGACGCTTTTGCTTATGATATCTTTGATTATCACCTGCACACACCATTGAAAGTGTTTAAAACACAGATCAATGGAAAAATCAACTTGAGGGCAAAACAACTCGAGGAGGATTTGGCGTATACCATTCCTATGCTATCCGCGTCTGGCACATTGTCATTAGCAACCCCAATGCCTTTCAAACCAGGGATATACGGATTGGGCAGAACCTCTGAGCAGTACCTAGAAAACGACCTGTACCCTTTGTCTCCAAGAGTCACGATCCCAGAAGCGATCTGCCTGCTCGATTCTCTTGCAAATTGTGCAACAGAGGGTGATGATGACAGTGTGATAAGCTCTGAAGTGAAATGTGTGGAACTTGAATCAGCAATACGACTTCCGCTATAAGCAATCCATCGTGGACCAACTGCAAGAGGACCATATCCAACACCCAAGGAGCCATAAGCGATGGGGTTAGTGACAATCATGTATTCCTTTTGCAATGTTTTAGCATCAAAGCAATGTATCTGCAAACACATGTTCCACACTGTTAGTTTCAAAAACAGACAAATCACAGGAAACAGAATCTACACAATATGACAATGTCGAACCTGAGCTGCTTGTAGTACAGCAACAATCCGAGAACTGCACCTAACCGTATAGATGATAGCCCTGAATCTCAGCATATGCACATAAGACTGAGACTTTAACGAGTAGACATGCACATTTGTAGGAACCACGGTTTCGCTTCCGGTGTTGTCAGAAGCGCTCTGTCTGTTTGAATTATCTTCCCAAGAACTGTCACCACACACAGCCAAAAGCGGGCGGCTCTCAGAGAACTTGTCATCTACAACTTCCGAGTATATTGGGTTCGGTAGCATTTGCATAAACGATGCTTGTCCATCATACGCAGAAACTATAACATGGACGTTCTCTGTTTCTTCGACATCCCAAATTTGAAATCCAGACTGAAACGCAAGTAGAAGAACTCTCCGAGTATCGCCATCTTCTTTCTCTAGCTTATCAAACCCAGCCCATAGTACCTTTTGTATCAAAAACATCCAACTTTTTCATAACTTCTCAATAGAGTAACCCAACAAACAGTAAAGGTCGATCTTTTAAGGTATATCATCAACCAAATGAAGCAGAAGCCCCCAAAAAAAGATTCTTGTCACCTAAAGAGAAACATAAGCAAGTGTTTACCCCAAGAACCGGCAAGAATCTTCACCCATTATAACAAGCTATCTTAACTTCGACTAATAACGCAGAGAAAGTTCGTTCCTTTATTTCAAGAAAGCCACACAACACCTAATTATTTACCTGATCGTGAAGAGATTCAGTGTCCCGGTTAACGGCGGATGCGGCGGAGCGAGCAACCGTGGAAGCACCAGAGGAAATCACCCGGAGGCAGTTAGACAGAGCACGAAACGAGCTCCGAGCTGATCGCGACACAACTCCGTCAGAAGTCGCCGGCTTCTGAGAACCGTCGCCGTTCTTCCTCATGACGGTGGACTCTTTCACTATCTAGCCTTGATCGTTAGCCTCTCTCCGATCAAACAAGTTTCTATATTTCTCTGCGCCTGAGATTTTTTCCAAGAAAATCTTTCACGACGGAATCTCCGAGAAAGAGGGAGGGGATAATTCCAATTCAAAATCCCCAAGAAAAGTACCCAAATTTGAACAAATTCCTCGATAATTTTTGTTTGTATTTACTGAATGAAGATTTAGAAATGAAATTGGAATCTAAAAAGAAAAAACAAAATACACGCAAACTCGAAATTTGCTTCTTCTTCAAGTTGTCCCGAAGCAAGAAAACACCGAGACACAATCAAAGCTTTGATCAAAGAAACAAAAGGGGAAAAAAATCGAATATTTGCAAAACCCAGAACAAAGAATTAGCGATCAAACTGAAAAATACTTATGCTGAATCGCCGCTAATGAAGAAGGTGATATGTATTTACCTAAAATCGGAAAGAAGAAAAAAAACGAAGAAATGAAGCAACAAATTCGCGTTTTTGCTGGAATCGGGAGGTAAATTGAGAAAGAATTTGAAATTAGAAGACGCGATTTAAAAACCCAGAAAAAAAGGAATTTAGCGTGTCCCGAAGCAGGAATCTGATTACGACTTTGGAAACGTTTAGGAGCAAGAAAGGGGAAAGATTTTAGGATAAGAGAGCGAAGACCTAAGAGACGAAAGCTGTTTCAAACTTCATAAATGATTTTTCTTTTCTTATTTAAATGAAAAAAAAAAGGATTAAGATCTCTTTTACGTATCGTCTTTGTATCTATTTACTACACAGAGAGAGAGAGAGAGAGAGACTCATCTTCCACGTCTCTTTCCCTATTTATTTATTTAAATAAAAAAAGTAATACCATTAGTACTAGTAATTGTGAAATGTCTGGTTTTATAGGTTATTATACCAATAATTAAACCGAACAAACCTAAATATTAATTGTATTTACATCAATTAATTGTCGAATTTAAGGAGCCGAGTTTGAACCAATCAAATCCACCAAAATTTGTACGACGTGCACTAGTCTTTTTTTTCTTTTCGTGACGTGCGCTAGTAGTCTTAGATGAAGAATTTGATTAGTTTAATTTCGTTTTTCTATTTTTTTTTAATTAGTTTATTGGTTAACAACTTAAGAATAAACTAATATATATGGTTCATCTCGGTTTCATATAGATTTAACTGGTTCAGTTAAAACCAATCACTAGCTATGAAACTACAGACTGGCCCGAATACAATACAATACTGGCCTGTTTGGGAGACTTTTTAACTGAAAACAATCAATAAATTAATGACTTACCTGCAAGTGTGTGAAACTAGCGTATATTACCTTGATCTTATCGAATAACACCTGCACCCAAAAACAAAAACAAAAAAAATCAAACTCTTGATATACCAAAATAGCCAAGAAGACATATTGTTGTTTACATATATTTGAAACTCAAATTGCTAGGCATGCTTAAATGGCCAAGAAGTTAAATATCTGGGATACAAAGAGGGACCATAAGTTATCCTCAGTTCTTCTATCGACTCCATTAAAGTTATGTTTTGTTTTTGTAACGTAGCAAAATTTCATGTTTTTTATAACAGATTGGGTAAAAAAAGGAAGCACAAACCTGAGAAATTATGATAATCTGTTCTAAGTAGCTTTGCCTCCTTTTCAATGCACAACGCCTACATATGGCGTTACAAGAATCAATGAATGCCTCAGAGAGAGGCACAAAGATCAAACCCGCAAATATGTAATAACTTGGATCAAGTTGGCGCACCGGAACCAGCCGTTCAACCTGCGTGTACTGTTTTTGATTATTCTCCATTATTCAAACACAATGCCAAGCAACGATCAATCAAGAACTAGATTATATATAGGTGGGGCAGTAAATTTAATTATTGGACGGAAGAAATAAAAAAGGTCACAAAACTCTTAATAACAAATAGTTCAGTAGCAAAGTATATATATGACTTACGGGTCTGAATCTGATACTGAACTTATACTCTCTTCCATCTCTTAAGACTTTACATAAACTTGTTTCACCTGGTTTCTTCATAGAAACCAAATGATTAAAAGTTATCCGTTCTTTTCCCCGAAAAGAAACTGCGCATGAAGCAAAATATTAATGATCACTTCACCAACACATGCATACACATGGAGATAGATATATTCACCAGTTGGGTGCAATATATGTAACTATTTTCGTGAGCTTAAAGAAAAAAAAAAAAAAAAAAAAACCTAAATATTTATTTACCTTTCTCATCATTTCCAATAGGAACACCATCAATTGCAAGAATGACGTCGTTTTTTTTCAGAATTCTATGAGCATCTGACACGGGATTAATTTCATTTATAAGTACGTATTCCTGTCATTTCATCATTCATTTTAAAGTGTTTGCGTATTTGAGCATTCTCCATAGGTTGACACGTTATATCCGGCGAACCAGGACCAATGTAATAGCCGCTTTCTTCAACACCATTCAAAAAATGCTTAATGACTGGAGTTGGGATCATGTAACTGCAAATTAAAAAACAATAACAAAAAAAATGTTAGCTAAAACCTTTTTGTTTGCAAAACTTAAAGCTTGCAATATATGCGCTTATTGTGACAATTTAATCTAATTAGTTTTTGAACTTTGTACATTGGACTTGACACTTGAAAAAAAAAAAAAAAAAAACAATTCAAGATTTTATATGTTAACTCACTCTATCTTGTCCAAACGTGGAAAACCTTGAAATGCTATTCCAGCGACTTTGTTTCCTATGACCACTGGACCACCACTATTTCCAAAATCAATACACGCATCTGTTTGTATTGTCAATAGTTCGGTGGAGCTGTGAACATATTCTATAGGTTCAACTCTCGATACAATACCTTTTGTAACAGAAATAGTGTCACCACCTGCATTTTAGCGCCTAGCATAACTCATTAGTCACTCTTATGAGTACATATATACATCATATAAGGACCGTCTTTTACCATGTGCATAAAAAATTAGTTAAACAATGGTCCTAATTAATTCAAAAGAAATTACCTTAAGAATTTGTTTTAAGGGAAAACATTCCACTAATCTTTCAAAACTTTGTTCTCTTGTTTCTAAAATCTAGTCAAGCTGTTTTGTTGTTACTCATACAAAAGCATTTGTTTCAAGACGTACCAACAGGATAACCGATAACGGAGACAGTTTCGCCGATACAGGGTATGTCTCCGAGCTCCAAAGGATTCACATCCTCCCAAAACTCTTCATTATCAACAACTAAGATGGCTAAGTCACATTCAAACCCAACCGCTTCAACTATTGCTTCGTACTTTGTGGATGAACCATGCTTTCTCACTTGCACGTATGAGTCATCATCCACAACATGAGCGTTTGTAAGAATCCTCCTTCCGGAAATTATAAATCCTACATTAGGTTCCACCGCAAGACATATAAGTCAAACTATACAAAAGCAGACAACCAAAAACGAGAGAGAGAGAGAGAGAGATGGTTGGTTTATGGAAATACCGGAGCCGCCCCGGGATCTTGCCCCCTGCCATTTCTGCCAAGGTTCAATAAGGCTAGGCGTACTAGAGAAGGAGAAGATATTCACCACCGAGTCAAGAATCGCATAAATATCAAAACGGCTCGTGTTTTCTGTGTGCTTCGACTCACTTTGCGACACAGAAGAAGAGCAACGACATATGGCACGAAAACGAGAAGTTCCCGTACTTGGCAGTAAGCCACTATTGCAACGAGGAAGAAGGAAAGGAGAAGAGAGGAATCGAGGAACCTGAATGGTCGAGGATTTGCAGAACCTGGTCACAATACGAACAGACCATAATGACATTTTGAGCGGCTAGGGATTTTGATTGATGGGTTATGAGTATATATATATACATATTGTATATGGTAATATGTATATGGTATGTATCATTTTGTTAATTATGGATTTATGGTTTTGTTTACTTGATGGTCACTCATAGTTTTTCATTAGTTTCATTAATTCCTTAAAAAGTTTACTCTTTACATTTTAGGTCGAAATAAGGTAATCCGGTTCATCTCGGTTCAATATATAGATTTGAGTGGTTCAGTTAAATTGTTCAAATGTAGTTGTAACTTGATTAAATTTTTACGGTTCCGACCAGCTTTTTGGAGTTAAATATTTAACAAGTACAGCTTTTCCTCTTTTTGGAGTTTACGGTGATAAATAGTTGTAGATCAATTTTTTAAGTTTTGAAAATGTGATTATGTTATTTTTCATACAATATATCGATGTTTTATGTTTTTTTCTCTGTTTTTGAAAAGTTATTCCAATATATGTAATGAGTATGTGAAAAATATAACTAGAAAACATATAAAGTGATTAAATTGATTACAAATAGTTTCTTATGAACTTAAGCAAGAAAGTAAAGTGGTCTCTTCCTTTTCCAACTCCCTCGGCCTCTGATGATTGTCTAATTTTTGCTATGTAGAGGAAGCTAATTCACTGGCTTCGTTCTTAAGGTCCTTGGACATGGCCGACCGTATTCCGTGACGTTCCAACATCAATGGAGTGGCTTCTTTTGCAGATTTATAGTTCACGACAATAACCTTTTTATTTTCTAGTTCCAACCTCAGCTCTTCAGCACAACACTCCTCGACAAGCTCACTTAGGTGTCTCACATTCAACACTTCCACTCCGTTCACTTTCTTCACCTGTAGGATTTAGTAAAACTATTTGTGATCATGGTGCTTCAAACTACTTTTCGATCACTTGAGAATAAAAAAAATGTAATGACTTACCTGAAATTCTTTGAAATCACGGTATTCTGCGGTTATGTCATTCATTAAGATCTACACTCAAAAAACAAAAAACAAAAAAAAATCAGCCTCAATCTTGAACTCGTAGTGCCAAAATAACTCGAGTTATATATCCTCTATCTTTCTAACAACGAATTAACGTTACAAACCTGTGAAATTATAACATTACAAACCTGTGTAAGAACTATTATCCGATCTAAAGACAGAATAAGGGTTTGTGGGGAAAAGAGTAAGTCTTATTGATTTAAGCCGGAGCTCGGAGATGATACAACGGTGGTTAGGTCGTCGGAACAAGAACGCCGACCTAAACCTTTTGTAAGTGAATCGAGATCTAAAGCTTAGCCGTTAGAGGAATTTGCCCTAGGTCTCGAGAGTAAAAATCACGGGGGTGGCGAACGAACCAGGTTGCCACCTATTTATACTAGGTTTTAGTCGGCCAACCGAGCTCCTTCCTTTTCGGGAAAAAGGCAATCTTCCTTTTTCTTCGGGCCGACCTCCTTATCCTAAAAGGAAAGTTTCTTGTCTTCTTCGGAAACAAACCCTATCTTCGGATCTCTTCCAAGGAAGGCGCCGACCTAAGTTAGTCATCTGATGGGCCTAACGTCGTCTTCGTTAATGGGCCGAGCTGGATTCAGGAAGGACTTTTTAGAAGGGTGCTAAACCCATCTCTAACATGATGGACAATCACACACGTTAACCGAATGGTCCGAATCAATGTATGGCATAGAGAGAGGCACAAAGACAAAACCCGCAAATATGTAATAACTTAGAAGATATTGGTCCGGTACCAGCGGTTGCTCCTGCGATATATATATAATAATAGAGACAACCGTTAAAAATCGTTATGATAATTTTCCATTCAAACAAAAATGTGAAGCACAATTAATGGTCAATGTAAGCAAGAAAAGTAGATATGACGTACAAGTCTTAAAATGATGTTGAACTCATGTTCTCTTCCGTTTCTTAAGATTTTAAGTAAGACTGTTTCACCTGGTTTCTTGAAAGGAACCAAATGATCGAAATTTATCCGTTCGTTTTCGCGAAAAGGAACTGCATGCAACAAATATATATAGTTTACTTCACCAAACACACATGGACAAGACTCATCAATTAGGGTGTGAAAATACATATTTGTAGGAGTATTATTACCTCTCTTATCATTTCCTATAGGAACACCATCAATTGCAAGAATGACATCATCTTTTTTCAGAATTCCCTGAGCACCTGACAGCGGATTTATCCCGTTTATAAGAATTCCTGTCATTTCAGGACTCATTTTGTAGTGTTTACGTAATTGGGCATCCCCCATAGATTGATATGATATACTCAGAGAACAAAAACCAATGTATTGACCGGTTTCTTCAACACCACTTAAGAAATGCTTAATTACTGGAGTTGGAATTATATATCTGCAGAAAAACCCACAGAAATCAATGTTAGACATTTTGTTTGCAATCTCATGAAAACAAAAATATATGCAAAACTTAAGCTGCCATATATATAAGCTTAAGGTACTAAACTTTCTCAATTTCAAAGCTGTACACATTGATTCTAATATATACTATATGAAGTCTACAAACCCATGTTAATATATGGATATCTTAGTTTTAATTTTTTTTTTTAAAAGACATCCAAAATTATATAGTTTCAACTCACTTTGTCTTTTCAGAAGATGCCATACCAACGACTTTGTTTCCCATGACCACTGGACCACCACCATTTCCACTGTTAATTGCCGCATCTGTTTGTATCGCTAATAGTTCAATAGAGCTGTGAAAATATTTTCTTGGTTCAACTCTCGATACAATACCTTTTGTAACAGAAATGGTGTCACCACCTGCATTTGAAACGCATAACGTAACTAATTAGTCATTTATCTCTACTATGATTATTATCCGCAAACATTCATCATATCACATATTAATTCACAATAGTCACTAATCTTTAAGTGAAGCATGATTGTTATTCTTTATTCAATACTATACACACATATCGAATCTTTTTTATTTCTTGTCAGAAATTTATAGCATTAATTGGTCAAGACAGACTTACCAACAGGATAACCTAAAGCGGAGACAGTTTCGCCGATAAAGGGTATGTCTCCGAGCTCCAAAGGATTCAGATTCTCCCAAAACTCTTCATTATCAATAACTAAAATGGCCAAGTCACAATCATACCCAAACGCTTCAACTTTTGCTTGATACTCACTCAATTGTTAGATTCGTTAATTAAGTAATACTTCCTTTTCCTCCATATTAATCTGCCAAAATATATTCTTAAGATTTAATGGAGATTTTGACCAAATAAACATTAGATGAAGATATAATTCTTTAAATTAAGTAAACCAATGTTTTTTAAACTCGACCTTGTTTGGGTCACCGGATCACATGTTTCACCTGTAGTGGTCGGTCCATGCATTCCCTGGAGTCTAACTTGCTGACGTCATTTAGTTTGCTACGGTTTGCGTTTTGGTTTTGAATTTAGCTTGGTAACATATTCTATTTTAACATATATATATAAACATATTCTATTTTAACATATATATATATATATATTCTTTGTTTGGGTTATTTTTAAAAGACCTTAAATTTCTTGTTAATTTTTGGGGTTATAAGAGAAAAAAATCAGTTGCACAAAAAAAAAAAAAAAAAAAAATCAATGATCCAACACTCAATTCCATAGACACCAAAATAAGTGGAGAGGAAGTATACAAGCATTGGTTTGAAACAGATAATAAGTCATTTAATAGTTTGTATCAAAAAAAAAAGAAAAAATCAAAACAACTCAAATCCAACCTCATTGGCGATATTCAATTAATCAGTATTGTTTTTGGTTCTTTCTGAAGGTCCTTTTATTTTTGGTTTGTTAATCTGAAGATCCTTGGACATTGCAAAACGTATTCCATGATGCTCTAAGATCAACGAAGTGGCTTTTTTGGCAGAACTAAAGTTGAAGGCAACAACGCGTTCATCTAAGTCCAACCTCAAACGTTTGCAATTGGTGGAACAGTTCTCTATGAGGTCACGTAGGTGCTTCAAATTCACCACTTCCACTCCGTTCACTTTCTTCAACTGCTTCAAACTACACGTTATTAATTATGTTTCTCAGGACACACATGAACGTGGAACTATATGATTCTTTTGTTAATAAGCTGAGTCGAACTGAGAAAGACTTACCTGCGAATTTTTGAAACTAGAGTATGTTCTGTTGATGTCATTCGATAACACCTACACCACACACACACATAAAGCAAACAAATTCTATAAGTCTTGATACCAAAATAGCTAAGAAGACAATGTTATTTTACATAGATTTGAAAATCAAATTACTAGCCAAGTTTTCATGACAAAGAAATAGAACACAAATAGGGATCGCATTAGCCCAAGCTATTCTCAATCTTCTAACAATTCCACCAAGTGTTTTTTTTTTGTTCTTCCATAAATGTATAAATTTTCAAAAAGGAGGAAAAACCTGAGAAATTATGATAATCTGTTCACCAGCTTTTTTGGGCATCCTTTTTTTAACTTCACATCCACATATGCCATCAGAATAATCATCATCAATGTATGGCTTAGAGAGAGGCACGAAGACAAAACCCGCAAGTATGTAATAACTTGGATCAGGTTGATGCACCGGAACCAGCCGCTGCACCTGCGTTACGAATTGTTTTTAATAAAAAAAAAGAGTGATTTAATTACTTGAAAAAGAAGTTACAAAACGCTCTAAGAAAAATACAGATGACTTACGGGGTTTAAACTGATATTGAACTCATGCTTTCTTCCATCTCTTAGAACTTCAAACAAAGCTGTTTCGCTTGGTTTCTTCATAGAGACCAAATGTTTATATGATATCCGTTCCTTTTTCCGAAATGGAACTGCATAAGGCAAGTATAAATTCAATTCATCAACACACATGTGGAGAAGATTTCACCAATTTTTAAGCTTAAAAACCTACCTGTCTCATCATTTCCTATAGGAACACCATCAATCGCAAGAATGACATCGTCCTTTTTCAGAAATTTATGAGCATCCGACACGGGGTTTATTTCATTTACAAGGATCCCTGTCATTTTTTGATTCATTTTAAAGAGTTTACGTAGTTCAGCATCCACCATACGTTGACACGATATATCCAGCGAACCGAAACCAATGAATCGACCACTTTCTTCACAACAACTTAAGAAATGCTTAACTACTGGAGTTGGGATTATGTAGCTGCACGAGAAACAACCAACAGCAATGTTAGTTAAACAGTTTTGTTCTCAATCACACACACACACACACAAAAAGATTATTCAAGATTTATAATATTTCAACTAACCCTATATTTTCAGACCATGTAAGACCTTGAAATGCCACACCAGCAACTTTGTTTCCCATAACCACCGGACCACCACTGTTCCCATTGTTAATAGCCGCATCTATTTGTATAGTCAATAGTTCGGTGGAGCTGTGAACATATTTTCTAGGTTCAATTCTCGATACAATACCTTTTGTAACAGAAATGGTGTCACCACCTGCATTTGAACACATAACATAACTCGTTATTAGTCATTCTTATGAGTATCTCTACCATGCCGTCTTCTAACACATGCAAATAGAGCATTCAAACATACTTTTTTTATTATTAACAGGGGAAATCCCAGACTTAAACTCAGACTAAATAATTTCTGATCCCCTCAAACATCTTATTTAATCTAATTTTCCCAACGACATTGATACTCATACGAAAATTTAAAGCAAAATCGTTCAAGACGTACCCTCAGGATAACCAAGAACGGAGACTTCTTCGTTGACAAAGGGTAGGTCTCCGAGCTCCAAAGGATCCATATCCTCCCAAAACTTTTTGTTATCAATAACTAATATGTCCAAGTCACATTCATGCCCAACCTCTTCAACTTTTGCTTTGTACCTGATCGATGAGCCATGCTTTCTCACTTGCACGTATGAGTGATTTTCCACAACATGAGCGTTGGTAAGAATCTTCCCCTTGGAGATTACAAACCCTAATAAGATTCCACAATATAAGATATATAAGTCAAACATTCTTAGTTCTTAATCAGCTGGCCAGTCATAGCCCAATAAAACAAAGTTAAGGTAGGAATATACTTTTTGTTATATGAAAAGCCCTAAAATATTTTGAGTCTAAAGAGCGTGCTTAAGCTTTATTGTTCCGAGCTACATGTGAATTATGGAATTTTAACACAGGAAAGATATTAGATTACGTACCAGAGCGGCAGAGCCCGTGGAATCTTCTTCCTCATCCCTCTGCCAAGGTTGAACAACGTTTGGCGTGCTAGAGACGGGGAAGATCTTCACCACCGAATCAAGAGCCGCAACAGTAGCAGAACCACTCGTCTTTTCTTGCGAGTCAAGGCACGCAGAATAAGAGCAACGAGGTATCCAAGAAGCATGAAAATTCGAAACGCGGGAAATACCGGTTGGAAATAAATGGTTCCGGACAGAGTTGGAACGAGGAAGAAGCGATGGAGAAGAGAGAAATCGAGTGACCATCCTCACAGAGCCGTGCCTGAGATATTAGAGGTCCAATACAAAATAAAAAATCGGGGCCATACATAAAAATATCAAATTGTTTAAAATAAATTTAAATTTACCAAATTTTTTGTTACGATATTCTGAAATTTTTAAAAAATCTATCAAATCTGAAATATTGTGGTGTTCGTAGTCATTTTTTTTAATTCTTTCTTATCAATAAAAATATATTTAAGATTTTATTGTGTTTTTTAAAATGAATCCTACATTTTTCTGAATATTTTCTCTTCAAAACAAAAAAAAAAACAAAAAATTTGGGCCCTAATTTTTTTTATAAAAAGCTGAGGCCTTACACCCATGTTTCACATGTATTGGGCCAGGCCCGGCTCTGCATCCTCAAGGAGTTGTAGTACCTTGCCATGGTAGGGAAAGCAATTGCAGTAGAAAAAAACATCTTGAGAGACTATGGTTTAGAGCAATTATATAAAATTTGATATTTCAAAATACCATAAAAGAGAAAGGAATAAAACTTTAGTTTAGGAAAATATACAATTGAATATTTCAATTAAAAAAGTAAAAAACAAAAACAAAAGTAAAAAAAAATTAGTTTAGGAAATTATACAATCAAATACTAATTATAAAAGAAAAATAAATAAAACTTTAGTTTAGGAAAGCATACAAGCATTGGACTGAAGCAGATTCGTTTAATAGTTTGGAAAAAACAAAAAAAAACCGAAATCCAACCTCATTGGCGATGCTTAATCAATTAATTAGTTTTTTTGTTTGTTCAAGGTCCTTAGACATTGCCGACCGTATTCCATGACGTTCCAAGATCAACGAAGTGGCTTTTATTGGAGATTTATAGTCCAAAGGCAACAATGCGATCATATTCTAAGGCCAACCTCAAAACTTTGGTGCAACATTTCTCTATGAGGTCACGTAGGTGCTTCAAATTCACCACTTCCACTCCGTTCACTTTCTTCACCTGCTTGAAAACACTAGTTAATTAATATGTTTCTCAAGACACACATGAACGTGGAACTGTATCTGATTCTTTTGCTTTGATTCTTTTTTTTCATTATTAGAGTCAATAAGTTGAGTCGAACTGAGAATAAGCAAGGAAAGACTTACTTGCAAATTTTTGAAACGAGAGTATGCTTTGTTGATGTCATTCAATAACTAGGCATGCTTTCATGACTAAGGAAATAGAGCACAAAGAGGGATCACATTAGCTCAAGCTATATATCCTCATATCTTCTTAAAAAACTCCAATAAGTGTAATTTTTTTTTTTTGTTCTATCTTAAAAGTATAAAATTTCAAAAAGGAGGACAACAAACCTGAGAAATTATGATAATTTGTTCATCAGCTTTTTGGGCATCCTATTTAATGCACATTCACATATGTCACCACCAATATCATCATCAATAATTCAATATACGTTACGTATTGTTTTTTTTTTTAAAGATAAAACAATGATTTAATTAGTTGATAAAGAAGTCACAAAACTCTCTAGAAAAAAATACAGGTGACTTACGGGGTTTAAATTCTAGTATAAATTCAATTCATCGGCACAAATGTGGAGAAGATTTCACCAATTTTTAATTATACTTAAAAACCTACCTGTCTCTATATTTGTATAGTCAATAGCTCTGCGGAGCTGTGAGCATATTTTGTAGATTCAACTCTCGATACAAATACCCTTTGTGATCTGTAGTAGATTATTATTGATCTGTTATGCGATATCAATGAAAACAAAAAAATATATATATATTTGACCAAATCTTATCTATCATTTGACAGAATCCATCCATCATTTGACAGTTTCCAATTCCATAACCCGTTAATTATAATATTTTGTAGATTATTATTGATCTGTAACATCTGTTATGCATGCGATATCAATGAAAAGTCTGGAGATATAGTTTCTGATAGGCTTGGGCATCCGGATACCCATTCGGGGTCGTATCGGATCAATTCGGGTTTTGGTTACTTCGGTTTTGGGATGTAAGTTTCATTCGGGTATTTTTTATTTTCGGGTCGGGTTCGGTTCGATTCTTGACGGGTCCGGATCGGTTCTGTATCAAGGTTGAGGAACCGGATTTTATCCGAAAACCGATCGGTTATAGATCGGTTCGGATTTTTTAACCCAAAAGTAACCATAATTTTAATTCGGTTCGGGTATTTTCGGGTATTTGTAACCAAATAAAGCAAAAATATCTGAAATATATCCGATTGAGTACCTAAAATAATTGAAATTAGTATCCGAAAATACTCGATTTATCCAAAATAACTGAAAAATATAAAAATATATGAAAACCTATAAACATAATTGATATATTCAGTTTATACTTATAATATTTTATATTTTTGTTATTACAAATCTAAATATAACTAATATTTATTTTGTATATAATTGTATTTCGGGTATTTTCGGATACCCGTTCGGTTCTCGGTTCGGTTCGGGTTTGGTACCGATTTTTCGGATATGACAGTGTGGCTCCCATTCGAATATTTACATCGATTCGGTTCGAGTTCAATACATAAAAGTTCGATTCATATCGGTTCGATTCTTCGGTCCGGTTTTATGCGCAGGACTAGTTTCTGAGCTGGATTTGTAATGGCCGTCTCTCTCTCGTTTTCGATGAACATAAGAATAACTTTTTAGAAAAATGATTTGCCAAAATCCAATGGGCTTTAACCCAACATAGGTTTAATGGACTCGAACTCTAAAAACAAAAACAAATTCGCGATACTTTGATCACTGTCTATATTTTTTTATCTGATTTCCCTTGAAAGTTTATATTTTACACTGTTGAGAGTTTTTCTGCATTGTGTTTTTAGTTCCTTTGGTCATATATATATATATATATATATTATTTTTTTACATGGCATGGATGGAACGAACAAAAATTCGAATTTCAAGAACGTACCACAAGTGTTTTGATCTTTCACAGTTGAGTTTTATTTTTTTTTTGTACTGGTCTAATCATGGAGGGAGCGAATGAAGCATTTAAATTTCAGGAACATACTGCTTGAGTAAAGTTCAAAAAAAAAAAAAAAAACATACTGCTTGAGTGTTTGATTGATTATTTACGACTGTGAACCTTTTTATCTCTAGCTTTCTATTTATCCTGCAGTGGATACAACATTAGACTCCAACTTATCAGTGAATTTCTAGCCAAAATCTGGTGTTACTAGTCAGATGTCTTGACTTAAAGGAAATTGTGTTACTCTGTTTCAGCTCTTGCTTATGTAATTTCAGATTGTAAAAATAATTCCATTAACTTGAGAAATCTTAGCTCTTGTTATTGTTTCTACAAAAATTTTTTTTTGTTATTTGTCTACATTGATCTTGATTTTAAAATTATATAAGCAACAACCTGAAGTTATGATATTGCAGATTTTAGCTATTGAATTTCAGATTTTAATTTGGTCCACAAGAAAGAAAAAAAAAAGATTCTATGACCAAAAAGAACATGCGTCTCATAATTCATAAAATACAAAAAATATTGATATATAAATAATGATTTAATAGCGAGAACTGGTCATTTTCACTAGTAAAGTCTCGATCCCACTTTCTTGTGTTCGTGTCACCACACATTCTCTGCAAATGGTTGCAGATACTTCCCGACAAATTAAAGTTTCGAGATATTTTATTAGGGTTTGGTGCAAATAAACCATTGCGGTTAATTGTTTTTGCAAAATCAATCCTCACGTGTTTGTTGTGCAAGTCAATCCCATGAATTTCAAAGTCACCCGCAATACTAGACATGCGTATATCGTCGACGTCGATACCGTCTCCAGGTGTTAGAAAGTAGACGGAATGATAAAACGATCCCGTTTTAACTTAAATAAACGGCATGACATTTTCGAGTTTAGTGCCATTTTGAGATATAGAAAATGGGATGATATTTGATAATCCGTGAATAACTTAGATCTAGAAGGAGAAAACAATATTCCCAGAAATTTCATTATCCAGATTGATAAAAGAAAAATAGAAAAGGTTATTTAATTGTTTACAAGTTTGGTGAGATTTGCAAATTCCATACATAAAAAAATATGTTCTTTGACATTAGATTGTATGATCATATATATTTCTAGAATTGTTAACTATGTTACAGATCTGAAATGAACAAGAAGAAGAAGAACAACAATGGCATCTTTTTTTTTTTCATTTTTATTGGGTAATTTTGAAATTTGTTTGAAAGAATCAAAGGCAGTGTTAAGAAACTGAAGAAGCTGAAATTGAGAGCTCTTAATTAAATGCAACCGTTGGATCTACATCTCCTTACGCATCATCACCGTCTCTTTCGCAAACTCCATCTTCTTCTTCTCCATCGCCATTACTCTCTCAGCGAAAGCCATAATCTCAGCAGCAACAGCTCTCGCTCCTTTCCTCCTCCTCTCGCTTCCTCCTCCTTCATCACCTTTCCTCTTCCTCTTCAATCTCTCCTTTTGTCCCCATTGCAACAATCCTCCACCAACTCCGACGAAATTTATTAACCGTTTCGGGTCTTCTAAGTATGTAATTGATACTCCTCGATTTGTTCTGTCTCTCGTCTTCTTCGTAATTCTCTTCTTCTTCCTCTTCGTCTTCTTGATCTTCTTCTTCGTAGTGATTACTCGAATTCGGAGTAAGACGAGTGAGAGGACGAGCTGAGATCGTAATCTCTGAGATTTGTCTTTTTGCACCTTTTTGGGAATATTTTTGTTTTTGTTTTTTGTTTTTCAGATCCACATACACAAAGTTTAGGTCTTTTCTTAAGGTTTAATTCTTTTTTGTGACCCCGTTTTCTTTGTTTAGTTGTTTTTTTCTTTTAGATCTAAGTTATTCACGGGTTATCAAACTTCATCCCATTTTCTATATCTCAAAACGACACTAAACTCGAAAATGTCATGTCGTTTATTTAAGTTAAAACGGGGTCGTTTTATCATTTCGTCTACTTTCTAACACCTGCAAACGGTGTCGACGTTGACGATATACGCATGTCTAGTATTGCGAGTGACTTTGAAGTTCATGGGATTGACTCGCACAACAAACACGTGAAGGTTGATTTTGCAAAAACAATTAACCGCAATGGTTTATTTGCATAAAACCCTATGTTATTACCATAAACTGATGAGTTTGAATTCTTTTTTCTTTAAAAGGAAATCTATGTTTCCCTTCTTTTCTGACAAGCAAATATTTATTTTCCTTTTTTTAATCGGGTAATCAAATCTTTTTTAAAAAAATTAGTAATACGTATAATCTATTATGGTATTGGTTTTATATTCTTCTTCTTGTCAAAGGTCTCTATTTGACTATTTCAATAAGAAAGGTTTTATGATTCCTATTCCTGAGGCCTTGAATGGCGATAGTGGGACGGGACGTATTTGAGACTCTGCGGGACGTATTTTATTAATGTCTCCATTCACAATTTTTTGTCAAAAGTGGTTCACATCAAAATTTATATATTAAAAAATTGCAAATACCGCACTTAGAGAAACACATGAACAAAAGTAGTGATACGCCTTTTGCAATTCATATATGTTCATTTAGGTGTGGTTTTTTGTTTTTAGGTGCGGTTTTCAAACTTTTTTTTTAAATAGGCTTTAAAAATTATTAAAAATATAAATAATAAGAGTAAACACATTTTATTAATTGATATAGTTTTATTTGAAGAAAAAAAATATGTTCATTCAAAATATTAGAATTAAATAGTTAAAAATTGAGAAATTATTATATATGCCCCGTACTTATAAACATTACCTTTCAAACTTTATCACACAACGCTGTAATGGGACTACATAATTTTATCAAAATTTCAAAAAATTTCGATGCAGATTTTGCATATGTAATGACAGAGACATGAATTAACAACAGAGATTCTAAACCTGACTTATATGCCATGGAAGGAGGTGAGGTAGCAGATAAATAACTTATAATACAAATAACAGACAACATTGCAACTCTGTTATGGAAAAATCAAACTACTTGATAATATTTTTGGTATTGTACTTACATTTTTATTATTTAACGTTCTATTTTATGTATCAATATCTCAATATATATAATTAAACTTTCATTTCCAATAAATTTTGGTATTTACAGTTTATAAAAATATATGAAAATATATTTTTTAACACTAAACATACAATTTTAATATATAATAATATTATTATTATTTTTATATTACTATTTATTTATAATATGTATTACGCACGCTTGTTAGCTGTTTTACCAATCAAACATTATTTTGCATCGCAAATAGTTTTTCTTCACCAATCATAAATCATTTTGCACCGCATTTTCTACAGTAACCGTACTTGTCACGCATTAGACATGTCCCGCAATTTAACCGCACCGCACATTAAATACGCTTTTTAATACCGCCTAATATGTAGTCACCATTCGGACACATTAAGGTAGTACACTCATATTCGGATTTAATACAATACATTAAACAAATAAATACTAAAAACCACACATTAAATACACAAAAAATTAAATAAATGCAAAATTCGATGACCCTTCAATTCTTATCTCTGACGTGGCCATCACTCTCCAGATATTTTTCTTCCTTCCTCTGCCTCTTCATATACTCAACAAACCACCACAGTTTCACTTCACTTCACCTAAAAAAAATCTCATCCTCTAAAAATGGCGGCAATTACTTCCACTCTCTCTGTCTCTTCCGCCAAACCCCAGAGGCTTTTCGATTCCTCATTCCATGGCTCANTTTGGGTGTGTTCTTACGCGAAGGAGGATAGTTTCCAGCTGATTCGAACCAGATTTTGATTTCTTCCGTCTCTGAATCAAGCTCTGGCCTAGAGAAATCGTAGAACCGAGGTGCGTCGAATTCGAAATCAATGTCGAACTCCTCCAACGAAAACTCTTCTCCGGATAAACCCGTCGTTGATGATTCCGGAACCATTATCAACCCTCGAGAGTTCCGATCTGAGACGAGTGGGAGAGTTTCGCATTCAATCGAATTAAGGAAGAATCGGAGATGTTTCTCTCTCCCTCTCCCTCTCTCTCCCTCTCTCTCTCTCTCTCTCTCTCTCTCTCTCTGTTATATCGTATTTGAGGAATTAGATTGATTTGCATTTGAGATCGGTTGATTTCTTCTGATTATGGAGATTCATAATGTATGAATTAGGTATAGACTGAGTCAAATGTTAATGTCGAAATCAGGGATAGATTTAATCAATTTCGATGAAATTTTTTTCTTGAAATCGTGTTCATGGCGGATCATGACTATTAGGCTGAAGCTATTGTATGTATTTGTATTTGACAGATTGTGCGTAAACCAGCTCACTTGTTCCTAGACGAGATTGGTGTAGCTTACGACGAGCAAGACAACTACGTGGTGGTCAAGCACGCGGCTCTGTTCACATCCACCATCATGAGCAAGCTCTTGGCTCGTCCCAACGTGAAGCTCTTCAACGCCGTGGCAGCCGAGGATCTGATCGTCAAGGGAAACAGAGTCGCCGGTGTGGTGACTAACTGGGCCCTCGTGTCGATGAACCACGACACACAGTCTTGCATGGACCCTAACGTCATGGAGGCCAAGATCGTTGTGAGCTCGTGTGGCCACGACGGTCCCTTTGGAGCAACCGGTGTTAAGAGGTTGAAGAGCATCGGGTTGATCGACCATGTTCCCGGGATGAAGGCTCTCGACATGAACACTGCTGAGGACGCGATCGTGAGATTGACCAGGGAGGTTGTTCCCGGTATGATTGTTACCGGTATGGAAGTCGCGGAGATCGATGGCGCACCAAGGATGGTTAGTTTTTTATCCCTTTCTTTAACCAATGTATGATTCAAATAATATCCGTAATTTAAGATCATTATTCTGAACGAGTGAATTTGTTTGATGCAGGGACCAACATTTGGGGCTATGATGATATCGGGACAGAAGGCGGGACATCTTGCTCTTAAAGCATTGGGACAGCCCAACGCTTTGGACGGAACCTATGTCGGAGACCTAAGCCCGGAGATGGTCTTAGCCGCTGCTGATTCAGCTGAAACCGTAGATGCTTAAAAGACGAGGTTTTTTTATCTTTTTAAGAAAAAATCCCTTGATCCTTCTGATGTGGAAGGAGTTGCAATAAAGGAGGAGTTTAGGTGTTTTATTATTTATGTTTGGAACTTTCTGGTGTCTTTGTTTCTTCTCAATGAAAATGTTTCTTCGGTGTAAAATTTCCCTTGATTCTCTGTTCATTCGTAATGTGTGTTTCTTCTCCGATCCTGAAATTGGTTTTACTAGTACAAAGCAGCTCACTTTTGTCTGGTTTGCATGTTCTGTTTCGTATCGGTTTAAAACTTTTCTGCATATAGTCTTCCTATAGTTTCTCCTCGTATTAATTTACATCTAACATTTTAGGTTTCAAAACTTTGGATTATAACAGCTTGTTCCTATTCATGATCATATGTTATGAGGACTAAATTTAGAACTAAAACATCAGTCTCGCTTTCACTTACTTGATTTTCCGTACAAACAGGGGAAAACTAGAGGGAGAGAAACAGTTTTATACTCTGCTTCTCCAATTCAATTAACTTCTTTGGCCTATTTTCTTAACTATGAAGAAGATACATTGTGACCCAATCTCGTCTGAGTCTTGCTATAGTACAACTTTTATTGTTTCCGGCATTATCCTTAGCTCAAGACTACGATGCTCCAAAGAAAGATGACGAGCCACCACCAGGACTGGTCCATTTCTAATTTCTTGTGGCAAATGTTTTTAGGTTTTCGTCACAGAGAGGCTCATTGTATCCGCAACTTGCATCAGACGGTGCTTTTCCTTACGAACGCAAGCAACGGGACAACGTTCATCGGATCTTAAAAGCTCGATCAAAACAGCTGAAGATTACACTCAAATCTCAACGAGATCACGGTACGCTCATTGGTGGAGCGGCTACGGTTACGCCAATGCCTAAGACGATCAAGCTTATGAATGATGGATGGGAGTGCCCTGCAGCTAAATCCAAAGGTTAAAGAAAATGGTGAACAAGCTCGGTTAAGAACTTATCCATTTGATAGGTTTTCAAATTTTGCAGGAGGCACAATGCAAGTTTGTTGTAAAAGGAACCCAAATATTTCATCTTTATTTACATAAATATCCGACTTATAAATACAACAGCCGAGTTTAAAACCCAGGAGGAAGATATTTGTGTTTGTGCTTTTTCCTTTCTTTTTTTTTTGTTTTGGTAATACAAAAGAAAACACATGGTTTGTTAAATGAATATTATTACAACATAGATTTGTATGAACACTTTACAACCAAAAGTTGTTGTGTTAGGGCTCCATGGTTTTTTTTTTTTTCAAAGAATGCTTGCCACCCAAAGAATCGTAAAGCTCTGACCAGTAACTTTATTTCGCCGGATTTTGTGAGTTATCAAATATGTAAAATAACATAGAAAAACTCTACTCATGAATCTTCTTCTCCAATGCTATTTCTTGGCCTGCGATAACAAAAACAGAAAAATCAAAAGAGACTTAAAAAAGACAGCTAAAGAAGGAGCAAGGCACAAACCCAAAAGAGTGTGCCTCAGTAGAAATTTGTGACAGAAACAATCTAAAGAGAGAACAAGGCAAACCTTTTTTAGATACTTCTTGTGAAGTTTCATTGCACCAGAACATGCTTTTTTAGCATCCAAGTTTCCGGTTATGTCGTTTAAGATCTGAGCAAAAACACACAGATTAATAGTATGAGTTTATTTCCATTGGAAATGTAAACGTGTAAAGAAGAGGAAAAAACCGGTGACATCTCCTCTTCATTTACCTTAACAACGTCATCGAGTCCTCGAGCTTCGGTCATTAGCTTAGAGCTCTTGTCTTTCAAAACACTAGCCACTAAGAAAACCGAAATAGGCAAAGGACCTTCTGGGCTTTTTCCACCGTTCTTCATGTTCTCTCTTTCATATTTCCCGCATTGGTTTATCGACTTCGGTTTACCTTTGGAGGAACCTTCGGTTTTCTCTCCCTCGAATTGTGGCTCCTCGTACAGAGAATACATTTCCGGGTCATACTCTAATGCCCACATCATCTGCTCAGAAACAATATCGGTCTTTATTAGTGTCCGGTCCAAGAAAAACGTTTCTGAGTTTATAAAGAGATGAAGAAGAAAACCGTTACCTCCCAAAGGTACAAGGAGTCGCAAAAAGAGAATTCTCTACGGAACTGAACCATTATCATCCGAATCGCAAAGAGATAGTCACCTCCACCCAATTTCTCTGCATTTTTCAAGATCCAAATTTTTCTTTCAAGATCTCTCTCGCTCAGCCAATTACAATGGTTACAAGCTAAAAGTGAGGTGAGAAAGCTTTAATAGATAGATAGATACCTAAGTGGTGGTGAAGTTTAGGGTCAATAATCTGAGTGATTGAAGCCAAATGAGTAAGCTGTGCTTCGACTCCAACTGATCTTCCCGTGCTCCTGAAATTTCCTCGCTTTCAATTTGGAAAAAGGATAAATATTTAGTATAATCTGATTACAGAGAAAGTCACAAGACAAACATATATGAACACAAAACATAGAGGTAAAGTACCAATCGGCGCATCAATCGTTCAAAACACCAAAAAGCATCAGCTTCGTCTTCAAGAAGCATAATCATAGGGGAACAAAGATCACTCATCCCTGGTCAGAAGAAACAGTAGATAGATAAAAAAAAAAAAAAAAACAAAGAATCAACCGACTTTTCAGGGATTGAACAAAGGACTACACTGTGCTTGTTCTCTGAATTTAAAAGGCTTTACCTTGGCAATACCCGACGTCGTTGTCTATCCAGGCGTAAAGAGCTAGAATATCCCAGAGCTTAGACAAATTCTCCTTTTTCTCATAGAATACCAAAGTCCTATCCGTGCGATTAACATCAAGACCTGAAAATCAGAGTTTAACGCAAGTGGATGGAATGATATATTGGATTCTTTCTCTCTGAAGTAGTTTCTGTTGTGTTGTGCAGTGATCACAGACCTATCTGGTGAAGTGTTAGCATCCATTGGATAACTTTCTTGTCCAAAGGTCCGCGGCTTGCAAGCTCTTTGAAGAAATCAGAATTTGCACCTGAGATAATACCAATCTCAAAATGCTTAGTTTACCAAATTCTAGTAAAAAACTCAAGTTCTAAACTATTTCCTCAAGCAAAAGATACACTTTTTTTACCTAAATTTGTTTCTTGTAGTACAAGAGGATCGAGAATGGGTTGACCCTTTTCGGTAATTACAGGTGCGGTAATGAATCCACCGCTTCCGATGACCGGAAACATTTGTTTACATTCCTGCTTCCAAGAAGCATACTGCAATCTGAAAGGGAAACGCCAATACTTTAGATACAAAGATATAGCAGCACTCTTTAATTTACATGATAGCATCTCTTAGAAAATTCTAAAAGAAATTATATGGGAGATGATATTGTTGTTGGTGGTAAGAAGATCAAGTGACTAGTGAAGCTAAATCTTCATCAGAAAATTCAACAGTTCACCAGATAGTTCATCAGACAGCTCATCAGACGATGTGTCTCATTTGCGTTTTTGATAAGACAAAATCTTCTGATGAACTGCCTGGTGAACTATCAGATGAACTGTGTGTAATGAACTATCTGATGAACTGTCTGATGAAGATTTTGCTTCACTAGTCACTTGATCCTGCTTCTTACCACCAACAACAATATCGCATTCCATATAAGTCTTCTCTTTTAGAATTTTCTAGGAGATGCTATCACCCTCAGAATCATCGACGACCTCAGTACACTTTTCCAAATATGAAGCATCAGTCTCATTATCTTGAGAATGTAAGACAAATAAATAGTATCTCGACGAAACTAATTACTGTTTATATGGGTGAAAAAAAATCACCTTCTACGTTGTCGGATTTGCTCTCTTTCTTCGAATGTGCTCTTTGGATCATAACAACCAAGTAAGAACTCCCAGACTTCTCCTCTAATCGATGGATGGATCCCCTGGACCAGTCAAGAAAGCAAGCAAACGGATTTGTAATGACAAGAAAACTGAATCTGATACCGTGACACTGGTGGTATATAAGCTAAATATCAGGTTATACAAGTGGTTTTTACATACTCACAACAAATTTAGTTAATGTTGAAGTCTTTTGCAAACAAATGTTTTGAGACTTACCCCTCGTTGGATTCGATTTAGAGTCTTGCCGATATCCAGGAATCCTTCCTGTGTAAATGCAGCCTGCCATTTTCTCACACTTAGAGTTTTACCAGGCTGCACAAACAAAATCAAGAAAAGAGACAGAGATATTGTCAGCAGCTGAGACTCTAACATTCTCTAAAGATAAATCATGTGTAAGCAAGATCGTCTACTAGATTTGTGAACCTAAACAGCACTGAGATCAATTAACATTAGCATAAATTGATTACCAAACCACATAACTAGTAAATGAAAATGCTATCTTCTCTTGTTTGATCCCAAGAAAACAATGAAGAACACATAATCCACCTCCCACATATATAAACCTAACAATGGCAAACAAAACCTCCAAATCCAAAGGAGGAATCATGAGATTATCAACCTAAATAAAGAGCATTAAGATCAATATTCCCCATAGGAAGACATAAACAAGCCATAGGTCGTTTTAGAATGCCCCTGGCTTTTATGGGTTGCGTTCCAGATTTCCCAAATCCTTGAATCATAACAAGTAAATGCTCTCTCTTCCCTTGTTTCATCATACCAAACACATTATAATACCTAACAATGGTAAAAGTTCCCAACCCAATGCTACAATTAAGCTTAAAAATTCATTGAATGAACGAAATAGCATAAATTTCGGCAAAGGTTCTGAATTTGCAATCGCCAATCTCGTTGATAACAGAAGCGATTTCAATGAACATAAACAGTGGGCAAAATCCAAGATTAAAGTTATTGAAGATGAAATATTACGGAAAGGGACATACTTTGATCTTGAATCTGGTATTGGGGACATCGGTGCACTCAGGGCGAATCTGGTAATAAGAATCTGCTGGTTCTGCGGCGGCTCCCCACATTTATGGAAAATTTTCAATTCCCTCGAAAAAATAAAAATGAAAACTTTCCCGGGAAAAAACAAAAATTAAGAAACAAAATCCTGAGAGAAGAGAGAAGAAACAAACAATTTTTTCTACACCGAAGCCAGAAAACAAGATTGGAGAAGAAAAAAAAGAAGAAAAAAAACTGGCACCCTCTCAAAAGATCGATTCTCTCTTTGATGAATTTTTTGAGAAAACAAATTGAGATCTTAAGAGGGGTCCAGTTTTGGAGGATAGTCGATTGAAAGAAAAGATCAAAGACGGAACTTTTCTTTTTGGGTTGTACAATATTTTATTACTTTTAGTACCTAATCATTTGGTTTCCTAATACTCTTTTTTCCTTTATATTTTTTTTTTCTAATTCCTTTTTAATTGGATGGTTTTCAGAGAAGCAATGATTTTGATGGTGAATATGAGCTGGGATCATTGGTCAAGCTCGTTTAATTTTTATCTTTAATTATCTTCTAATCCATTTTTAGTAAACCAGAGAGCAGAGACAGAAAGAGAGAGAGAGAGAGAGAGAGTTGCGTTTTGAAATCGGTCATCGTTTTAGACGAACACAAAACTTTATTGTTCTTCAAAAGGATAACATAATTTACATTAGGAACAAATCGATGCAAAATATTGATGAGAAGAATTATTATAAACTATAAATCATATAAATCAAAACACTAAACTTATTATATAAAAAGATATCTTATTATAAATATAAAAGAAAAACCTTACACATCATTGAATAGCTCTCAATCACGACTCCACATCCTCGTCGTTTTGGCAATAATAACGAATAAAAATTAGATACAATGCAATAGCTAATAAAATTACTATACATGCAAAGATGAATATAATCACAAAAAGCGCCAAGGTCTGCATTCTCCTAGTAACTTCTCTGTTGGTATATATGATTTTTTTTTTTAGGTATTGAAATCTGAATGAAAAGTTGCTAGCTTTAATCGAAAAGAGGAGGCCTTATATAACTAACTAACATCGAAATATGGAAAACTTAGATCTAAAGAATAATGGAAAATTTCCTTAGTAGGTTTTTCTTTTACCAGCAAAAAATGGTAATTTATAGAGAATCTAATGAGATTTTCCTTTACACATGTAAATGTAAGGAAACTATTTAAGACTAAGTTCTTAAAACAGACATATTCTTTGAATCTGCATATCTTAAGCATGCATTGTTATAATTAAATGTTTTTCAATTGAGAATCTTGTAATAAATCTTATATATTACGTGGAGAGTTCTCTTTCTATTTATTATGTCTCTAATCAAAACATATTTTCTTACATTATATAGTCTATTTTATTAAAAAAAATTTAGTCCATCCTTATAAAGAGATGAAGAAGAAAACCGTTACCTCCCAAAGGTACAAGGAGTCGCAAAAAGAGAATTCTCTTCGGAACAGAACCATTATCATCCGAATCGCAAAGAGATAGTCACCTCCACCCAATTATCGAAGTGATAAACGTGTTTGTCTTGTTATGACTTATGAGTATTAGAGTTTGGTTAGTGTCGAGATAAATATGTCTTAGTGTCAAGTAATTCAAATTAATTAAGTAAAGTATTGTTGTAAGATTGTAAAGATTAAGAATATTACTCAACCTCACGAATTTTTGACAGTCTCATTGTTCTTTGTTTTAACCTAAAAAAAACTATGTGACCAACGGTGGTTTAGTTGATATTAGTCAAGAATGCAGTATATAAATAGAAATCCGATCTGTGGTCATAGCCCAACGAGACAAAATCACAAAAAAAAACATTTGCGAGTTTTCTAAATTATGGTATGAAGGATTATTATAGGTCAATATTGAAAATAGTAGATATATTCCGATAAAAATAGGAGTGTCCCCATACAACTCACATGCAATATGTAATTTGTTATACATGCATATTAACAATTACGTAAAAACACATATTACACATGATTGGAAAAATCTACGAAATAATAATATTATAAGAGAGAAGAAAAAATTATTGGAAACAAAAATTTTTAAAAATGAATAAGGATTTATGTATAATTAACCAAGAAAGTTGGTGACCATAGACATAGGAACCAAACAAAGCCCCTTTTTCTTCAAGTCTACTGATAATCCACCTTGGTTTTCCACTGCACGCTCTCCTTTCACCTATGTAAAATGACCGTACGTATATGATACGTTATTGTCAGATATCGAAAATAATTCGTATATATAATATGATTGATCAACTCTAACGTCAACTATACAAAGTTATATTTATCGTAAATTAATGTGTTTCTTACATTATTTGTGTCTTCACCAACAACGCCACCCCCGTGTCTCTTGTTATTGTCCAATAGGTTCATCATGCTATAGACCTATAAAACGAAAAAAAATAATCACAAATGGTTAGTATTTGATACGGTTTAATTATTTATGGACCAAAATAGTTAAGGGGCATTTGACTTGTTAAAGCTGATTATTATATTCATCTATGTCAAATAGGAACTTAGAAAATGGCACGGGTTGTTGGATCAAGTTGTTGGATTATTATTTTAAAAATATATTTCAATTATGAGTCAAATCCAAAAATATTGATTAATAGGTTATAAATATCAGTATCATGACATATTTACTTTAATCTTACCAAATTCGACTGTTTGTCAAAATTAAGAGGAACAAATTTAGAGTAACGTTCTAATTAGACAAATAATATGACCAAAATAAAGAAGGAAAATATTTCAAAGTTAGATGAAACGCTTTACAAAAAAAAAAAAAAATTATACAGTATGCATCACGTACCTAATTAATTTCTTAAATTTTCCAACGATGAAGTCATACCGGAACAATTTGTATAGCAGAAATCGAATGGTTTATCAACACGACGATAACCACTAAATTATCATCATTTTATTGCTTTTTTAGTTTTGGTCAACACCATCGTTTTGTCCTTAAAATCATATATTTTTATAACAATACATACATAAATAGACTCACATTTATATCATATATATATATATATATATAGAGAGAGATAGAGAGAGAGAGACTCTTACGTTAGGGCTACGTGAAGGAGAAGAGGCAGTGTCTTCAAGATCATAATGACGACCAAAAGGAATCTCTCTATTTCTTGTCCTCTTGATGTCGAATTTGTTGGAAGAATTTAATCCTTCTTGTTTAGACACGTGTAGGGTCTTCTTAGTGGCCACGAAAGACATTGCATCGGAGACGGAAGAAGAGCTGCAATCTCCGACATCGACAATACTTGAAGAAGCCTCGAAGAAATCTTCGAAGTACATCGTCCAGCTACTTTCCTCCGGAGTTTGGTCGCTTGAAAACGTCGGCGTTTCATGTTTGCTTAAATTGAAAGCATTGTTCATTGAACTCTCCATGAATAATTTGGAAGAAAAAAGAGTTTCTTTTTTTTTGTTTGGTTTGTTATTTGGTAGCGACAGATAAAACATGCGTGAGGGTTAATTTATATATACACAGCAAAGGTTTTGAATTTTTTTTTTTTTTTTTTTAAGCATAGACTATAGAGTAGTACTATATAATGAATAAATCAAATATAAATATATTTTTATGATTAATTTTATTTTGCTGTCAATGATGGGAATGTTGGTTTGGAATCTTGGTTTGTGGGGTCGCTCTATCTGTTTTTTCTCTATTTGGTTGGAATAAAAGTTTGTTTGAAATGTTCAAACCAATTTAATACTGTTGTTACTTCTGTAAATCTAAAAAATGAGTACGAATTTTTAAATATTAAATCCGAGATGGAATTATGAAATTTTTTGAGTAACAAAAATGATTAATATTGAATTATTTATCATGTTGTTTCATCAACAAACTAGAATATATTGTTTTGTAAATCACTTTTAAGTATATTAGAAATGAGTAATCAAAATATAAAAAAATTGAAGCTGTAGTGACTTTAACTTTTATAAAAGTTTTAAAAGTTTATTTTTTCCAATCTACTTTAACCCTCTATCAGTTTTAAAAACTTTAAAAGTATTTTTTAACTTTCACAGTTTATTTTTTTTCTATTTGCTCTTGTTACGATCTTTTATATTAAAAAATAAAAACCTACAATCTAGAATTTTAAGTTTTTTTTTAAGTTATAGCCATTAAAACCAAAAAAATTACAGTACTTTTTTAAATAAAATCTACAGCTACAAACAATTGGGGTCTAAGCAAATATGATATATATATATATATATTTGTAATTCTTCCAAATGTTTTCTTAGTAGTTAAAAAGATAAGGTACCCCTTTCATATATATAAAAATATATAAACTTTTTTTCAAACTTTTTTTTGTGCAACTCTTCAACCAATATGTAATGTTAACTAATATATAGACTGCATATCTGTATATGTTCTTATTTATTAGATCTAGAGGTGCTCGGCTCTAGGTTCTAAGTTTTTGGACTTGTATTTTCCGTCGAACTACTCTATGATTACTTTATCATCTTTATCGAATAATTGTTTGGTGCATTATCCCCTAATTATATTATAGTATATATTAGAGATGTATTTACATAAATCTAAAACAAAAACGAAGCCGGTATATAATAAAAAATGTTTTGCCTTTATCTGTGACGATTGAAGGAAGATGTGTCATATTCTGCTCCATTTGTTATACTATTAATTAGAAACTATTTTCATTTATAAGCCGGTATATAATAATAAGAATCACGAATAAGCGGTCTCTCATTTATAAAATCAGTATTGATGGATACCTCCATATTTGGTGGTGCTATAGGATAATGGAGATTGGAGAATGCAAAGACGATTACGGATTCTTATCGATACAGCAAATAAAACGAGATGGAGGATGTTGGCCACATTTTTGAGAGAGAAGAGAGAAGAAAGGAGGAGAGAAAAAACCATAAATTTAAAAAAAAAAAAAAAACCATAAATTTCTTTTTTCATATCTCTATTTCTTTTATTTCGTAATTTAAATTTAAAAACAGATAATGTAGCAAAAAAAAGCGCTATATCTTTTTTTATATAACATTATTATTTATGACTATATGTATTTTCCTTTTAGTTAATATATAATTTTTATTAAAAAAAAATGTATTACGTCGCATTTTCGCTCTTTCGTAATAAGTTAATGACTAGAGTGGACTGAAACATCATTAGATTCCTAATTAAATTGTTCTCTTATTTATCCACTTGGTTGGTCCATAAGAAACCCACTATTGAAAACATTTAAATCAAGAGAACGCGCAAATGCGCCGGTTTCACATATATCTGAAAATAAATATATACTAGGTGATAATTCGTGCCTTGCGCGGAGTGAGAGATTTATATTTTTTTTGCTATTTGAATTTAAAATATAATAATTGTTAATTATTTTAGTATCAAATTTTCATTAAATTCTTATTAATTAACGGGATTAATAAAATTATATTTAGTTTTGTTTAAGTGAAGTTAAATTTATTTATTATTTAGTTTTTTATAATTGAAAAATTAAACTATAGTAAAATATTTTAATCCAGTTTTTTATATAATAAATTGTTATGTTGAAAATATAGTAGGAATTCAGTTTAAAATTTTATGTTTCATACATAGTAAAAATAAATTTTAGAGATTGCGAAAATATAAGGGATAAGTGAATCGCTCTTTATATCCTAATAATCCATGTTAAAATTAAAAGAAGTTATGAAGATTAACAGTAAATTATATGATTTAAATTAGTTACTATATAGGTTAAAGATATCAAACCTTTAATCAAAGAAACCTCAATTAATGGCTCGTATTTAATGTCATGTCCAAAAAGACATTTCAATATTTTTTTGATTAAATTTAATTTAAGTAATTTTAATATCTAAAGTAATTTATATATATCTAAAAGAAACTGATTAAGAAACATATAAAATGTCTTTGTGAAAGTGGTTGTGTGCTTATTATGTTGTCTTTGATGTCTTTTGTTCGAACGCAACTAACACTAGTTTATTCGTACGATACAAGTTGACGCATATCAATTAGTTTCTTTAATGTGAACTATATATGATTATTATTAACAATATAATAATTTTTTTTTTTTTTGAGGAGCATGGTTCATGATTTTAAGAGAAGAATATCGAATGCTGTCATTACTAATTTTGGAGACCTTTTCGTTACTAAATTTGGATTAAAAAAAAAACACGTAAGACACTTACGATTTCTCCGGTGAGTTTGGACATGACATGAACAAAAGCTCCGTCGTCCGGACACCATTCGAACTTGTAAAGCGGCGTCGGCTCAGCTCTAAGCAGATTCTTGACCGAATATCTGAGGGGCATTTCCGGTATCACGACATAATTCTCCGTCACCGCAAACGAGTGAACCCACCCGGGTCCCCATGACCCGGCCCGGCACTTCACCCGCCCCACAACCTCCCTTTTATTCGACCCGGCCTCCATCCTCACGACCCGGTAACCCGGTTTAACAAGGTCCGGTATCAACGTCCACATCTCCGTCTCCGTAACAATCGGATGCGCTGATTGGATCATATGATCGCACAATCCGTCGTCGTATTCGAATTTCCCTATCGTCTCTAGCGTCTCATGGTCGACTAAAATCGATCCTTTTTGAGTCTCCGTGAGACACATCACTCGTCCGTCACCGAGACGGATCACTCCGGTGTTGGCGTTGTCCGTTAAAGACTCTCCGGAGAAAAGTTTGACGATTTCTCCTATACCGGAGAAAGGGTTTCTGAAGCTGTTTCTCTCGCCGGTTTTGGAGTCTCGGAGAATTCGCGGTAACAGAGTTTCTTGTGTTTCTTGGCGGCTTTGTAGGCGTCGGATTCGAGGAGACGGTGGCCAGAGAATATACGACCGTCTTCGAATTGGAGCTTGACGAGTGTGGAGTAGCCGTCGAAGAGATGCCGGAAATCATGGTCTCCGATGTTCCATAACCCCGGACCGTTTCTTAGGTATGTTATGTACCATTCTGCATGTCAACTAATATCATTAATTTTATTCTCATTTTACTTTTTGGAAACAAAAATTAATGTTACAATATGGAGTTTTGTTCTATTGAAATATTGCTTAATTAAATCGAAAAATCCAAACTATATACTATTATTCAAACATGGTGTTCTAATCTAATATATCGTTTATACTTTTAGTAATGAAATCATGTATAAGAAAAAAATGTATACGTACAGAAAATAAATAAATATGCATGCATTGATATGAATTTAAAATGGTTTGGTCATGTATTATACATATACCTTATGCATGTCAGCATGTGCCAGTGTGAGTGTGTTTTGTGTGCACGATACATGTTTGTATATTTGCATGAATTTCCACGAATATAGTTAAAAGATATATTTGGAGCGATATAGAAAAAAAAGGATAAAGACAAACCAGCCAAGTGGGGATCTTTCCTTGGACAGTAAGCTCACCCTCCCACTTCTCTTGTTGTACACTTGTCCACGCAACATGACACCGTCTCTCACCTTCCATCCTCTCTTTCTCTGGCCACGACGCCGGCGAATTGATTACAGTTCTGGTTACACCGGAGATCCTCCGGGAAAATAATCGGTGAGAGATTTGGGGTTTTGTTTTTATTTGTTTGTCGTCGATGGATTTGTCGGAACAAAGAGCAGTGATTCTTGTTGAGGATAATGTTAGAGCCGGAAATCGTACCTCCTCTAAAAAGGCCGATGCAAATTAAGCTCGTCCCATTAAGAAACCCTGAAATGGTTTTTGGCTATTTTAAATCGGCATAGTTTTTGCCTTTTCTCGAACAACTCAGATAAGATGCCAGGTCGGCATAGATAGATGGAAATCTTCCATTTATCCCTATCGAATCCGGAGAAAGTGCCAGTTCGACCTTATCTCTTGGGAAACTTTCCTTTTCCAAGAAGGAAAGAACAAATGTCGATGACCGACTTGAAGAATCTTATAAATATAAAGAGCTCTCCTACAAGGACGTCATTCATAAATTGAGAGAGAAGATCTAGGGCAAACTTAGCTACTTATCGCTTAAATGCTTTAGCTTTCTTCTCTTTCAAGTTTAGGTCGGCGTTCTTATTCCGACGACCTAAACTCACCGTGTACCTCTCGAGCTCCGGCTATTTTTAATAAAGATCTCTCTTGAAAATCCGTTAACTCTTATTTTCTTTGAAAGACCGATTTAAGTTATCACATTTGGCGCCGTCTGTGGGGACTAAGAGACTCAGCCTTTACGAAAATCGCGGAGCTCGAAGATGGTCGACACTTCTGCACCAACCGACCCGAAGACAACTATCACCGGCGATGACCGATCTGGAAATCAAACAGATCGGTTCGATGACATCAACACCTCAGATCGGCTCACCGATCCAATTTCTGGTCGGCCAATCGACCCTGCAACAGGCTTGCCCGTCGCGAAAAAAGCTGATCAACGTCAAGCTGACGATACGGCCCGCACCGACCCGCCAGCAGGAGCGCGGAACCTTCCAGAACCGCCACCGTTCAACATGACCGACGTGATGAAGATCTTCACAGCACAGATCCAAAAGGGAATGGACGAGCGTCTCGACTTGCTCAGGGCCGAGCAGATCGCGTATCGCGAGGACGTGGACCGTATCCTCAAGACTTATCTCGCTTCTGATATCGTCGAGAACGTAGATGGGAAACAACACCGAGGCGGAACCCTAACACCGATCGGGTAATCAACAACCTTTTCGGGGTCATTCCAATGACCGACCTACGGAAGGGGCAGAACAGATCCAACGCCCGTTCAAGAGTCACCGCCCAGACCTCAACCCTCACAGCATCTGAAGTCGATCTGATTCACAAGCGCCTCGCCAGCATGGACTCCAGGGTCCACATTGCTATCACAACGGCCCCTGAACTGGAGAAGCTACTCAGGCAGACCGACCAAACCCCATTCACGTCGGCTATCACAATTGCCCCCATGAAGGACCTCGGCAAGATCAAGCTGCCACCCAGCTACAACGGAAGCACTGACCCCGAAAGACATCTAGCGGCATTCAAAGTTGCAATGGGCAGAGCACGCGTATCCGAAGACGAGCAGGACGCATGCTTCTGCCAATACTTCGTCGAATCGCTTTCTGGGAACGCCCTCACCTGGTTCTCGCGGCTCCCCCCGAACTCGATCAGTTCGTTCAAGGAACTACGGAAAAAGTTCTTCATACACTATTCGCTCTATATCGATACGTCGACATCTGAGCTTGACTTGTGGGCCTGCGTACAAGGCGACACCGAATCGCTTCGCAGCTTCCTTGACCGATTCCGGTCCATCGTTTCCCGATGCAGACTCCCTGACGAGATCACTCTCGGGATCCTGATCAAGAACTTGCGCGACGACCAAACATTCTGCGAAAAGTTAAAAACTGGGTAAACCAAAACGCTAGAAGAAGCATTGCACAAATCCACTGGCTACATCAGGGTGGAGGAAGACAAAGCAGGTAAAGCCAAGCTACTAGCAGATGACAAGACAGCACGAGACAAGAAGTCCCGACCCGTCACCCAGGACGGCCACCAAGAACCCCGTCAACACCAAGACGGGGGCGACAAGAACCGACATAGCGTGAACACCGCATCTCGTCCACCAGGGTGGAACAAGTACGACATGAACAATCCAAAGACTCCAGACACAAAGAGTCCATACTGCAAATATCACAACTCCTACAGTCACGACATCGACGAATGTCGGATCTTCTATAGCCTCCTCAAGAAAAATGGGAAGACGGCGAGTGCAAGCTTCCCGAGCCGCGTAGCCATGACCGCCGACCCAACAATAACACCGCTCCGAATAGACGAGGTGGAGACGACGACAAGAGAAAGCGGGGCAACGAGAAAACACCACCTCCCTCGCCCACCCGACGAAGGATCAACATGATCATGGGCGGACTCCTATCTTGTTCGGACTCCATCAACTCCATCAAACGGTACGAACGGAAAGCAGCAAACGTACCCGCCGACTCGCCCGCCCTCTTCTACGACGATGTTCCCATCACATACACCGAAAGGGACGCACGTGGCATTGACCGACCTCACAATGACCCTCTTGTCATATCCCTCGTGATCAGCGACGATGAAGTGTCAAAAATTCTTGTCGACATAGGTAGTTCGGTTGATCTGATCTTCAAGAACACCCTCCAAAAAATGGGCATCAAAGACAAGGAGATCGAGGTCGCACCAACACCTCTCACCGGCTTTGCAGGAGACTCCTTCTCAACAATCGGAACCATTCAACTTCCTGTTAAAGTCGGAGGAAAGACTTCTATTGTACGGTTCGACGTGATCGATAAACCCGCGATATACAATATCATTCTCGGAACACCTTGGATCAACTCCATGCGAGTCGTGCCATCTTCTTACCATCAGTGCGTCAAGATGCCGATCAAAGGAAACATTTTCACTGTACGTGGCGACCAAACGGTATCACGACGTTGCTACATTGACAAGCAACGCGTTCGGAACGCTTCGACCTATATGATCGACAACAGCAACGACCTTGACCCCAGGGTCATTCACCACGAGAAGCCAAAAAGCGACCTCGTCACTCAAGTGAACATTGACGACAAGCATCCAGAACGCTGCGTCGGGATCGGCACGGAATTACTTCCAAGCACAAGGGACGAACTCATCACCTTCCTCCGTGAGAACGTCTCAACCTTCGCGTGGTCGATGGCCGACATGAAAGGCATCGACCCAAAAATCACCAAACATGAACTATACGTGGACGCCACATTCAGGCCGATCAAACAGAAACGCCGAAAACTTGGACCCGAACGCGCCCAGGCCGTACAAGATGAAGTAGAAAAATTGTTACAAGCCGGATCCATTACCGAAGTCAAGTACCCCGATTGGCTCGCTAATCCTGTGGTGCTCAAAAAGAAGAACGGAAAATGGAGGGTCTGCGTCGACTTCACCGACCTGAACAAAGCCTGCCCTAAGGACAACTTCCCTCTTCCTCGAATCGATCAACTCGTCGAGGCAACGGCAGGAAACGAACTTCTCTCCTTCATGGACGCTTTCTCAGGCTACAACCAGATCCTCATGCATCCAGAAGACAGCGAGAAGATCGCATTCATCACAGATCGGGGGACATACTGTTACAAGGTCATGCCGTTTGGCTTGAAGAACGCAGGAGCAACCTATCAACGCCTTGTCAACAAGATGTTCCGCGATCAACTGGGCAAGACGATGGAAGTTTACATCGACGACATGCTCGTCAAATCTCTAAAGGCCGACGACCACATCTCCCATCTACGAGAATGCTTCCGCATACTCAATCAGTACGGAATGAAGCTCAATCCAGCAAAATGCACGTTCGCAGTCACTTCGGGCGAATTCCTCGGATACTTAGTCACCCAGCGCGGCATCGAAGCCAATCCGAAGCAGATTTCGGCGATACTTGAACTACCATCTCCACGGACTACTCGTGAAGTCCAACGCCTTACAGGCCGAATCGCCGCTCTGAACCGATTTATCTCAAAATCTACGGACAAGTGCCTGCCTTTCTACCAGCTCCTCCGCGGTAACAAACGGTTCAAGTGGGACGACAAGTGCGAAGTAGCCTTCCAGCAGCTCAAGTCTTACTTATCCACGCCACCAATCCTTGCAAAGCCCAAACGCGGCGACACCTTGCTCCTGTACATCGCCGTTTCCAGTGCGGCTGTCAGCGGCGTTCTAGTTCGAGAAGACCAGGGCGAACATAAGCCAATTTTTTACATCCGTAAGACAATGGATGGTGCCGAATCACGCTATCCGACCTTAGAGAAACTGGCTTTGGCCATCGTCGTCACATCTCGCAAACTACGCCCGTACTTCCAGTCCCATTCGATCGCCATCCTAACCAGTCAGCTACTCCGAACCATCCTTCAGAGCCCAACACAATCTGGACGGATGGCCAAATGGGCGATTGAACTATCCTAGTTCGACATCGAATACCGGAACCACACCAGCGCTAAGTCACAAGTCTTGGCCGACTTCCTTATCGAGTTAGCACCCGAACTAATCAACGACGATGCAACAACAATCGAACCTTGGTCCCTATACGTCGATGGCGCGTCATCCCGTATCGCCTTTGGCATCAGCATTCAATTACTGGAGAAGTCCTGGGAACAGTCCATTCGTCTCGCATTCTCAGCGTCGAACAACGAAGCCGAATACGAATCGTTGCTAGCCGGACTTCGGTTAGCTCGAGGAATGAACATCGACATCATCCGAGCTCACAGCGATTCTCAGCTCGTCGCAAAACAATTCAGCGGTGAATACGAGGCCAAAGACGAACGAATGGGAGCCTACCTCGCTTTGGCACAAAATCTGGCCAAAGAATTCAAGACTTTCGAACTCCTACAAATCAACCGATCCGACAATAAAGGCGCTGACGCCCTCGCCGCTCTAGCATCCGACAAGGATTCTGACTTACGACGCACAATCCCGGTCGAATGCATTACATCACCGAGCATCGCAACGACTCAGGTCGTCCTCGCCATCGAACCCACAGAAGCAGAAGTTGATGCCGACGCAACTCCAACCGACGCACCAGATTGGCGAATCGAGATCCGACACTTCCTCGAGACCGGCGAGTTACCCGCTGAAAAATGGTCAGCTCGACGACTACGCGCCCGCAGCGCGAAGTATACTATCGCCAACAACATCTTATGCCGCTGGACAGCCTCAGGAACACTCCTCACCTGCATTCACAGAGACGAAGTATACCGCGCTATCAAGGAAACCCACGACGGGGCTGGCGGAAACCATTCGAGTGGACGCGCACTCGCCCTCGAAATCAAGAAACACGACCTTTTCTGGCCGACCATGCAGGAGGATTGCGAAAAGTATGCACGCAAGTGTGAATACTGCCAACGCCACGCCCCAATGATACATCAACCGACCGAGCTGCTGACATCGGCCATTTCTCTTTATCCATTCATGCGCTGGGCAATGGACATCGTCGGTCTAATGTCATCATCCTGCCAACGCAAATACATACTCATCATGACGGATTACTTCACCAAGTGGGTTGAAGTCAAAGCCTTCGCCAGTATCAAAGATAAAGAGGTCCAGAACTTTGTCTGGAAATACATCATCTCCCGTCACGGCCTACCTCACGAAATCGTTACCGACAACGGTTCGCAGTTTATATCCAAAAACTTCGAAGGTTTCTGCGAGCGATGGAAGATCCGCCTCAACAAATCAACTCCTTGACATCCACAAGGGAACCGCCAGGCCGAAGCAACAAACAAAACAATTCTGGACGGCATCAAGAAACGTCTTGACGCGAAGAAGGGTCTCTGTGCCGACGAGCTAGATGGCGTTCTTTGGTCTCATCGTACAACACCAAGGACGGCATAAGGAAAAATCCCCTTTTCCTTAGCCTACGGATGCGAAGCAATGGTGCCAGCTGAAGTTAATGTCGGCAGCTTACACCAAACAGTCCTCCCGGAGAACCCCGACCTCAATGACGCAATGCTGATCGATAACCTCGATACGTTCGAAGAGACAAGGAACCAAGCCCTTCTCCGAATACAGAATTATCAAAACCAGGCGGCGCGTTACTACAACAAGAAGGTTCATAATCGACACTTCGATGAAGGCGACTTGGTCCTTCGAAAAGTCTACGAGAATACTAAGGAGCGGAATGCCGGCAATCTCGGAGCTAACTGGGAAGGTCCTTATATCATCACAAAAGTCGTCAAACCCGGCGTTTATCGACTTAAAACCACTGCCAGCGATGAAGTTCCTCGAGCCTGGAACTCAATTAGCCTCAAACGACACTATCATTGAGGTCGGCTTCACGACAGCCTTGCGCTAAAAAAAAAAAAAAAAAAAAAAAGACATGCTCACATGAGCATTATGAACTACGGAGCGGTTTGATCCCCGAAAGGGGTACGTAGGCAACCCGTCTTATGACGGGTACAACTGCTCCCCCCAATCAAAAAAGGGAGGATTTAGTCTATTTCACTATGTAAAGCCTTATCGGCTATTCTCTCATGAATAAAACTAGAGTTTTTACTTCATATTTTTTTCTCTTCATATCCTCATCCTGGCCAGATGTCCGATTCGCCAAAAAGCTGGGTCTGATCCACCCAGTTCGGCATAAAAAGCCAATTTCGCTTGCATACGTTCTAAACACCGCGCATTGCCGCATAACAAGCCGACCTGCTTCGCAATATCTAAGTTATATAGTACATAAGCCGATCAGACTCGCAACCTATATTCGACTTAGATTTTTTCTAAGTGGTAACAATAAAGACGCCGACCCGCTTCGCAGTTGATATTCACACTTAGAAAAATAAGTGGTACAAAACAACTTAAGCCGAGCTACTCGCATGTTTTGTATTCACACTTACTTTAAGCCGGATTCTGTTCCGCGATCTTAAGTCCTGTAAAATTATTTAGTCGACCAAGTCGCATCTTACAGTCGACTTGAAAATATTTCTAAGTGTTCAAGTATTGCCGACCAGATTCGCGTATTCCGCACTTAGAATTTTTAGTCGCATGATTTTTAAAAGCCGATATCAAATCGCATTTCATGTTCGTACTCCAAACAATGACACAATCAATTGTTAAAACCAGCAAATTCCATTCATTGATCAAAATACTTCAAGAGTTTACATAAACCCAAGTCGGCAATGACAAACACTTGGATTAAAAATACAAAAAAAAAAAAACATGATGATTTCACATCGGTTACAAAAACTACTTAGACAAAATACAATACTGGGGATGATGAGTCCCCGGTTTTCTCGATCGTCCTCGCGGTTTTTTTTCCGCTTCAGGCGCACTCTTTTCAGATACCTCCTGACCCGCATCTTTGGATTCACTATCCCCTCCTTGACCTTCAGGAGGAACCGACTTCTCCGCTGGAACTTTTGCGGGAGACTTAACCACGACCTTAGGCACATGAGCGGTGGGTCCTCTCAAGACAACCGTTCTCTGCTCGCCAATCAATTCGTCGAGCGTCAGAACTCTCAGCTCACCCTCCTCGAAACTAATCTCCTCAAAGGCGGCCTGCTTGGATTCCCAGGATCGAGCAGTCTCGACCACTTTGTCCTTAACATAGCCGGGCAACACGAGACCTTGCTTCTCAAAGATCTCGGTCGCCTGCTCGGCTCCTTTCCACTGAGCTGTGGTGGTGATTATCTTCTCGGCCTCTTCCCTTTGGGAAAGATGCTTTTTCATTTTTCCGATGAGACTAGCGTAATATTGGTTAACCCGCCTCATCGCGTCCCTAGCAACCTCGCGATTTTTCTCGTTCGCGCTCTTCTCCTGCTTCAATTGTTTGATAGCACGACTCGCGGCCGTTTTCCACTTCTCGGCATCAGCCTCAGACAACTTCAAGGCCTCTTCAGCTGCTTGAGACTTCAGTTTCAAAGCATCAATTTCCTGCGCCACTATTTCTAGCTCGACACTTTTCTTTCTCTCGGCCTCTAGGGCCTCCTCGAGTGACTCTAGCTCGGCTTGTTTGTCCGGTTGGCTCTTGATGTCCCGATCATAGCCACAAACAGTGTGGAGTATGGTGCTGAGGGCCTGCAAGGACGAAATTTAAAGTTGTTTTAAAAAAAAAATATACGTTGCTAAGTCTACAAGGACCAAACAAAAGATCGAACGAAACTTTACCCGGGCCTGGTCCATTGCGAAACGTGCAGCCTCCTCCCTTCGGATAAGGCCAGAAGCATCGGTAGACGAGCCCGCCGGATGATCCTTAAGTTTAAGGAAAAAATCGAGACATGCCATCGGGTCACTGGTGATCGGGCCGGATCCTCCATAATCGTACGAGAACCCAAACGGATGTAGAGTTTGAAGGGAATGTCCTGGAGATCATACTTGTATACACTCTGATATAGTTGTGAAGTCGAGATAAGACTATCATGTGATGCTGGGTAATTATAATGCTTTGCTAGAAGCCGCTTATAACTTATGAGTTGTGAACTCATTGCCAACATCATATGATCCTATAGGGTCACACACCTAAGCAAACTGGATAACAAATACTGGGAATGATCATTAAAGTAATGATCTCATCAATGTGTAATTGTTACACGTTGATATTGAGTTTACATGAGAGTGTCGATCGACACAGCCTATTGGTGTCGATCGACACCACTCGGGATTAATGATACCGGGTTTAATTTTATGACTGAATTTAAACCGGTTAATCCAAGGGTTTACGGGATTTCGTGCTTGACTCCTATATATGTAAGTCAGAGCCACGAAATCATATAGAAGTAACCAAGGAACTTGCCCTAGCCGTCAAGTAAGAAACTCAGAAGCTCCCAGAGGCACTAGCATCCCTGATCCAGTCTTGTGTGCGTGTGGACTAGCTATAGAGGCGCAACATCTGAGGCGCTCCATATCTCGTTTTACCTATCCATTCCGCTGCTAATCACCAGGTAAATCCCTGATCTGAGGACATAGATTCAATAAACATGATCTTGTGGCAATAGGAATTTGACAGTTCTAAAGAGTTAAAACCCACCAAATTCCTTCAGTGGTATCAGAGCCATATGTTTAATTGAATCTGTAACATGTTGTTCATGTGTAATGAATTCGAATTTGAATCTTGAAATCATTAAAAGTTGCATGTTAGATCTTTCATGTCAAAATCGTTTTGATAAAAGGGAACAATTAGGGTTTTCTGCGCGGCTGTGTCGATCGACACCACCAAGCGTGTGTCGATCGACACGGGCAGAGTAAAAAATTAGGTTTTCTGCGCGGCTGTGTCGATCGACACCAAGCGTGTGTCGATCGACACGGACCTGAATCGCAGCGTAAAATACTAAATGTCGATATATTGATCGACGTTCCGGAAATCGCTGTGTCGATCGATACAAGGGTTGTGTCGATCGACACGCGTCGATCGCTGTCGGTTCAATTGGATTGAACTAGATTAATGCGATCGGTCTAATCGGGATTAATCGATTTCATCACAGTTAAACTGGTTAGCTGGTGTCGACCGACACAAGAGTTGTGTTGATCGACACATGCGTTAAACCGAGACCGGTTCAATTGGATTGAACCGGAATTGATTGTTTTAATCGGGTTAGATATTTAACCGCGATTAGATCGATTGAAAAGGGGTTTCACGCAATTTTGAATCATGAGGTGTCGATCGACACAAGCTATTGGTGTCGATCGACACTAGAACAGATTCGGTGTTCCAAACTTAATCAATTTAACTAGATTAAAAGTTTTTTTTTAAGAATATTAATTCTAATCTTTCTCAAATACATATATGTGACGTGTAATGAGATACATGTTCCATTCCTCAAACATAATATCAAACACTTAAGTCTTCCCAATTCCTGTCAACTGCCAAGTCTTGTTTTATTGTATGATGGGCTTGCCAAAGCAAGGCATTCACAATTACACGAGTACGGCAGGTGGTAATCGTGGTACTACATGACTCAAGGATTGGTTTGTTTTATTGGTCTATCAAAATGGTTTTGGGCCTGGAGACACATGATCGGTTTTGATATAAGATATCAATCCGAGACAAGAGTCATATTGGATATGATTAGCAAATGAGTTGCTTACCTAAATAGCTTAAGTCTGGGCGATGAGCCAAAGCTCACTCAGATTTCAGTGAAATATGGATCTTGGATCATTACATTCTAATTGAGGAAAATTGAATTAGAATATAATGTGAGTCTTCTTAATTGTTAAGATTTCTCTTCCTTTGAAACATCAAAACTAATTAAACTCTCTTATTTTCTTAATTCAGCTATGTCAACCAACAACACTAGCTCATTCTCGTTGAGATCCGTCCTTGAGAAGGAAAAATTGAAAGGATCCAACTTCTTGGAATGGTATCGGAATCTGAGAATAGTTCTCAGACAGGAAAAGAAGGACTATGTCCTTGAAAGGCCTCTTCCTGATAAGCCGAGATCCAATGCTCCCAGTAATGAAAAGGACAAGTGGGAAAAGCATTCGGATGATGTGACAAATGTGATTTGTCTGATGCTGGCCACGATGAACTCGGAGCTGCAGAAGCAGTTCGAGAACGCGGGGTCACCGATCGAGATGATCACAACCCTGAAATCTATGTTTCAGGAGCAGGCTCGCACTGAGAGGTACCAGACGGTCAGGTCTCTCATCGAGTGCAATCTGTCTAAGGACAGTCCAGTGAGTCCTCATGTCATAAAGATGATGGGTTATATTGATAACCTGGCTCGACTGGACTCTCCCCTTAGCCAAGAGTTGGCTACTGACATCATCCTGCAATCCCTGCCGTCTAGCTTCGATCAATTTGTTCTAAACTACAATATGAACAACCTGACGAAGTCCCTGAATGAGCTGCACAGCATGCTCAAGACGGCATAGCCCAACATCAAGAAGGCCAAACCTGAAGTACTTATGGTACAGAAGGATAAAGGGTTTAAGAAACCCGCCAAGGGCAAAGGAAAGGCCAAGGCTGTCCGGGTTGAGAATCAGGACAAGCCTGAGCCGAGTTCCAATCCCAAACGTGGCCCCACTGATGCTGACATTTGTCTTTACTGCAAGAAACCGGGGCATTGGAGGAGGAATTGCAAAGAATTCCTGGAAGGTCTGAAGAATCTGAAGAAGTCGTATGAGACGACATCCAAAGGTATTTATGTTATAGAAGTAAATGTTGCTTCATATTCAGGTTCTAATTCTTGGGTATTGGATACCGGCTGTGGTGCTCATATTTGTACTAATATGCAGGACCTGCGCAGCAGTAGAACGCTGAAGAAAGGACAAGTGGACCTGCGAGTTGGAAATGGAGCAAGAGTTGCTGCATTAGCCGTAGGAACTTATCATTTGTCTTTGCCTTCTGGCATGATTTTAGAGTTGGAGAATTGCTACTATGTACCTGCGATAAGGAGGAATATCATTTTTATTTCTGTTTTAGACATGAATGGTTTTGAATTTTCGATTAAGGACAAATGTTGCTCTTTCATTCGAAATAATATGTTCTATGGTAGCGCCCCATTAGAGAATGGGCTTTATATTCTCAACCAATCAACGCCGGTCTATAACATAATTAATAAACAGTTTAAAACTAATGACTCAAACCCGACCTTTCTCTGGCATTGTCGTTTGGGCCACATTAATGAGAAGAGGATTCAAAAGCTCCATCGAGATTGGCTTTTAGACTCATTTGATTATGAATCATTTGAAAAATGTGAATCCTGCTTAATGGGCAAAATGACTAAAATCCTTTTCAATAAGATAAATGAAAGGGCCAGTGACTTGTTGGGTCTTGTACATACAGATGTTTGTGGCCCAATGAGCATAAGTGCTAGAGGAAACTTTAGGTACTTCATTACATTTACTGATGATTTCAGTAGATATGGCTATGTTTATCTTATGAAACATAAGTCGAAATCCTTTGAAAAGTTCATGGAGTTCCAAAATGAAGTACATAACCAACTTGGCAAAAGTATCAAAGCTCTTCGATCTGATTGTGGAGGTGAGTACTTGAGCCAAGAGTTCGATGATCATCTTAAGGATTGTGGATTCGTTTCACAACTTACTCCTCCTGGAACACCTCAATGGAACGGTGTATCTGAGAGGAGGAATCAGACTTTATTGGATATGGTCCGATCGATGATGAGTCATGTGGACCTACCGTTATCCTTCTGGGGATACGCTCTTGAAACGTCTGCGTTTATGCTGAACAGAGTTCCATCTAAATCAGTTGAAAAGACTTCATATGAGATATGGACTGGAAAAGTTCCAAGTCTGTCTTTTCTTAAAATTTGGGGTTGTGAAGTTTACGTCAAGCGATTGATAACTGATAAGCTTGCACCCAAATCTGATAAGTGCTACTTCGTAGGTTACCCTAAGGAAACCAAGGCGTACTATTTCTACAACCGATCCGAGAACAAAGTGTTTGTTGCTCAGAATGGTGTCTTTCTTAAGAGAGAATTTCTTTCCAAGAAAGACAGTGGGAGTAAAGTACAACTCGAAGAGATTCGAGAATCACAGGACGTTACTCAACCTAATGAGGAAGAGAAGCCGTTGGGTTCACAAGAGGTTGTGGAACCAACACAGCCGTTGGATTCACAAGAGGTTGTGGAACCAACACATGTGGTGCCTGTAGTTCGCAGATCCGAAAGGATTCGCAACGAGGTCGAGAGATATGGATTTCTCGTAACTCACTGCCATGATCTGTTGATCATTGACAGCGATGAACCTGCGAACTTCGAAGAAGCCATGATGGGCCCTGAATCCGAAAAGTGGCTTGAGGCCGCTGGATCCGTAATGGGTTCCATGTCACAGAACCAAGTATGGACTTTGGTTGATTTACCTGATGGTGTAAAAGCCATCGAGTGTAAATGGGTCTTCAAGAAGAAGATCGATGTGAATGGAAACGTTCAGATTTATAAAGCTAGATTGGTGGCAAAAGGTTTCAAACAAGTTCATGGTATTGACTATGACGAAACCTATTCCCCAGTCGCCATGCTTAAATCTATTCGGATTCTCCTAGCGACTGCTGCTCATCATGACTATGAGATTTGGCAGATGGATGTGAAAACAGCTTTCCTTAACGGGATTCTGGAGGAGGATGTGTACATGACACAACCTCCAGGTTTCACAGACCCTAAAAACGCTGGGAAGGTATGTAAGCTTCATAAATCCATTTATGGATTGAAGCAAGCATCTCGCCATGCGTTTACAAGAAGACTAAAGGGAGCGCAGTTGCATTTCTCGTAATATACGTAGATGACATACTCCTTATTGGAAACGACGTTCCATTGCTTCAGTCTGTAAAGACTTGGCTTGGAAGTTGCTTCTCGAGGAAGGATATGGGAGAAGCCGCATACATTCTTGGAATAAGAATCTATAGAGATAGATCGAAGAGGCTAATTGGACTCTGTCAGGACACTTATATCGATAAGGTCTTACACAGGTTCAATATGCATGATTCCAAGAAGGGCTTGCTTCCGATGTCACATGGCATCACTCTCAGCAAGAAGCAGTGTCCTTCGACACCTGCGGAGCGAGAGCGTATGGGTAGGATTCCTTATGCTTCTGCAATAGGATCTATCATGTATGCCATGCTATGTACACGTCCGGATATCGCTTGTGCTTTGAGCATGACGAGCCAATACCAATCTGATCCCGGTGAGAATCACTGGGCTGCCGTCAAGACAATTCTGAAGTATTTGAGAAATACTAAAGATAAGTTCTTGGTGTACGGTGGATGTGATGAGCTTGTGCTGAGTGGATACACTGACGCTAGTTTCCAGACGGACAGAGACGACTCCCGATCTCAATCTGGTTATGTCTTCTGTCTGAATGGCGGTGCAGTTAGTTGGAAGAGTTCCAAGCAGAGCACCGTGGCGGATTCCACGACCGAGGCTGAGTACATTGCTGCTTCAGAAGCGGCAAAGGAGGCTGTTTGGATCAGAAAGTTCATCATTGAACTTGGTGTGATTCCTAGCATATCTGAGCCTGTGGCATTGCTGTGTGACAACAATGGGGCCATAGCTCAAGCAAAGGAACCCAGATCACACCAGAAGTCCAAACACATCGAGAGAAGATATCATTTGATACGAGAGATCATCGAGAGAGGTGATGTGAGGGTCAGCAGAGTTCCGACGGACGATAATGTTGCTGATCCTCTGATCAAGCCACTTCCACGGCCTAAGCATGAGTATCATGTTGCTGCAATGGGAATTAGATTTCTTGAGCAGTAATCTTAGTTTGAGTGGGAGTTATTTATTTTTGTTTTTGATGTTCATGTAAACATACTTGGGTTATGTTTTATTTAATGAGATTTTTCAGTATTATTTAATTGCATAACTGAATAATCAAATAATAGTCCCAAAATAATTTGAGACATTCTTATAGGTCATCAAATACGTCATTCTTATAGACAAACTAAGGTCCCTAATCGAAGGTCATTAAATTGGGACATTAATGACCGCGTAAGATTAGTGTGTGATGTGACTGATGACCAAGTTTCATGGTGTCATTGATAGGGGTATCAAAGTCAATCACATAGGTATGTGTTGAGAACACAGTATCGGACATGACCCACTAATGAGAACTCAACAAGATTGTTATATGAGTGTCATATGAGTTTCTCATTACGACTATAGAGTATAGTCCTTAGACCTGAGTTCATCATGATTTGCTGTATAGGAATTGGTCTGCTTTGACTTTGTTAAACGTCAGCCGTAACTGGTGACTATTAAGATATTGATTGGGCATATCATGAAGTGCGTGGGGAACAGGGGATGGAACAAGATGGAATTTGTCCCTCCCATATAACGGGAGATAAATATCTCTGGCCCTATCGAGGATTTGGTACTGAAGGAAAGTGTGGCCACACTCAAACGAGCTGAAAGTCAGTCGTTTGCTTGTATCAGTACAAAATCAGAGTTCGAATAACATGATTTGGCTTTATAAGGATGACACGAGTTCTTGCCTTATACTGAATCGAGATATAGAGACAAAGGGATTATTGGAATAAGTTGATTCCAGTACAAGTGGGAGATTGAAGGGAATGTCCTGGAGATCATACTTGTATACACTCTGATATAGTTGTGAAGTCGAGATAAGACTATCATGTGATGCTGGGTAATAATAATGCTTTGCTAGAAGCCGCTTATAACTTATGAGTTGTGAACTCATTGCCAACATCACATGATCCTATAGGGTCACACACCTAAGCAAACTGGATAACAAATACTGGGAATGATCATTAAAGTAATGGTCTCATCAATGTGTAATTGTTACACGTTGATATTGAGTTTACATGAGAGTGTCGATCGACACAGCCTATTGGTGTCGATCGACACCACTCGGGATTAATGATACCGGGTTTAATTTTATGACTGAATTTAAACCGGTTAATCCAAGGGTTTACGGGATTTCGTGCTTGACTCCTATATATGTAAGTCAGAGCCACGAAATCATATAGAAGTAACCAAGGAACTTGCCCTAGCCGTCAAGTAAGAAACTCAGAAGCTCCCAGAGGCACTAGCATCCCTGATCCAGTCTTGTGTGCGTGTGGACTAGCTATAGAGGCGCAACATCTGAGGCGCTCCATATCTCGTTTTACCTATCCATTCCGCTGCCAATCACCAGGTAAATCCCTGATCTGAAGACATAGATTCAATAAACATGATCTTGTGGCAATAGGAATTTGACAGTTCTAAAGAGTTAAAACCCACCAAATTCCTTCAGAGTTCTCTCGAACCGAGACCTTCTGGTCGTAGAAGGCTTCTCTTCCAGGCCAGACACCTCGACGGTCTCACTGACCGATCCGCCAACATTGAGGTCGGCCGCTTCTACATCTTCGCCCGTTTCTGGGGTCTTCTTGCGCTTCTTTCCGGAAGCCTTCTTCTTGGTCTTAACGACCTTTGTACCAACAACTTTTAGCCAGTTTTTCGGCGGGATTCTCGGCCTGCTTAATCACGCCATCGTCTCCATGGACGATGTCTGAAGGATTCTGGTCCTCGATCAGAGTCCCCTGCTCTTGGTTAGTCGGCGGACGAGGATTAGGAGAATTCAGGACGTTCTCCAATTCACCCAGATTATCCAACGGACGTGCCTTCATTCTTCTATGAGCTCGGGCTAACGCAGCTACAAAAACAACTTATTGTCAGATCGGCAATAAAATTCTAAACATTCAGCACGGCTATGATAGTCACGAACCTTGAGTTCTTGCGAGTTTCTCTTCCGTAATACTTGGCCAAGTAATTGCTGAAAGGGCCGCGGAGCGTTCCTCAATCTCAAAGATGTTCTTTGGGTCGTCAACGAAAGCGATAGAGTTATATCTTGCACGCAAAAGAACTGTCAGAAATGATATCGGCTACTATATACAAAACGCGAGCAAAAAACTTCTACCGGTAATCTTTCCCCATTCCGTCCTGATCGGTATATCTCGGTCGACGATGGTTGACTCGTTGATCAACGCAAAAAAATAGTGATCACGGCAGTTCGACACCTTAGAAGAATGCCCACCGGTAACGACATTGAACCGACTTTTCATACTCGTATAATACGAGTCTCGATACTTCAGATGTTTTTTATTCCTCCGCGTCAATGTCATCGCGTGAAACGCATCATAACTCAGCGGGATCTTGTGCTTTACCGAGATATAAAGAAGACTGACGATCAGGCGGATGGTGGCATGTGTAAACTGCGAGATCGGCAGTCCCCGTTTGTTCGCGTACTCCAGCAGCAGTCGTGGAAGGGGAAACCACAAGTGAAACTTCCTAAAGAAACTCTCATACAGGCATATCCATCCTGGTGGGGCATCCCATGGACGTTCTGACGGACTGGGAACCATCAGGATCACATTCGGATCGATGCCACACTCTACCTTCAGAGATACTAGCGACTCCATGGTAGATTTCGTTGGAAAGACCCCATGAACGTTGTCGGCTATTGGTTTGACTTTCGGCTCCTCTTTCTTTGGTCGGACCTTCTTTACCTTCGGATTTAGATCAATAACACCGAACTCATTCGCATGCTCTTCGGCAATCGCGAGATTAAGGTCGTCACATACAGCCATCTCATTCGATCCTCCAGATCGATCGTCTTCACCATAGATCATCATCGCACAAGGTCCCTCTGATCGGTCGTCTTCATCACAAAGCTCAGGAATCAGGAAGGGGGCACGAGTTGATGCCTCACCATCAATTCTCCGAACGATCCCGACCTGGTCGGCAACGAAACGATCTGCTGCGGCTTTCCTTACCGTGAAGTCGACCTCGTTTTCTTCATCCGATCCAGAGTCGGATTGATTGGGGGACGACATGACTTTCTTCCCTTTAGATCGGCTTTGCACGATCGCGTCTTCCTTGGACATCCTAAGGAATTCATCCAAAGAAACGCCGATCTCGTCGGCTTTCTCTTGAGCCGACCTAGATCTCTTCGCCTCAGATCGGTTCGAGCAAATCCTCAACATCTCTGAAGAACACGGCTTTGAATCTCGTTGCAGATCGGAGAAATCAAAGGCGGAGCACCGGATCGAAACGCCGGAGACAGATTACCGGCGAAAATAAATAAAATAAAAAGTGGAGGAAGTCGAGAGCTAACCTTCCAATCCTTTCTCTCGCGAAATGCAGAAGTGAGAAAATGAGAGAGCCTTGCTCTATTTATAGAGAATTGCAGAACGGTTCCCAAGAGTCATCATTGCATCGGCGACTGTTCGCATTTCTTCGAATTATTTCAAATCGGAGATTCATTGCATGATCGACACGTGTCAAACCTAAGTCTACAGGCCTACGAAGCTAGGTCCGACATTCGCGCGCTGAAACTAGGGTTTCCCTTCGTTAGTCCGACCAAATAATGCAAAGGTACGAGTTTTAGTTTTATTTTACTAACTTCTTATGAGGCCGACCTCAATTCACATCGAACCGTTTCCCTTCTAAATTCGGTAAACGCAATCCATTTATGTTTGTCGAACTGGGGGGGGGCTAACTGTTAGAGTCGGGATTCGTACCCTCTCTAAAAAGCCCGATGCAAATTATGCTCGGCCCATTAAGAAACCCTGAAATGGCTTTTGGCTATTTTAGGTCGGCATAGTTTTTACCTTTTCTCGAACAACTCAGATAAGATGCCAGGTCGGCATAGATAGATGGAAATCTTCCATTTATCTCTATCGAATCCGGAGAAAGTGCCAGTTCGGCCTTATCTCTCGGGAAACTTTCCTTTTCCAAGAAGGAAAGAACAAATGTCGCTGACCGACTTGAAGAATCCTATAAATATAGAGAGCTCTCCTACAAGGACGTCATTTAGAAATTGAGAGAGAAGATCTAAGACAAACTTAGCTACTTATCGCTTAAACGCTTTAGCTTTCTTCTCTTTTAAGTTTAGGTCGGCGTTCTTATTCTGACGACCTAAACTCACCGTGTACCTCTCGAACTCCGGCTATTTTTAATAAAGATCTCTTTTAAAAACCTATTAACTATTATTTTCTTTGAAAAACCGATTTGAGTTATCACAGATAAAACATGATGATGACTCATCATTGTTTTGGTTGTGATCAAAGTAGCCATCCTGGCAGGTTTTTTATTTTATTTTATAAATAAATATTTATAGGAGATTTCGATGTATTGAAAAGAGGGCACAGAGGACAAATTCAAGAAAGGAAATGAAGTGTTAGTGAATGTTTGGTGCAACACATATGATGTATTTATAGGGCCTCGCTTAAAGGATCTTGTTACAAATGATGCATGTTTATTCAAGTTGATATAATATATTAATATTCATGAATAGGCGTAATTGATAAGCATTTATATAATTGTGTGACGGGCAGTTTCGATACGGCTTGTAGGATACAAACTTTTAGACTATAGTTTCTCTCTTCCTTCTGTTCGTTTCGAGTTGTTGAGACCAGAAACATAGTTAATTCAACAACAAGTTTCAGCGATAACAATAAGCGACTAAATCATATTTGCTTGACGACATCGATTAATCGCTAATGATCCAAAACTTAAATCGTTAAATATTGTAGCATTTCTTAAGTTATTAATTAGTCGGTGAAACCTGTCACCTAAATATGTCGCTGAACGTGACCATATCACATATGCGTAAGGTATGTGGTACTTAAGTTATTGATTACACCAATAAAATACGAGATGTTATCTAACTAGCAAAAATGGTTGTTTGTATGCCAAAATCTTGGCGGTTTTCTGTGTATAATGGCCGGGGAGGAGAATATATAAAACTATAAGGGGGTTAGGTTAGTATGTATTAAACGAAAAGAGGGTTTTTATGGGTATTAGCATCTTTATAACGTATAAGACCAACCCAATGGTGATTTTTAGATGTCTAATTAAGAGTTCTTAATAATAAAAGTGAATAAAAATGGTTAAAAGTGTCTTATACTTTAGAACAGTGTCTAAACTAATACTTTAGAACAGTGTCTAAACTAATACTTTTTTGGGTTAAGTACGCACATGTTGCAAATTGAGAGTGGACTATGGAAAATTAACATGGGAAATAAAAAAAAAGTCTGCCATTTGTTTTTTCACATTGTAATTCTTTCAAAAAAATTTATGTCTTGGAAAAAAACATATGCTACATGTTTATTCTTTTTCAAATCTATACTATAAATAAGATGTAAAAAAAGTATAATGGTGTATGCATAACATTAATTAATGAGTACAATGTGTAATTCATTTATGATACAAATACAATTTATTTTTCTAATTTGAAAATAATATATATATATATATATATATATTTTTTAAAACATCTATCTCTCCATTGTATGCTATAAAACAACAAAATATTTAATAATTAATCGATAAGACCCACACTAGTGGTGTCTCTATTGGACTTGCTCTATTACAAATTTCGATACAAGGATTTAGTATATATTATACCTTGCAGTGATACAATGTCACCAAATCAAATCAAATTCAACGTATAATGCATGCTTCGATACAAGGGTTTAGTTAAGTTTAGATCAAATAAATTTTTAAATAAGAGTATACAATTAAAAAGAGGGCATTTAATTATCCGAGTAATATACTTCTAGTTGAATATAAAATAATGAAAAGAATCCTATTTTCAACTAAATAAAATAATTCAAAATCTTCAAAAGCTTCATTAATTTCAAACGAATAAAAGGAAAAACTACCGATCGATTAATCAGTCTAGCTAGACGTGGCATCCTCCAAATGTTCGACCAATACGAGATACGTTCCGTTAAATTTGGTAGGTAAGAGTTTAATTAGCGATGAGTATACGTAAGTTAAGTAATTAACACTAACGTTGAAAACATAATAAACATTATATGTGTGAGTGAAAATACTCTACCATTTTCAAAACTAAATATACGTGTAAACATAAATTTCTTTATTGTAAACGTGTAAATAGGATTTGGTCAACAAAAAAAAAAAACGTGTAAATACGAATATACGATTCATCTACCCTTGATATATATGGATGTATATCCCTTTTCAAAAAAATATATATATGGATGTATTTTATATTTACTATTCTTTCCGTCAGATGCATTGATGAATGTGAGTTTTAAGGTAAATCAACATGTGTGATGATGGTTATAGTTATACTGTACGTTTTCCACTGTTTATATGGGCCATGCAAAGTGGGTGTATTCAAACGTTTTGGGAAACTCGTATGATTAATTTTTGAATTAACGCATAAACATAATCAGCAACTAAAAATGAATTATATTTACACCATAATTATAATACGAATACATATATAATCTTTTTAAAAAAAAAGTAACCAACAACATGCATCAATATGTGAATTTGAATCTAGATGACAAAAGACATCACAAGCTATCACAAACAATTAAACTATATATTTTACTCCTTAATTCAATCATTTAAGTTTCTAGGTTTAATAACATGTATCAAAATAGTTATATAGAGTGTTATCATCGTATATATCATAATCTCTCTCTTTTTTTTTTCATAGCGTGAAAATTATAAACGATCAAAAAGTATACCTTTAATACTTTGTTTAATATATGTAGAATTATATGTGAAGCCTTTTTAGTTAAATATTTATAGGTGAAACTAGTAGACAACTCCTCATTTCTTTGTGGTATAGTGTATTTTTCATAGATAGTGATGGACCTATATAAATGCCAAAAAAAAAAAAATGTGGATCCGTGGATGGAAGTGGTCGAAGCGTCACAAAATAGCACAAGAAGTGTAATATACTTATATATACCGAGTAATCCCAAACTTCAAAGCCGAAAATTTTGTCAAAGATGTTTCATACATATTAATTAACCTCGTTAAGTTTTTGGGCAAGAGAGAGACTGATATATACGATTGGTGGATTGCTTACAAATGAACATATATAATACGACCATGGAAAAGCAGTAAATGGTTTAAGAAAAAGATTAACCAACATAGCCCAGTTTGTGTCAAAACGGTTCAAGTGGGTTTCTAATGGTCAGACAGACAACTTTCCTTCATTTTTTGGGAAGAAACAAGTAATGATAGAGACCGAATTACTTGACTTTGTTTTTATGTTTCTGTAGGTTTAGAAGTCTGAACGAAAGAAGCACGTTTGATTAATCTATTTGAAGTTTCGATGTGACGATTATTCTAAACGGAAGAAGCCTATCTATACTATTATTTGTGAAGTGAATTTGGCTGAGAGTGAAAGTTGAAAACTGAATTACTCTTTTACCTTTAATGAATACAAAGGGAAAAGTGTATAATTTCGTAATTTAGCTAGCAGGTTTAATTGTGTGATGTTTAATTATTACTTTCTTTTATTTGTATTGTGTATTTAGTTAATCTGAAAAGAAATATACGATTTCCTATTGATTGATTCAACTGAAAAGGATAATTACTAATTTTTATATTTTGGTTAATTAATTATTATGTGATTATCAAGTTATAGTAATTATCCTTTATAGTAATTAATAATAATTATTTCCTGATTAGCACAAAATTGACTAAAATTAATATGTAGAAAAGGAATATTTACATTTAAATTTTGGCCGATAATCCCAACTTAATATTTATCTTTCCACGCACTCACAAAAAATGGAAATTATTTTCTAAAACCCTAGATTATAAAGTATATAAATACTGTACCTCTATCGTGTTTGAGTTTTTTTCAACATCGCTCCTTTTTCCATCTGGGTTTAGGTTAGTTTCATATTATGTTTACTCACAATGAGACTAATCCTTATTCTTAATATGATTTTCAGATCCCATCTCGGTGTTTTGCTTCTTAGGAAATCGGTTTTATTCAATATGGTAATGCGTTTTTTTTCTTTCTAATATATTATTCTGGTGTTGTTGTTTTGTGTGTTTGGTTTAAAGTTTTGATGTGCCTTTTTGTTCTAAGGTTTTGGTCGTAGTGGTTCCGGATCTTGTGTTTGTGTCTATTCCGATGTCACACTTTTGGACAAATAAGAAAATTTGTGGTTTTTTTGTTTTGTTTAAATTCTGTTGTGTAGGGAATTAGATTTCAAAAGTTTTGGTCGTTTTTCAATTTAAATTTTTTTTTTTTTTTGCTCTGATGTATTGTAGTTTTTATTTTGTTTTAGGTATATGAATAATGATGAAACAAAACATGGGATGAATACGAATCATGATTTTGTGTTTTAAGACCAATCTAATGAGTGGAGAAGGAGATAATATAATGGTTTCGATGGATGATAATGGTGAGTAATTTTTTAATGTTGTTTTGGTCAAATACTGTATTCATTAAATTTTTTGGTTTGTTTGTTTTGGATATGTTTGATATGGTCTGTTTATAATTGTCTAAATGTTGCTGCAGTTTTTTAAATCTAACTTTGTGGTTGTGTCGTTTTTAGGGTTTGTGAACATAGAGAGATACATGGTTGGAAGGAAAACTTTCAAAAGGTGATTTAAGGTTGTTTTATTGTCTGTATTTTTGTTCAATTGATCTAATATTTATACGGACACAAATCCCATCAAAAGGTGATATAATTTTACAATTTTGCATGATCTTCCATATTCACAAGCTTCGAGTTAAAAGACCAACCGAAAATATTGTTGGGTGGATCTAATCATCAAGACCGTCTCAAAATATTTGCATAGTCTATACAAATTATTATTAAACTTTTGCTAAAAGTCCTTTTTTAATTTACATAATTTGTTATCTCGGTTTCAGTTAGCCAGCTCCATGGATCGGTAGTTTCAAGCTTTGGTTTCAGTGAGCTAGCTCCATGGATCGGGAGTTTCAAATCTTTGTTGAGCTCAACAACGGCCAACGCTTCAAGGTTTTTTGATCTTTTACCTACTTTTTTTTTATTCCTTTTCTTTCTTTCTTGCGCTATAAGTAATTAGTTTTGGAACTCAAGGAATGAACCTCTCGAAGCCTTTACCCGAAGAGATCGCATACACCAAAGCAGCCAATGCATTCCTTGCATCTACATGTTTGGTTTAATTCATCGAACAACCTTAGACAAATCGACACAATCCTTACAATTATTTTTCCTAATTTCTCGGAGTTTATTCTAATGCTAATATTTTATATTCATTACAGGAACAAGTACGTGCCATCAAGCCCGGTTTCTATGGCGGTCTCACTGGTAGCCATGGTTTCTTCGTTTCTACTCCTCCTTATTTACTCCGACATCGCTCTCTACATCAGCACGGCGATGATCGGCGTCTTCTCCGGAGCCTTGACTTCTCTCTCCGTCACAATGACCGCAGAGTTTTTTTGGGACGAAGCACTTCGGAGTTAACCACAACATTGTTGTCGGAAGCATTCCGATTGTTCTTTCGTTTTCGGTTTATTAGCAGCTAAAGGTAACCGCGACGGAATAGCTAACTCCTTTGGTTCTGACGGCAAGTGTTTTGGGATGCTTTGCTTTCAAACTACTTTGATCTTTTGGGGAATGCTATGGTCTATTGCAAGTTCTACTCGCAGAAGCCGTAGAAGAAGAAGAAGAAGAAACACCAAAATTTTTGAAGGAGAAGACGCAGCGTTTTCTGTCGGTTATTCACGCAAGCTTTCACTTTACTAAAGGACGCAAGTTTTTTTTGGTACCAAACGAAAAGTTTTTTGTATAGTTATGCTCACCGATGGTGAGAAAGTATATTTTTGTATAGTATAGACAACCAGTAAAAAAACAGATATATAGAGATAAACTAAAGGATGTAGAGATCGAAATCTTTTTATTAAGATCGATTTTTTTTATTATAAAGATTTGTTTTTTAAATTCGTATATGTTGTTGATAGCGAATTCAAATATTTGCTTAATTAGCGTAAGATGATTTATGAATGTTGAAGAATTTAAAACGACTTTGGTTGAACATAAGTGGGAAATATGACTTGACGAATTTCGGGTGAGTCCAATTAATATATCTCAACATAATATTCTGTTGGTGGTCTGTGCTTCGAACGTGGGTCCAGTAATTTTGATAATGCGGCTGTTGTTTATATAATTTTAATTATTATGTGAAAACACAGTTTTACACTAATCAATACGTTCTCACCTAAATCAAATTATTTGTATTACTATGTCCATATGTTTTTATTGGTAAGTGAATATTAGACATCAGTTTAAATATTTTGTGAGAGAGAGACGACGTGAACATATTCTCTTTATTATTTTGTGATTGCATCGAAAGTGTATATATATCATCATTTAAATTAATTTAAAAAGCATAATTTTCATCAGTGATAAATTTGTATCTATGTTTATCGGATTATAAAAAAAACGAGTTATGGATAATAAAAAAAATATTCGGCGTAAATCTTAAATCTGTTTTCGGATAAATTTGTAAAGAGTTTAGAGAGTTTAGTGCTAACAAGATATGTGATGATGAGTCTGAATCTTAAGATTTTTTTTTGTGTGTTAATTACAGTGTGGTATATAATGTCTTTACATCTACTAAACCGTATAGAATTATTTCGACCGAATGTGTACTTTAATTAAATTTGTTGTTTCCTTGGTCTATTATGAAGAAAGAAAACCATAATAAGCAGAAAGAATAAGAAGAAGAAGATAATAGTATAAAGAGATAACCAAATTTATGAAAACGAAAAACCGGAAAAGAAAGACGAAGACAGATCGAATAAGAAAGAATAAGAAGTTGGGGAAGACACATGCAATAAAGAAGAAATAGAAGTCAAAGACAATTAATAAGAAGAAGATAAAGAAAACAAAGGCGATTAAGACGAGCAAGAGCAATATTTTATGATATTATTGTTTTAAAATCGTTTGAATTAAAAGTAAAACATTTAAGATAACATTTTATTTATATATGATAGTCAACATAGTAAATTTATGTTTGCTGCTGTTTTGTTTTCAAAATTAGTAGATTTGCAATTTAAATAAGTTCTTTTGAGTAACTAAACCATATTCTATAAGGCAATTTTGCATATAAAAGATTCATTACATGAAACAAGTGTGAAAACATAAGAATTAAAAACTGTTAAATTGACGTGTAGTTGTTAAAAATGCATTACCAAAACATAGATTTATAAGTTTTTGAGAAAATCGTTATGAAAAAACTATCATGGAATATTAATAAATTTACTATAAAGACATAACTGTATTCCTTTTATTTATATTGTATTTCCAAAATATATTGAATAATAGTTTTTGAGCTTTTAGACTTAGCTGTCATGTTTTGGTGGACTAATAGTAATGGAATAAAGATAAGCAAAAAAAAAAAAAAAAAACTGACACGGTTCGAAAAGGAAGCAAGAAGTTAAACACATTAAATGTGGAAAAATATAAACTATACAGTTTATCTAAAATTTGATTTTTGCATTGTCACTTTTATATACCAATAATTTTATGTTAATTAATGTTTATATTAAAATAAAAATAAGATAACGTTAATGTTGAATAGTTGATGTATAAAAGTTTTTATGTTAACCTATGAAATATGTTAAGGGATTTCTAACCAATTTTTTTTCTAAAGCTTTACGACCACTTTAACATATTACACGTGATTTAATTTTTCCAATAAATCAAAAGATTCAATTGTTTTCGTTTACTATTACCATGTCAAAGTAATGCCATTCGAATCAATGCTCATCCTTTGAATCCCAACACAAACACCATAGTAACAACAAAACATAATATACTTGCAAAATCCCAATGGCATTAATTTTTTCTTTTTAACTAATATTTTTAGTTAGTTGATTTTGTGAAAACAGTTTAAAATGATTTGTTTCAAATAGATCGAGTATGAGTGGAACAAGCATGCAAAATCTCGCAACCCATATATTGTACTTTAAAGACCATGATAATCTTTGTTGAGCTGACATTGTTACATTGGTTAGCCTAATATTGTGTGAGGGTGGAAAAATACATAACCATTTAAGATGTGTTATGTTTTTATGTGATTAATTTGCTCTGGTATTATTGTCTAATCATTTTTAGGATTCTGGATATTGTAATTGCTGACAAGATTTATCTTTGTTGCAGTTTTTTTTTCAATATTAGTTGATATGCAATTTAAATAAGTTGTTTCGTGTCTGCACTTAGAAGAACGATAAGAATCGATTAGAAAGAGAGACGCTTACGGCAAAATTTGAGAGAGAGAACCAGCGAGGAAGAAATATAAAAGATTTAGTTAGAAAGAGAGAACCTCTCTAATTATATTGAAATATTATTCATTATGTTCTCGAGCTCTATTATTGCTATTGATTTATTTGAAAAATCGGTACATGAATACTTAATTATAAACCTTCTTTGCAAATTTGTTTATGAATTTAAAAATTTATGATAAAATAATAATCAAAATTTCAATTAATTTAGTAAAAGTTTCAAAATAAAATCAATTAAAGTATTTTTTATAATATAAATATAGCATTCAATATATTATAAATAGCATAAAAGATAATTTTTCATTATTCACCAAATAATAAAGTTATTATTTTAAAACTAAAAACAAAGAAGAATACGAATGAAAGAAAAATAAAAACTAGGAGAAAAATACAATGTAAGATCAAACGACTTGAAAAAAGAATAAGAAAATCATGAATTTGGAGAAAAAGAAAAACAATATGAAGACAGAAGAAGAAGGAGAAAAACGAAAGAATAAGACGACAAAAGAAAGAAGAAAGAAGAAAGAAGAAGAAGAGAGAAGAGAGAAGAAAAAATGAAGAAAGAGGAAAAATCACTAAGAAAGAAGAAATAAGAATAGAGAGACACATAAAAAGATTAACAAAAAGAAAAAAAAAGAAGGAGAAAAAGAACTTACTGAACAAGAAAAAAGAAAAAAGAAGAAGAAAGAAGACGCAATAAGAGAAAACACCAAGAATGAAGAAAGAAGAAAAAGATAGGGAAAAGCAAAGACAATAAAGAGAAGAAAGAAAAGACGAGTAAGGAGCAATATTTTATGATATTGTTATTTTAAAATATTTTGAATTAAAAGTAACACATGTAAGATAATATTTTATTTATATATGATACTATAACGTAGTCAATATAGTAATTTTATGTTTGATGCGGTTTTGTTTTTACTATTAGTTGATATGCAATTTAAATAAGTTGTTTCGTATTTGCGCTTAGGAGAAAGATAAGAATCGATTAGAAAGGGAGACACTTACGGCAAAATTTGGGAGAGAGAACCGGCTAGGGACAGATATAAAAGATTGAGCTAGAAAGAGAGAAATCTATATAATTACAATGAAACATTATTCATTATGTTCTCGAACTCTATTATTGTCATTAATTTCTTTGGAAAATCGGTTAATTAAAACTTAGTTATAAATCTTCTTTACAAATTTTTTATGAATTTAAGAATTTAAGGTAAAATAATAATCGAAATTTCAGTTGGTTTAGTAAAAGTTTTAAAATAAAAACAATTAAAGTATTTTTATAACTATAAATATAGCTTTCAATATACTATAAATAGCATAATAAATAAATTTTCGTGTTTATTCACCAAATAATAAAATTAGTAATCTAACATTCAATACAAAGAAGAATATGAATGAAAGAAAGAAAAAAACTAGGAGCCAAATATAATGTTAAATAAAACGATTTGAATAAAAAAGGGGAGGATGAAGAATTTGGAGAGGAAGAAGAATAATCTAAAGAAAGAAGAAGAAGTTTAAGAAAAAAGAATGAAAAAAGAAGAAGAAGAGAAGAAGAAATGAAGAAAAAAAGAGTAGCTTTAAAAGAAGAAAGAAAAAGAGAGACACATAAAAAAATAAACAAAAAGAAAAAGAAAAAAGGAGAAAATGAAGTTAGTGAACAAGAACAAAGAAAAAAGAAAAAGAAAAAAAAAGAAAGAGAAATAAGAGGAAACACATAGAAAAAAGAAGAAGAATAAGACGAAAGAAGAAAGAAGAAAATAGAAAGATGAAAAAAGAAGAAGAGAGAAGAAGAAAGGAAAAAAGAAGAAGAGCCACTAACAAATAAGAAAGAAGAAGAAAGACAAATAAAAAGAGTAAACAAAAAGAAAAAGAAAAAATAAGAAAATAAAGTTAGTGAACAAGAAAAGAGAAGAAAGAAAAAAAAAAGAAATAAGAGGAAACACAAAGAAAGAAGAAATATGAAAAAGAAGAAACAAGAAGAAAAAAAACTTAATGAAGAAGATAGAAGAAGAAAGGATGAAAGAATAAGAAGGGAGAAAGAAGACGGAAGAAGAAGCATAAGAAAATAAGAAAGACAAAGAAAGAAGGATAAGAAGAGAAAACAAAACGGATAAAAGAAGAAGAAATGAGAAGAAACAAGAAGAAGAAAAATTTAGTGAAGACGAACGAAGAAGAAATTAATTTTAATAAATAAAAGAAAGAAGAAAAACATAATGAAGAAGAAAAAGGAAGAAGAACAAATTAATTCCAATATAAAATGTCTGAAAAGATTGATTTGAGTTTCAGATTGGGACTTCATAGTTCGATGGAGTGAAAGTTGTTACTCAATGTCGAATTCTTTGTGTTAAAATCTTCACTTACTGGTTCATTGTCGTTAAAGTTAAAAAATCATAAACTCACAAAAGTATCATCTTTTATGATTTTACATGTATTAAATTTTGTGTTTTTTTTATTTGTTTTTTTGTGTGATACACATTGTATCATTTACATTATGGGATGCAAAGAGCGTCTAGATTAAATGAAATGATTTAAGTTTCTCCTCTGCTCAGCAAATTGGAACTGTTTGCTTGATGACTAGAATGTTTTGTTAACCGATTGATAGCACAAAAGCAAATTCAAGAATATAATAAGTAATTTAATACTTAATCAAGAGAAATGAAGAAGAAGAAAAATTAGGGTAGAATAAATGTCGGATAAGATGAAGACGTCGAAAAAAGAATAATGAGATGGAGAATTTGGAGAAGAAAAAGAATAATTGAAAAGGACATGAAGAAGAAAGAAGAAAGAAGAAGAAAAAAGAAGAAAGAAGAAGGATGATGAAAGGAGAAGAAAGAAGAAGGAAGGGTGTGACTGGTAAACAAATAAGACCATTTATTTTGGACCTACTGCTATAAAAACTCAATAGAAGAAATGTAGAATATTTTCCACTAAAAAATCTTAGTTAATTTTTTTTTTTGCTAAGAATATTTTTAATCTTTAGCAAATAAAAAAAAACTTTTGATAATTGATCCAGAAAAATTCGCAGAAATATATTTCTACCATTTATTTACCAGTCATATCTGAAGAAAGAAGAATGAAGAAGGAAGAATGAAGAAGAAAGAATGAAGAAGAAAGAAGAATGAAGAAGGAAGAATGAAGGAAGAAAAAAGAAAAAGAACAAAGAAGACAAAATAAAAAGGAACAAAGAAGAAAAAAGAAAAACTTAATGAAAAAAAAACAAGAAGATTAAGGAGGAGTGAAGAATAAGAAATAAGAAGCAAAAGAAAAAGAAAGAAAAAGAACGAAAAAGGAAGAAAGAAGAAAGAAGGAAGAATTAAAGAAAAAGAAAAAGGAAGAAAGAAGAATGTGAAAACATGAAAAAACAAAAATACAGAGAAAGAAGAAGAAGAACCATAATTTAAAGAAAATGAAAGAGAAAGAACCAGAAAGACTAAGAACAAAGAAGAAACAATAAGAAATTAGAAAAAAGAGAAGAAGAAGAAGAAGAAGAAAGAAGGAAGAAAAAAGAAGAAGAAAAAGGAAGAAATAAGAAAGTAGAAACATAAAAAGGAATAAATACAGAGAAAGAAGAAGAACCATAATTTAAAGAAGAAGAAAGGAGAAAGAAAGAGAAAGAAGAAGTAAAAGAAAGACGAAGAACAAAGAAGAGAAAAAAAGAAATTAGAAAGAAGAACGAGGATAGAAGAAACACAAAAAAAAATATGAAGAAAGAAGAAGAAGAAGAAGAAGAAGGAGAGAGAAGAATAAGAAAGAAGAAGAAAAAGAAGAAGAATAAAGACTAAGAACAAAGAAGAAACAATAAGAAATTAGTAAAAAAAAAAATCAGAATTTAATGTAGAAGAAAGAAAAAAGAAAAAAAGAACGAGAAATAAAAGAGGGGAAGGAAGAAGAAGGAGGAAAAAAAGAATAAGAAGAACTTTGCATGAAGAAGAAAGAAAAAAGAACAAAGAAAAAGAACAAAGAACAAAGAAGAAAGATGTAGGAAGAAGAAGAAAAAAGAAGAGAGAAGAAGAAAAACAAAGACGAACAAAAGAAGAAAGAATAAGAAATTACAAAAAAAAGAACGAGGAAAGAATAAACACGAAAAATAAGAAATATAAAGAAAAATGAAGAAAGAAGAAAAAGATGAAGGAGAAAGAAGACAAATAAATAAGAATAAGAAGAAGAAAGACTATGAACAAATAAGAAACAATAAGAAATTAGAAAAATAAATAAAGAAGAAGAATTTCATGAATAAGAAAAAGAAAGAAAGAAAAATGAAGAAAAAAGAAGAAAATAACAAACAAAAAGAAAGAAGAAAAAAGGAGGAAAAAGGAACGAAGAAAAAAGAATACGAAAGACGAAAAACAAAAAAGCAACACAAAAAGGAGAAATATGAAGAAAAATAAAGAAAAAAAGAAGAATAAGAAGAAAGACGAAGAACAAAGGAGACGGAAGAAGAATAAGAAGAAAGACGAAGAACAAATAAGAGAAAATAAAAAATTAGAAAAGACGAAGATCAAAAAAGAAGGAATAAGAAATTAAAAAAAAATAAGAAAAGAAGAAACATGGAAAAAGAAGAATAAGAAGGAGAAAGAAGAGAAAAAATGAAGAAAAAAAAGGAAGAAACAATAAGAAATTAGAAAAAGGAAGAAAGACGGAGAAAGAAGAAAGAAAGAAGAATGAAGTAGATCACTACCCTATCATCTCGCATATTAAGCAAAATCCATTGGATTACGAAGTCGATCACTACATAAGAATCATGTAAGGAATGTTATCGATAAATGTTTAATAGATTATGTGTTCTAGATTATGTTTGCAGTTTGGTTCGTTATAATGACTATAATTTATATTGTTTTCGTTAAATGGTCAGGTTTGCTCGAAGTGGTCATGTTTTAAACAGTTGATGAGAAAAATTGTTTGTGTAATAAACTATTTTAATGGATGATTTATGTTTACATTCTTACTTTGAAGATATTTTGATTGTAATCTTGTGTTTTATTTAAACTTATTGGATAAATTTATTAATTGTTTCTTTTATATTCTTTGATTACTTAGTAGAAATTTCGTAGGATATCCATGAAACTTTTATAATCACCAAATAGTTTACTTATTATTTCCATGTTCTTTAATTATTAGTAAAATTAAAATATTTGGAGATTGGTTCGTAAAGATTAAAACACGAGATTTAGAATGGATTTCGTTAACACTATTATAAAAGAATTTGTAACTTATATGAAGAAAATATGTAGACCGCGTATTTGCGAATCCGAGATTGACATTCCTGAAGATATGTTGATTATGGATGATTGAGATCCGATTAAAACAATCGTCATTGAAATTTATGGACGATAGTATGCAAGGAAAATAGATCTCAGCTTCTTCCAAGAAAGAGCGATTTTGAGTCCAAGAAACGATGATGTCGAAATCATAAATAACTACAAGTTATCGCAGCTACCAGGTTATTTTATTGTATTATTTCAACCGTATTTTTAATTACGACGACCTATCTGGATTTATAGTGTGTATAATAATGATTGCTATGCATACATCCGGTGATGAAACAATCGATCTAAGCTGTGATAGTATTGACACAACTGATCTGAAATACCATCCCTAAGATCTGAAATACAATGTTTCGGACCAGCATTATTGGTAGTAATGAGGCATCTGAAATACCATCCCTAAGCTCTGGCCATAAAGATGAGTTTCTTAATTCGGTGAAAGTGTCCAAATTGCCAAACCATGAATTGCTTTGAAAATTGATACACCAATAATGCTGGTCCGAAACATTGACCCTAATAATGGTTTGTGTAATGAAACAGGGCTGCTTATAACCCAGCTGGCTAATTATGTTATCGAAGCTAAAGTTATTAGAGGTGACAAGATTGGAGAAAAGGTTCTTATATCCCTGATTTTTGTGGCTCTAACGGAAGCAAGACTTCCATCTAGGATGAGACGTAAATAGTTTACAGTCACTTTAGCTTTTGCAATGACCAAAAAGAAGAGTCAATGTCAAACTCTTGCAAAGTAGGAGTGTTTCTACCAAAACTGGTTTTTATACATGGGCAATTATATGTGGCTCTATCGAGGCTAACAACTAGGCCATGGTTGAAGAATAAACCACAACGGAAGATTTTGAATAATGTTTACGAAGAAGTTTTCCAGAATATTTATTAGATTGGTATTAGAACCTAATTATCTATCGATTAGTTTTATTTATGATTTTCTTTACGATATTTATATTCTATTGTTTCTGCATGCGTTTTCCTTTCCTTACTTGAATGTTTAATATAATAGATGTTTATGATATCAATGATTACTGGATATCATAACTTTGGTACATTTGTTGATTCACAATATTATGTCTTTTATAAAATATTTTACATATATCTAAAAATTATTATTGCATCACAAACTAACAACTGTTGTTGAGTCTAACATACAAAGTATATTGTTATTGGATTTGCTAAAGTAGATATACCAAATATTAGACTGTGTTTGGATCCTGGGCCCAAAAAGATTATGTTGGATGACATATGTTTACGTTTTTATTTAAACTTCTTTGAGAATTATATTATTGGTTTTTTTTTTAATTTCTTTGACTATTTAGTAAATTTTTTTAAAGAATATCCACGTAACCTTTATAACAACCTTTACTTATTTTTTTCTATGTTCTTGAATTTTTAATAAAACAAAAAAAAATTAAGATTGTTTAGTACATATTGAATCACAAAGTTTTAAATAGATTTTGTTAACATCATTATAACAGAATCTCTAACTTGGGAAAGCAAGTAGCCCGCACATTGGATGATAAGGTTGGAGAAAAGGTTTTTATACCCCGGATTTTCGTGTCTACAACGGAAACAAGACTTCCATTTAGGACGAGACGTAAACAGTTTTCAATCACTTTACCTTTTGCAATGACCATAAATAAGAGTCAAGGTCAAACACTTGCAAAAGTAGGAGTGTTTCTACCAAAACCGGTTTTTACACATTGACAATTATACATGGCTTTATCAAGGGTAACAACCATGTCAGGGTTGAAGATCTTGGTAACGGATAAAGATAATAAACCACAACGGAGGACGTTGAATTTTGTTTACAAAGAAGTGTTCCCGATTATTTATTAGATTGAAATTAACGACCTAATAACTATCGATTATTATTTTTATTTTTTTTAACTTTCTATCGATAAGTTTTGTTTATGCATTTCTTGATAGTATTTGTATTTTATTGTTTATGCATATGTTTGTCCTTCCTTATTTGAATGTTATAAATTTGGTATTTATATTCTATTATTATATTTTTCTTGATGGTATTTATATTTAGAAACATTTGGCATGTATCTAAATATTGTTATTGCATCGTAAACTAAAAAATGGACTCTTTATAATAAACTTTACTACTTTATTCTATGTTTTTGTGTTTTTAATAAGAAAAAAATGTTTACAGATTAAAATAGATCTTGAGACCAACATTGAATCACGAAATTAAAAATAGATTTTAAGACCAATATTATCATAGAACCTATAACTTATATAATGAAAACCAATAGCCCGCGCATTTGCGCGGGCAGCCACCTAGTTACTAGTATCTATCTATTCTAATATTATAAGGTTTTTTTACAGGGCTGCTTTGAAACGCTGACACGTGGCAGGCTACAATCTGACATGTGTCATTTAGTTTAAGTTAAAATGATTATGTGTTCTTTTTTCATTGGCTTCCACTAAGAGAAGGCATCCCAAAAAATGATATAAAAATAAATATTCATATTCTCTCACAGTTTTTAAATGATGGAAAGAAAGTAGTTTCTTGATTTCTAGATCGAAAAAGTTACCATGCTCTTCTTGAGCATTCATTTATCCGTAAGAGAAGGCATCCCAAAAAATGATATAAAAATAAATATTCATATTCTCTCACAGTTTTTAAATGATGGAAAGAAAGTAGTTTCTTGATTTTTAGATCGAAAAAGTTACCATGCTCTTCTTGAGCATTCATTGCTCGAATGCAATCTCGATGACAGTCTCGACACATCTTCAGTTACTTATCCCTGCATAATTTTGAAACTAGCGGACAAAAATGATGTTCCATCACACATTCTCAATATAAAGCGAATCAAAGCGAAGCATTTTTCAGAGGCATTGTTACCAAAAGAAATGAAAAAGCAAGAGAGTATGTAGACTGTTGCTTCCCAATTAGGCCAAGAGATCCATCAAAAACCAAGAAGAAGAAGACGTTTCAAAACGAAGATATATAGAGAAAAATCAGACAGAGAGAGAGAGAGAGCATCAAAGAACAAAACCAAGATCTAACTAGCAAGCGAAAACATGGTTTCAAGCTCAAAATCGTCGAGCGAGAAGATAGAGGATAACGTGATAACTTCTTTAAGATAGAGGATAACGTGATAGCTTCTTTAACATATAACGTGATTACTAGTATTTTATAAGATAGCTTGGTCATTAAATTCTGTACAAATGTTTCTTACGATTGTATCGACAAAAAGAAGTTTCTCATAAACAATTTCTTTTTCTATTCATGTTCCTCAAATTTTGCAGAAATTATAATTTCTCTTTAATTTTGATAACTTTTTTTTTTCAAATCATCAATCATATATTTTGTTTTTCCAAATTGACTAATAAATTAAAAAAAAAACCTAAAACAACATGTACATATACGTTTTCAAATATAATAAAGTGTTACCATGATCTTTAAGAATATCTTTTCGTATATTCGTAACTTAAAGCTCATAATTAAAGAATACGTTTATATTATGGTGGCGAGATACCTCAGATCATTCATTAAATATCTGAATATGCAAATGGACAACAAATATATAAATACTATATTATGAATGGTATTATCATGATTAATGTTCAGTGTGTCGGAATATTTATTTGACATCAAAAAAATATATACATTTATTTCTTTTGGTCTCTGTATATATAATTCTGCTATTATATTATTTACCATATTCGAAATTTTTAATTATATAGTACACAACACCATGACAACTAATGAGAGATTCCTTATAAAATTAAACTACGATTTGGGTCCATATGTTTGCCACATTTGTTTGCCTCATCTGTTATGTGTCTCTCTAGTCTTAAGAATAATCACTTCTTTTAATCATTATCGGTTATCTCCCCCTTCTTCATTAAAATGCTAGTGAATTCCATTATTCAAATTGCATTAGTATTCTAGGTAAAAATATGTTCATATGAGATGTCAACTCAGCACAAGCGGTGTTGCTATTAACTTTATTTTACTAAAAATATAAATTTATTACGTAAAGATTGAATTGAATATATACTTATAAATTTAATGATATGTTCAATTAGTGTATAGCGTTTAAAAAAAACATTTAAAGATACATGTATTTTCTTTCGCAAAAAAAGATACATGTATTTTCTTTGGCAAAAAAAGATACATGTATTTTGTTTGCATTTCGCAAGTGAGAGAGAGCGAAATATACTATACAAGTCTCACAATACAACACCGAACAACAAAATTTAAAAGTATTATTTGACTTTAAAAAAAAAGTATTCTTTGACGACTAATTTAATTAATCTGGCACAAACAAATATGTAGTTAGGTCTGCCTAGTAGGCTCGTGGCTCTGCCTCTACTTAATAACATGAGATTGAGACATCTTAACATTAAACCCCAAAAAAAAAAAAAAAAAAAAAAAATTCGTGAGACATCATCCTCTGTGGACATTTCTGAAACCATGTCAATCGAATTAATTTTCCAGCACATTACTGATGCACATGCATTTTTCTTGTGTCATTTACATTTATAGGTACTTATGAGTTATAATTTACACTCAAAAATACTTTTTTGTTACAGGTGGACTTTACTTAAGTTTTTGGATTTGAAAAACCTATTTTACCCCTAATAATGGGTGAAGAAAATGGAAAATCCAAATATTCCATAGCTTAGCTTCTTCTTTATCTTTTCTTTCTACGGATCTGCATCTCTATCAACGATGCTGAATCGCCGATCAAGACAAGCAGGTTCTCTTTCTCTCTTCCTTCCCATCACTTATCTTTACTTCAATTGAGATTCTTCATCCAATCAAGTTTACTTTACTTACTATCACACCTTTAAGTTAGATAGTTGCTATAGCGTTTGATTGGATTTTTTGATGAATTAGGTGACAGTAAAGACACAGAAGGATACACTAATGTTGAAGATGAAGCTACCGTTGAGAATGTATTCTTGAGCCCCAAAAGTTTGCCATATTCAGGTCATAAGACTATTGGTTTTGCTACGAGTGATGATGTAACGATTCAGTTTGATTTTGTATTTACTGTAATTGGAATCCTGAGATTGAAATCTAGAAACGTTTGAAAGAGAAGAGATATTTATGTGCTTTACACTTCTGGATAATTTAGTGTGGACAAGAAAAACGTGAATAAGTTAGCATGGACGAAATATCGTGGACAAATGGTTGTGGTCGATTGGATGTGAATGAAGTTGGTAACGAACATGTGGACAAATTGTTGTGGCCGGTTGGATGTGGATACATTGTAGTGTAATGACGACATGCTTTTGTTGTTACCGTTGTAGTGCTTTTGTTGTTACCGTTGTAGTCCATATAAAGACAAAAGAAGGAGTTGCCGTTATCAATCCAATGGATGTGCCATATGGACATATGCAAATAAGGTTTACATGTTTGGTTATCCAAGGTGGTGTATCCACGTGAACAGATGATTTTGGTCTTGCAATAGTAGTTATGTTACCTTAATGAACAGAAGTGTTGTGTCCATACTTTCAAATCCACGTTTACTTGTCCATAGACATTGGTACAATTGCACTTTGTCTCAGATTGTTTCAGTTATAAAGTGGTATCAGAACCTATTTGGTCTTCCTCGAATATTTGTCATCCTCATAATCATGTGACAGCCCGTCCACCTCTTCCACTTAGAAGGTCCAAAACATTTTCCACATGAATAGGAAAGAAGACAAGCAACAATTGCCAGCAAGAACAACTATCTCTTTGTCTCATATTCTGCAAAAAGGCAATAAATAAATACATCCACATCATCTTTTGTTCATAAATCAAACAAAAAGGAAAAATTGATCTAAACAGAAGAAAATTAGAAATCAAATTAACTAAGAAAACAGTTTATCTTAAATAATAAAGAGACTCACGAAGATTTGGGTAAAAGCCGCAAGAGATTACAGTAACCAAATCCAGGAACAAAACAAAATCAAAACAAATTATGAATCAAAACCCGGCGTCTTTCACCATGAGTGGAAACTTTGGTCGATGATCAGAGATAATCTCCAGGTGAAAAAATTGAACGGCAACGTATATTAAGCGTTATCTGCGATTGCAAATCGCAAAAGAGAAAGGTGAAAGAAAACTTTGTAAAATTAGTCTACTTCAGGCGAGAGCATTAATTGTTTCATGAGGGTTGTTTTAGTCTTTTTAACTCTTCAAAGTGCATCAATCTCTGTAAATATCTTTAAATGTAATAAAAGTTTGCCAAAATGTCTTCTACTGTAATTATCTCATTTTTCTTTAGTGGAATCTCGGGATTTTCAAAATTTGTCGATGAGCAACTGAACCCTAAAAATGCCATCACTAAAGCGTCATGGTGCATGAGATGAGTTGCATTATCGTTGTTTTGTGATCAACGCCCTTTTTTAACTGCTTAATGTCCCTTCATGCCCCAATTGATTCCTACACTGTTTTAGATTAAATAACATTATTTTATCGATTTTGGTCAGTTGTGTGGCGGACAAAAGCAGGGTTTCCCCACAAAGAAAGTTCCATATTTAATTTTGTTACTAGGGGTGGGTCTGCGCAAATGTGTGGGCTACCTGTGTCAAATGATATTAAACACAAAATGTTGATTTCAAAATCCAATTTAAAAGTTTTTAATGGAAGTTGTAATAATCGAACTGTAGATTTTTTTTTAAAAACGATGCTAAAGATTTTTACACGTGATGAAATGAACCAACTGTTTAACAAACCCAATAACGATATACTTTGTAGTGTAATAAGAACTTGTAGATACATGCAAGAATGTTGACCAAAAAAAAAATACATGCAAGAATTTGAACAAAAGACACAATAACGTGACCGAATAAACGAACCAAAGTTATGACATTCAAGTAACGAAAACAAAATACACGCAAAAATAATATATCATAGATATCATTAAGAAGAGCGTAAACAATACCTATTGATACTTAACCAACTCATAAATACCTATTTATTTAGGTTTCGGGAAAACTTCCTCGTAGACAACATTCAAAGTCTTCCGTTGCGGTTTATTGTCTTTATCCATTATCAAGATCTTCAACCCTGGCCTCGTTGTTACCCTTGACAAAGCAACATATAATTGACCATGCGTAAAAACCGGTCTTGGCAAAAACACTCCTACTTTTGCAAGAGTCTGACCCTGACTCTTGTTTATGGTCATCGCAAAAGCCAGAGTGATTGGAAACTGTTTACGTCTCATTCTGAAAGGAAGTCTTGCTTCCGGTGGAGAAACAAAAATCCGGGGTATAAGAATATTTTCTCCAACCTTGTCACCCGTAATGACTTTAGCCTCGATAACATAATTAGCCAGCTGAGTTATAAGCAATCTCGTTCCATTGCACAGACCATTCTTAGGGTCAATATTTTGGAGAAGCATTATTGGTGTTCCAACTTTCAATCGTATTTCATGGTTTGGAAAACCAGACAACTTCACTGAATTAAGAAACTCATCAGTATAAATCATATTACCAGGTACACCTTCGACTTTTGGCACCGATGTCAGGGACGGTACTTCGGATGTCTCGTTACTATCGATATCCCGATCAGTTGTATCAATACTATCACAACT
>JAHZTW010000001.1:106077088-106087183 GCA_020283515.1 Alliaria petiolata
TGTTTTTGAGACTTAGAGAGAGATTGATCCTGAGCTTTTGGGGAGACAATTCTAACTTATCTGAGCCAAATTTCGAACCCCTGTATCATTCTCTATTCTTTTATGCAATTTATTTCAGCCATGATTTGTGTTTGCATAATTATGTCTGAGTAGTTTGCTAGTTAGGTTAGGGTGATTTAGGGTTGATGAAGAGTTTGTAGAATCATTAGAACTTTTAGGGAAATCAATAGGATCTTCACCTTGATTTGTGCTTAACTTGATATTCTGAATTGATCACTTAGAAATCAACCCTTAGGTTATTTAATAGATGCGAGAGCATTATTAGTAACTCGATCTAATCATAGGTGAGCAAAATATCTATTCACAAAGAGATTTGGTTTAGGTATTTTGTGAACAAATCGAACCTGTTCTTTAATGCTTGCCTTAGTTGTTTAAATTCACAAAGAGATTTGGAATTTAGGAATCTAGGCATAGATAACTTCTGCAACGAGAGTTGATTGGTTTTAACTTAGTGATTCGAGTTCTAGACGTTTCTTAATAAATCCCTAATAAACTTAGATTCTGCATTCTTGGATTCAACCTGATAATTACCCTTGCCTAGCGCCTTAGTCTCCTGAACTTAAATCCACATTAAATCTCGTTTACTTACTCGTTTAATTGCTTAGTTTTAATTTCATACAATTCGACCTAGCATAATCTGAATTTAAAAACCTTAGTGTAGCATCTACTTCCCTTGGGATTTCGATGCCCCTTATACTACGATTGCATTTGATGTGCACTTGCAGTAGTTTTATTTGGATAAAACCTGAGCCCTATCAAGTTTTTGGGGCCGTTGCCGGGGAAGTAATAGCTGCCTACGGAATCTAGTATTACGATTTTGATTAGGTTTTGTTTTCATTTTTTGGTTACTGATTTAGTTTCTAATTTTTGTTTTTCAGGTGCATGCTTAATCGCAGTACCAGAAGCAACAAGGACAAGGAACTAATTGCACTCAACCAGGAACTAGGCCGTCTAGAACGTACGAACCGAAAGTCTGCCCGAGTGTCGATCGACGCCCCACATAGCATCGATCGACACCCTTCGCAGACAGAGATGGCAGAACCTGTGATTATGATTCGTGACGAGGCTGGCAACTTCACGGATTTGGACGACAATAGAAGAAACAATCGAGGACAGAGACTTGATGAGGCTGGCACCGTCATCGTCGAACCAGCCATACAAATCGCCCCTGAAGAAGCTGGACGTGGAAGAACACTTGGCGAGTACAACCGCCCAGACCAGTTCTATGCCAACAGAGCTGTGATCCGTCCTCCTACATTTCAAAGTGCCTACTTCACGTTGGTGGCTCAGCATCCCTTCCATGGTCTTCCTAATGAGCATCCAATGGACCACATTGAGAGATTTGAGGACCTCGCATCAAGCATCAAGGCTAATGGAGTGACCTATGACTATCTCTTCTGCAAGTTGTTTCCTTACTCGCTTGCTGGAGATGCATCATATTGGCTGAAGCAGCTTGGTCCAGGATCTTTGACCACTTGAGAAGAAACAAAGAATGCAATCTTATGCAATTTCTTTGATGACGCGAGATCAGAAGAGCTGAGGACGAAGATCACTGCATTTTTCCAAGGACCTACTGAAGCATTCAAGGCTTCTTGGGTGCGATTCAAGGCTTACCAAAGAGATTGCCCACACCACGGTTTCAGCGAGCCGCAGCTTATCGGTATCTTTTACCGAGGGATCGATTAGCGATACCAGATGGCTTTAAACGCTGCGAGCAATGGCAACTTCAACACCAGATACCCAGCTGACGCAGTGGTGCTTATAGAGAATTTGGCCTCTTGTAACAGCACCAAGAATGCAGATTTTGAAAGAAAACAACAGGCTGGTGCAAATGGAGGAAGCCAAATTGCTGAGGTGAACAGGAAGCTGGATCTCTTGGTGGGCAAGAAGCAGGTCCACTTTGCTAATGAAGTGGAGACATTCGAACCAAATGAAGATTGTGAAGAAGAGGATATCAACTACATTAATGGAGGTGGCTTTCAAGGCCAAAGGTTTGAGAACCAGCAAGGGAACAAGAGCTTCAATGGGAATTATCAGAAGAGCTCCTTCACAAGAAATCAAAACTCTTTTGGTTATACTCAAAAGCTCCCTTTCCAGAACAGCAACAGAAACTACACAAGGAACTATTTTTCATCTTCCTACCAAAAGCCTCCTGCACAAGACAAAAAAGTGGAGTCTATGCTAGAGCAACTTTTGGAAGGACAGCAGAAGATAACAATGGATTTCAATGGAAAGATTGATTCACTGTACCAGGACCTGAATGGGAAGATTGAGAGCTTAGCCTCTCGTGTGAAGAAGCTGGATGTTCAAGTTGCTCAAACTGCAGGAGCTGTTAACATGCAAGAAGGATTTCTTCCAGGAAAGACTGATACTAATCCCAAACGCCATGTGAACTCCATCACATTGAGGAATGGAAATAACCTTCAGCCTATGAGGACCAGAGAGCTTAGTGCCAAAGAATTCGTGGAGCTTGAAGACATTGAAGATGAAGAAGTTGATGCTGCGGAGCCGGTGTCGATCGACACCACTGAAGAGTGTGGATCGACACCCAAGGAGAATCGCGACACAGTGAAATCAACCAAACTCGACACGGAGACCTCGACATCAAATTCAAGTGTCAAGACCACGAAAGATGCAGCAGAAAGAGTCTACAAACCGAAGATTCCTTTCCCCTTGATACCAAAGAAGTCTAAGAAGGAGCTACTCGATGCTAGATGCAAGGCTATCATGGATAGACTAGTGGTTGAAATCCCTTTGATGAATGCCATTAGAACTACTCCAGTGATTAAGAGATACTTGAAGTGGATGATGACAAAGAACATGGATATGGAGGAAGGAGTGATGATGATATCAGAGCAAGTCAGTGCTGTTATTCAGAACAGGCTTCCAGAAAAACTCTCCGATCCAGGAAGCTTTGTTCTTGATTGCTCCATCTTTTCAGACAAATTTGGAAGATCTCTATGCGATTTAGGTTCAAGTGTCAACTTGATGCCTCTTTCGGTTGCTCTTAGGCTGGATATGACAGACTTCAAGGCCACAAGAATCTCCTTAGTCCTTGCTGATCGTTCTGTAAGGATCTCTGAAGGTGTCTTGGAAGATGTTCCTATCAAAGTAGGAGATTGTTTAATTCCCAATGACTTTGTGGTTCTAGCTTATGATGAGGAACCCAAAGACCCTCTCATTCTTGGTCGACCATTCTTGGCTACTGCTGGAGCCATCATTGACGTCAGGAAGGGAAGGATTGCGCTGAATGTTGGTGACTTGGTGATGAACTTCGACATGGAGAAGCTGATGAAGAGACCTACCATTGATGGACATACCTTCTATGTCGATTCACTCACTAATCTTGCTGAAGAGATTTTCCAAGAGGACCATCCTACAGATCATTTGGAAAGAGCCCTGACGACTTCTACGACATAAGCTGAAGACCTAGACGACGCTGCTGCTGGATACGCGAAGATGATGGACGCAAGTGAGCAAGTGCTGCAGTTAGTCGCCCAAGAGGATTGGTGTCGATCGACACTCTGCGAAATCTGCAACAATTGCAACATTGGCAGACTTGAGCGAAGTCAAGGCGCCTAAAGTTGAGCTAAAACAGCTTCCTGCCGGGCTAAGATACGCATTTCTTGGTCCTAATTCGACTTATCCTGTTATTGTGAATGCTTCCTTGAACAATGCAGAGCTCACTTTATTGCTAAGCAAGCTGCGCAAGTATTGCAAAGCTCTTGGCTATTCTCTTGATGATATCTCAGGTATCTCACCAGACTTGTGCATGGATCGAATTCACCTTGAGGATGAGACAAAGTCATCTATTGAACACCAAAGGAAGCTGAATCCGAACTTGAAGGAGGTAGTCAAGAAGGAGATCATGAAGCTTTTGGAAGCCGGGATCATCTATCCCATTTCGGACAGTGCTTGGGTCAGTCCGGTTCATGTGGTTCCTAAGAAAGGAGGAGTCACAGTGGTGAAGAATGAGAAGAACGAGCTGATTTCAACGAGGACTGTGACTGGACACAGGATGTGCATAGACTACAGAAAGCTGAATGCCGCGACCAGAAAGGATCACTTTCCTTTTCCTTTCATCGATCATATGCTGGTGAGGTTGGCGAATCATCCCTACTACAGTTTCCTTGATGGCTATTTGGGATTCTTTCAGATTCCAATCCATCCAGAAAATCAGAAGAAAATCACGTTTACATGTCCTTATGGCACTTTCGCATATCGCAGAATGCCATTTGGACTTTGTAATGCTTCTGCGACCTTCCAGACATGATTGTCCATCTTCACAGACATGATTGAGATGTTTATGGAGGTCTTTATGGATGACTTTTCTGTTTATGGGTTATCCTTCAAAGGCTGCCTGGACAACTTATGCGCGGTATTGCAGCGTTGAGAAGAAAAGCATTTGGTCTTGAGCATGGTCACGATGGGATTGTACTTGGGCACAAGGTTTCAGCAGAAGGAATCGCAGTGGATCGAGCCAAGATTGAAGTTATGACAACTTTGCAAATACCTGATTCTATGAAATCAGTGAGGAGTTTTCTGGGTCATGCAGGATTATACAGATGATTCATCAATGACTTCAGTAAGATTGCAAGACCACTCACTGCTCTTCTCTGCAAGGACGTGAAATTCGAGTTCACTGCGGAATGTCTTTCAGCTTTTGAGCAAATCAAGCAAGCTTTAGTGAGTGCCCCAATTGTTCAACCTCCGGACTGGGACTTACCTTTCGAGTTATGTGCGATGCCAGTGATTTCGCAGTAGGAGCTGTGTTGGGACAGAAGAAGGACAAGAAGCTTCATGACATCTACTATGCGAGCAGAACGTTGGATGATGCTCAGAAGAATTATGCAACCACTGAGAAGGAACTCTTGGCTGTGCTCTTTGACTTTGAGAAATTTCGACAATATCTCTTTGACTCTAAGGTGATTGTCCATACAGATCATTCTGCATTGAAGTACTTGATGCATAAGAAGGATGCCAAGCCAAGGTTGCTAAGATGGATTCTACTTCTCCAAGAGTTTGACATAGAAGTTAAGGACAAGAAAGGAGTTGAGAATGGAGTAGCTGATCATCTCTCAAGGATTAGGGTCGAAGATGACGTCCCTATTGATGATTTTCTGCCTGAAGAAAATGTCTACTTGGTAGAAACTCGTTTTCAAGACATGAGTTCGGAGAACCTGCAAAAATCTGCAGATACGAGCCTAGTGTCGATCGACACCAGGCGAGTGTCGATCGACACCCCCTTTGCAGGCTTGGAGGAAATTCGCGATGCACTTCTGATCGATACGAGCATGCTACAAAAATCAAGCGTGTCGATCGACACCAACATCAGTGTCGATCGACACCATACGCAGACAGCAACATCACTTCAGAAGCTCTTGGACGAGGTGTTTCGACAACCAATCTTTGCTCTATCTGATGCAAATAGGTCGTGGTATGCTGATATTGTGAACTTCTTGGCTGCTGACATTGAGCCTAAACATCTCAAAGACTATGAGAAGAAGAAGTTCATGAGAGAGCATAGGAGATATTATTGGGATGAACCTCACTTGTACAAGCATTGTTCAGACAATGTTTACAGAAGTTGCATTGCAGAGAGTGTAGTTCGAGATGTGCTGTTCCATTGTCATGGTTCTGAGTATGCTGGACATTTTGCAACCTTCAAGACAGTGTCCAAGGTTCTTCAAGCAGGATTTTGGTGGCCTACTATGTTCAAGGATGCACAGCTGTTCATCACTCAATGTGATGTATGTCAAATGAGAGGGAAGATCAGCAAGAGACATGAGATGCCACATAACTTCATCCTTGAAGTTGAAGTCTTTGATTGCTGGGGTATTGATTTCATGGGACCGTTTCCTTCATCTTTTGGAAACAAGTACATCTTAGTTGCTGTGGACTATGTCTCCAAGTGAGTGGAAGCGATTGCTTCTAAGACCAATGACGCTGCAGTGGTTCTTAAGCTGTTTCGAACCATCATTTTCCCAAGATTCGGAGTGCCTCGGATTGTTATAAGTGATGGTGGTTCTCACTTTATTAACAAGGTATTCAACAAGCTGCTGAAGAAGCATGGTGTTCAACATCGTGTAGCTACTCCTTATCATCCACAGACGAGTGGACAGGTTGAAGTCTCCAACAGACAGATCAAGCAAATTCTGGAGAAGACGGTAGGCAAAACAAGGAAGGATTGGGCTGCGAAGTTAGACGATGCACTTTGGGCCTACAGGACTGCCTACAAGACGCCACTTGGGACTACACTTTTCCAGCTGCTTTATGGCAAAGCTTGCCATCTTCCAGTGAACCTGGAATACAAGGCGCATTGGACTATCAAGAAGATGAACTTTGACTTGAAGCCAGCTACAGAAAGACGCCTAGTGCAACTCAACGAGATCGACGAACTTCGCTATCACGCCTATGAGAACTCAAAGCTCTACAAAGAAAGGACGAAGGCATATCATGACAAAAAGATTGTCTCCAGACACTTCGAACCAAATGACCAGGTACTTCTATACAACTCTCGTTTACAATTGTTTCCTGGTAAATTGCGTTCATGTTGGTCAGGTCCCTTCACCATCAAAGAGGTCAGACCATATAGAGCAATTGTCCTAACAAACTCCAAAGTAGAAGAGTTCATTGTGAATGGACAGAGGGTGAAACACTATTGGGCTCAAGCCGAGATTCCAGACGGACACATTGTGTCTCTGGTTAATGCACCATCTGCCTAAACGCATGAACAGTCAAGCTATTGACGTTAAACGAGCGCTTAGTGGGAGGCAACCCACTGGTAATTTTTTATTTTATTTTCATTTTGGTTTTTACTACTAAATATTGGCTTTTTAGAAGAAAAAAAAGATATAAAAAAATGGAGGATTGGGCACGACCACGACGATTGTCGATCGACACCAACATCAGTGTCGATCGACACCCACACGGGACGCAGGTAAGTCTTCAAAACCCCGACTTTTCCTTTCTTCTTCCTCATAATTTCATACCCGGGTTTTAGAAAAAAATTTCCCCAAATCGTCAAATTTTCCTTTCTCAACGGAATTGAGTGACTCAAAGCTCTAATCCGTGCGGATTTACATCCTCTTTTATAATCCATTGCCTATTCATTCGATCTACCAAGGTGTGTTCTTCAAATCTTCCAATTTCATTTTTCGACCCTAAGGTGAAAATTCTTGATTAGACCTCTTCAAACTTGATTTCTTGATAGATTGATGTTTAATTAGGTTAAGTATCATGCTTTAGATCATTGCCCAATCGACCTCATCCTCTCATTTGCATGAATTTGAAATTTTCGAAATTTATGATGTATAATGCAAATTTAGAATTTTCCTTGGGTTTATTGGTTAAGAATTGATTGATTCGTGGAATTGAGCATGTTACAACTATGATTGAGGCGTTTGAGGGTTTAAATTCATGAATTTGTGGGATACATTCATGATCCACGATTTGCAGACATGGGTGTCGATCGACACCCAACATAGTGTTGATCGACACCATGCAATCCGTGAGAATGTGTCTTTGGTCAGACTTTCGATTTTGATTTTGGCTTTGATTTTGCTTGCAGATACCACGAGTGAGTAAGAGGCCATGCCGAACTGAAGCGTCCGCCTCTGGGACTGCTAATGATGAGGCAATCACCTCTCTTTCTCCTTGGCCTAAGCGCGAAAACTCAAGGATTCAGATTGAGAGGAATTGGGAAGATCCACCTGCAGTGGAAGTTGAGCAAGATGAGTGTGTCTACAGAGACATCATCGAAGCTTGGGATGATTATGACACGCTATTCTACAATGCGTGGCTCAAGGTGGAAATCGCACCTACTCGGTTTTCATGTGAGAAGACGAAGCATGAGCTAGGCATCAAGGACGATATCCTACACTTCCTGAGCAGAGTTGGGATGGGGACTATGGCGACAAGACAGTATGATTTTTACATTAACTTGGTCCGCCAGTTCCTCTCCACCATCTGTGTGTATTACATGAATGAGGTGGTGAAGAACGCTTTGGAAGGCACATTGACGTTCCTCATTCGCGAGATTAGGTACAGGCTTTCACTTCCAGAGCTTTGCGAGGTCTATGGGTTTGAGAACCCGCATGCTACAGGTGTCTACCTTCCTCAGCAGTTTCCCGATAGCCAGGACTTCTGAGCACATTTTGGGAATGGGAGGTATGACTCTAAGACCTCTTCTCAGACAGACATTCGACACCCTACTCTTCGCTACCTTGCTCGTTTGTTCGCTACTACACTTTTGTGTAAGCATGAGCCAGGGAAGATGCGTGTCTCTGAGTTGGTGCTGATGTATTATGCCATTTGGTATGTGATCTATGAGTAGTCTTGGTTGACAGAGAACGTCAACTTGGGCGCGGTATTTGCTCACCATTTGGTCTCATTAAAGACCAAGCCTTTTGCTGGATCCAAGATCAAGCCCGAGACCATTGGTAGCCTTCTCACTCCTATCTTCCAGCACTTCAGGATTGACACTTCCACATGCTCCATTGTGACTGCACGTGCCTTGGTTGATATGGACTACTTGAAGAGGACTCATTGGGTGAAGCCAGAGCGGTTATGGGCTTTCACCGATGCGCAGAGACTGCCGCGTACTGTGCAGTTACCTGACAGAGATCTCACTCACATCACCACTGATCCAGCTCGCCTTGATTTTCAGCGCAGTCCGAACAAGCTGAGGACTGCTCCCGTCACCAGACGCAGAGGTGCTTCCTCCCGAGCTGCGCCTACATCTGCAGAGGATGCACCAGTTGAGGATCCATCACGAGCTTCATCTTCGAGATACGCGCTTGAGCCTATTGGTCGTCATCACCTTCTAGTTGCTCCTGAGATTCCTATTGAGCCAGATGTTTTTCGGCGCTACGTGGTTCAGAGCTTTCATGCCATTTGGAACGCTATCACAGTTGTGTCCAACTGTGGCTGCGTCCGCCCACCCACACCACCACGTTCTGATGATGACGAGTAGCATCTCCATTCCTGGTTTAGTTTTTCTTTTCCTTTGAGTCAGTTTTTCATTTTTCTTGAGTCAGTTTTTGTTTCCATTTGCTTCTGTACTTTGATTCGAAACTTGTTGCAACCTTTGAGTTTATTGGATTATTTTGTGATTTTAACCGTGTGTTTGAGTTTTCTAACAGCTTGGATGACTCTAACAAAAATCTAACTTGGCAACATTCATGTTCGAGTCGTGAATTTCTGATTACGGACAGAGTGTCGATCGACACTCCTTAGTGTGTCGATCGACACCATCACCCACACAGCAACGATCGACACCCAACCAGGTGTCGATCGACGCTGCACGCAAGGTCAGGTAATCCATTTTCTCTTGGTTCTGTAACAGTTTCACACTACTTTTTTCTAACCAAACTCACTCTTAATAACACTGAGGACAGTGTTGTTCAAGTCTGGGGGAGGTAGTTACTAACATTGTGTTTTGTTTTGAGAGTCTGTCTTGAGTAAAAAAAAAAAAAAATTTGAAATTTTTTGTTTTATTGAGTCAAAATCAGTTGGAACTTTCAGTTTTTCTATGAACTAACCGCAGGAAGTTGACACTTGTAAGAACCATTGCTATACTAGTTGACTGCATGTCTTACTAAGTAGAAAGCTGCAAGTGGAATCAGTCTAACAGGACGAGTTCAGATCCCCTTATAAGAACTAGGTATGCGCAGAACTTGATTCCTCTTTCAGTCTGAACATATAAGCAATTTCAGTCTCTCTTTGATCTTCCCTTGAGAAAAGAAAAGAAAGAAAAGAGTATAAGTCTAGGAATAGTGCAAAGAACCTCATGAGCCTGTCTCCTCACAAGGAACAATATTAGTGAGTGCTCTTGAACCTGTCTCCTCAAAAGGAACACAAGTAGAGAGTAGCACTATTTTCCGAGATTTCAAAAAGAATAAGTAGAGTCAATGAAAAGATCTTAGAACACCCTGAAAATGGGCAGCAGTTGAGTAAGGGAAGAGAAAATAGGAGAGTTGTATGAAGAATATCTTGTTCAGGCACTAAGGAAGGGAAAAGAATCTGTAAAGTTCT
>JAHZTW010000001.1:106089895-106127786 GCA_020283515.1 Alliaria petiolata
TCTTTTGGTTGTTATTTGTGTTTCTCTTTGTAGTTTCAAAATTATTCTAAAATATACGTAAACATAATGGACACCAAAATTAGATTGAGTTACAGAATAATGATCTAAAAGTTTTTTAATTTATCTGTACGCGAAGCCACACAAAAATCACGACATATAAATGTTTATATATATATATATTTATGATTACAAACTTTGTTTAATGAGTCAAAACATCCTTATTATACTAAAAAGAAAAATGCACCAAACACCCATAATCATATTCTTCACATAAAATAATCGAATAAAATCAACTAATTTTGTTGCTATCGTTTTTTGTCTTCGTTTCCTCCAATTTCTTTTCTTTGCTATTCTTCGCATTACGTTTTATGCATATGTGTATTTTATCCAATACACATCATGTGATAAGATATAAATAAAGACAACAATTTCTCTTCGTTTGTATAGCTCTCGTATATTGGCAATACATAAATAACACTTAAGAAAAGAATGTGTCATAAATCAATAAATAATATGGAGAAGCTATGTATACCTTATTTAAATTGCATATCAACTAATAGTGAAAACAAAACCCGCATCAAACATAAAATTACTATGTTGAGTACGTTATACTATCATATAAATGTAAAATGTTTTCTTATATGTGTTACTTTTAATTCAAAATATTTTAAAGTAGCAATATCGAAAAATATTGCTCCTTACTCGTCTTTTTTTTTCTTCTTTATTGTCTTTGATTTCGTTTTTCTTCTTCTTCTTTATTTTTTCTTCTTTTTTCTTTCTTGGTGTTTTCTCTTTTTACGTCTTTGTTCTTCGTTTTTCTTGTTCACTAAGTTCTTTTTCTTCTTCTTTTTTTTTATTTTTCTTTATTCTTTTTATATGTCTATATTCTTGTTTCTTCTTTCTTAGTGACTTTTCTTCTTTCTTTTTCATATTTCTTTTTTCGTATTATTCTTTCGTTTTTCTCCTTCTTCTTCTGTCTTCAGATTATTCTTCTTTTTCTTCAAATTCTTCATTTTCTTATTCTTTTTCAAGTCATTTGATCTTACATTGTATTTTGCTCCTAGTTTTTATTTTTCGTTCATTCGTATTCTTCTTTGTTTTTAGTGTTATAATAATAATTTTATTATTTGGTGAATAAACATGGAAAGTTATCTATTATGCTATTTATAATATATTGAATGCTATATTTATAATTATAAAAATACGTTAATTGATTTTATTTTAAAAATTTAACTAAATCAATTGAAATTTTGATTATTATTTTACCAGAGCAAATTAATCACGTAAAAACATAACACATCTTAAATGGTTATGTATTTTTCCACCCTCACCTTATATCAGGCTAACCAATGTAACAATGTCAACACAACAAAGAGTATCATGATCTTTACAGTACAATATATGGGTAGCGAGATTTTGCATGCTTGTTCCACTCGTACTCGATCCATATGAAACAAATCATTTTAAACTGTTTTCACAAAATCAACTAACAAAAAAGATTAATTAAATAGAAGGAGTTAGTGCCATTGAGATTGTGCAAATATATATCATGTTTTGTTGTTACTATGGTGTTTGTGTTGGGATCCAAAGGATGAGCATTGCTTCCAGCGGCGTTACTTTGACATGCTAATAGTAAAAAAAAACAACTGAATCTTTTGATTTATTGGAAACTTTAAATCAAGTTTAATACGTTAAAGTGGTCGTAAAGCTTTAGAAAAAAATGGTTAGAAAGCCCTTAACATATTTCATAAGTTAACATAAAAACTTCTATACATCAAACGGTTCAACATTAACTTTATCTTATTTTTATTCTAATATAAACATTAAATAACATAAAATTATTGGTATATAATTGTGACAATGCAAAAAACAGATTTTAAATAAATTGTATAGTTTATATTTTTCCACATTTAATGTTTTTAACTTCTTGCTTCTTTTCTGAACCACGTAAATTTTTCTTTTTTATTTTGCTTATTTTTATTCCATTGCTATTAATCCACCAAAGCATGATAGCTACTCAGCTAGGTATAAAATCTCAAAAAATATTATTTAATATATTTTAGAAATACAATTTAATTAAAATGAATACAGTTATGTCTTTATATTAAATTTATTAATATTATATGATAGTTTTTCATAACGATTTTCTCAAAAACTTATAAATCAGTGTTTTTGTAATGCATTTTTAACAGCTCCACATCAGTTTTTAATGAATCATTTATATGGGAAAATTACCTTATAGAATAATGCTTAGTTATTCAAAAGAACTTATTTAAATTGCAAATCAACTAATTTGGAAAACATAACCGTAGCAACTATCATATATATAAATAAAACGTTATCTTATATGTGTTACTTTTAATTCAAACGATTTTAAAACAACAATATCGTAAAATATTGCTCTTGTTCGTCTTAATCGTCTTTGAATTCTTTTTCTTCTTCTTATTAATCGTCTTTCACTTCTATTTCTTCTTGATTGCATGTGTCTTCTCCAACTTCTTCTTCTTTCTCATTCGATTTGTCTTCATTTTTCTCTTCCAGTTTTTCGTTTTCATAGATATTTAAACTGTTATCTTCTTCTTCTTATTCCTTCTACTTATTATGCTTTTCTTTCTTCATAATAGATCAAGGAAACAACAAATTTAATTAAAGTACACATTCGGTCGAAATAATACTATACGATTTAGTAGATGTAAAAGACATTATATACCACACTGTAATTAATACAAAAAAACAAAAAAATCTTAAGATTCAGACTCATCGTCACATATCTTGTTAGCACTAAACTCTCTAAACTCTTTACAAATTGTTTGACGAATTTTAGGTAATTTCTAAAATACATGTTTGAAGAACAAAAAAAGACACTAAAAATGAAATGCTTACGATAGGGAAACTGAGAGGATTACAGTGACCGAGCTTCTCTTCCTCATGAACCACCATAACCAAGACATGCAACATAAAATAATTAGTATATGTGCATACATATTCACCAGTGCCACATAATTGGAAAATAACTTGTAAAGAAATCATGAACATACCCCACATATATGTATGTAAATAATTGAATAAATTTTCTAAGGTTGTTACTTGCGATGGAAGTCAGTAGGCTTCCTCTCCTCCTTCTTCGTTTTTCTCTTCGTCCTACGTTATTCTTCCGTTGCGCTTTCGCTTAAGTTCTTCTTAAAAAGCACATATTTTGGGTTAGTCCAAATATTAATTTTTGATTATTCGAAACCCTTTTTTGTTTTGGTCACCTGATAAACATCGATACAAATTAATCATTTATGTAAATTATCATTTTCATATTAATTTAAATCAGGATATACACTTTTCGATACAATAAGAATGGAATTTTTTAATTTTATAAAATTCTAAAAACACAAAGAATAATAAAACACATTAATATATGATTCTTTTCCCTGACTACTCTTGCCTTGAATCCGAACACTCAATCCACTTTCTCTATCATCACACCAATTATCCCTAGTAGACAACTTCTCATTTCTTTGTGGTATAGTGTATTTCTCATAATTTGTAATAGATTAATAAATCAGTGTTAAAAAAAAAATACCATTTAGGTACAGTAAAACCTCTATAAATTAATAATATTGGGACTTCGAAATTTTATTAATTTATGGAGTTATTAATTAATCGATAAATTATTAATTATTAATTTATTGATAAATTAATAAAATATTAATTTATAGAGATATTTTTCGGTTCGAATTCTTAATGTTCATAAAAATACAAAAAAAAAAATTCAACAATGTAAAATTCATTCAGAAAATATCATATCAATAAATTTAAAAGATAAGCCAAACAACATTTATAAACTTGAAACAACAATATAATCACATTTTAATATATTACATTATTTATATATACCTTTTTTTTTACGGCCATTATTTATATATACCTAAATGTACAATTATTAATTTATATAATTATTGGGACCATATTTTTACATAGGAGTTTCAAAAAAATTATTATCTTATTATCTTATCGAAATTTGCTCATTTTTACACTGGTCTGACTCGGGACCGACAAAATTTATTAATTTATACTGATTATTAATTTATCGAGTATTAATTTATAGAGGTTCTACGCTAATTGGGGTTACGATTGTTGTCTTTCTCCAAATCAAACGATGAAGCCCCTCACATTAAATAATCAAGCCCACTAACTTCTATGGGCGTTTCAAATAGTTTAGCCGGTCCAACAGATTTACACTATAATGTGATGATTTTAATGTACCCGTAACTTGTCGTGAGGGCCAAACTATAATTTTCGCGGGTTGGGCTGGAAAATTATTTGGAGTGATTAAATCTTGGATATGAAGAACAAACAAATCTCTTTTTTTTTTGTAGGCCGACCATCTGTTCTGATATATAGCCAAGACGATAATCATGAGGTTAGTCGTTTTTTGACCTCAAAAAATTGCCAACTAAGCTGCGTTGTATGTTTATAGTTATTATTATTTGTAAAGTAAAATATTTTTATTTTCAAGAATTAATTAGTTGATCTCAATAATAATTGGAATGATATACGTTGGTGAATAAATACTGAGAATACATGAACATGAACATGAAAGAATACTGAGAATGAATTCAAGAGACTATGGTCAGTTCAGTCCTAAACCAAAGCTCGAGAGGCCTCCTTCCAAGCTCATTCCCAACTGATCATCATATCATGGATCGACTATATATATATAGATGCCGACTTTATGAGATGTATAATATATATATATATATATATATATATATATATATATCTATACCTAAAGACTAACATCGCAATAAGTTTGAATGATAATCCAGTTATCATTCATATAAGTTTGAAGATATGTTATCTAGTAAACGGTTCTATAGTCTCTGCTAATAGGAGTGTGAGTTTGGTGAATAATGCATGTCATTTCATCACTACAGTATATGGTTTTGTTATCACGCAATTAATGGATGATAAGGCATTAATGAGCTTTTCATTTACTACTGAAAAAAAAACAAAATCATGGAGCTTATCGTCTTCAATATGATACACCAGAAATAGACATCTATGATATAACCGCGCATTTATCATCAATTTTTTTACAAGAAAACATTTTATAAAATTAGAGATAGACCGTATTCAAATTGATTTTTTTTTATAATGGATTAATTTTTTTTTATAATGGATTAATATATATATATATATATATGGTCGAAAATCAGTATTTTAATAACTAGTGAATAAATTCTGAAACGTATACAGATTGTGTCCTCCTCAAAACGAACATATATAAAACATACCGCATGCGTTTGATCACAAAAAACCAGGAGTAATGTTCATCTCTTGCAGATCTCAAATTTCATTTCCCATATTTTGTTTGGTCTCAATGACCTAACCTCACTTATATTTTCTTACACCAAAGAATGTTTTCTTTATACAAATATTTCTACAACATTTATCTCTGACCAACTTTCTCTTCCACTAGAGAATTGAGACTGATCATAACATCATCACTCACACCTACTCTTTGTTCCTCCCCACTGCTTTATTCTTCAAGCTACAAAATCATGTACCAATTGTGAAGAGCTTATCCGGTTCTGGCGACTCCCAGGGTTTACATACTCCAATTCAGCTCCCGAGATGGCATTTTCGTAAATATCCACCCCGGGAAAGCTGTTGTACGCCTCACTAGACATAACACCATTATCATTTCCTTGAGAATTTTGAAGTCCTAGAGTCAAAGAAACACCACCACCACCACCAAATCTTGACATCTCCGCCACATGATACCTAGGCTCAACCGTCGACACGAACCGCCCACCCTAAATTTGATCTCCCTGGACCATGCCACATGTTTCCACAGCATATCCATGTTCATGGTCCGGTTTGGTCCGGTCTTGTGAAAACTCTTGAGCTCGATCTTCATCAGCAGCAGCAGCAGGTCCCATCTCAGACATCTTTGGTGTATTTTCAGAGGACGAGTTGGAATCATTCTCTGTGAATTCCTCCTTATATATTTCCTCCACCATCGGCTTCCATAAACGCACACGCGCATTAATAAACCAGCCTGAAACCTATTACAAACATAAAAAACAACCAATTCATAAATAAATAAAACTATGAAGACAACCTTCAAATACAAACGCATTTGGTACCTGACCGCGGCTCAACCCTGTTTGTCTTGCTAGCATGATCTTGTCGGAATCCTTTGGGTAACTATTCATGTTTCCAAACAGTAATCAGCATTATTTAACGAAGAATATATGGGAGGAAAAGATTCAAAGAAGATACTTACGGGTGAAGAAAATGCTCGAAGAGCCAAGCACGGAGAATCAAAACAGAGTTTTCAGGTAGACCGCGTTTAGGCCTCCAAGCCTGAGGCTGCATGAAACCTCTCTGTTGTCTTAAATGTTGATCAACGTACTTGAGACGGCTTATTATCCCAACTCTGTTCCCATCTGGTCCATCCTGTTCCCCGAGGCATTTTCGCGTCACGAGGATTTGTCCGGATATCACATCTCTTAGGCTACGGAAATGGCGCGAAATGGTTTGAAGAGCGAGTGCTGTGTATGGCTTAGCCGCTCCATAACCTGCTATCACGTCGAAGGAGGACACAACTATCTGCATCTGCTGGTAGTATTGCTTGTATCTTCTATCCACCTTTTACCAAAATCAAATACAAAATAATCCATTTTTTGGCATTTGCATGTAAAATATCAAAGTTACGAATTTATTTGAAGAAGGTATCCTATTATAACATGTAAATGCAAAAACAAACGAACAAAGCATATTAAGAAGTAGCTAGCGCATGATCAAAAGAAGAAAGGTATCAAAGTCATTACCTCATCCAACATTGACAAGAGCTTTGTCAACTTGCTCTGCATTTCTTGTCTCTCCGATTGAGAGATTTCAGCGGGAGGATTCGTGCTCGAGTCTTGAAGGTTCTGATCCGGTTCTTGAGGGTTCTCGTTGTTCTTATCTCGATCTGCCTGGGATTGCTTCAGAGCTTTCCTTACACTAACAGCCTCATCTAGTAGCTGTTGAGCCGCCTTGAGATACTTTGAGTTGGGAATTGTTCTCACTACTTCCAAGTTCTGATTCCCGCCCGGAAAGCTCTGCGTTGCATACTCTTTGCCTCTAAAATGCTCGGCTCTTGGCGCCATTCTTTGATGAATTCCAGGGAGAATCTGTGATCCGAGGCTAAGGGACAATCCCTGACCGGTCTGATGAACTCCCGTTGCGCCTGCCATCGCGCTCATTTGCTGGAAACCGTTCCTGTCTCTCGCTTGATCTCTCCAAGAACCGAGATCTTGAATGTCCTGCATTTGCGAAATTCCGCCAAATCTGGACAATACTTGCCTCTCTTGTGAGGATAAGACATTGTTAGCTTCAGTTCTCTCTCTACCGGCTAATTCCTCTGAGTAAGAAACGGTAGGATTCATGTGGATCACTGCATTTCCGGGAAGAAACCGAGTTTCCGGATAATTCTCCATCGAAATGTATCAATGGAGTGTCTTTCTTGGATCAGTTGAGTTCCATAGTCCCTTTTCCTGTGATTAGTCTCATAGAACCTTCAGATCAAACACAAACTTGAGTTTTTTAATCATTCTTTAAAACGGATCCTTTAAAACTTTCCATCTAGCTATAAGAACTTATCTAATGGAGGAAATGTTTGAAATTAAAAAAAGATTCAAAACAATTGAAACAGAGCAGGGTCCATAGTATTGCAAAATACATGAAGATTTCATCATGGTTTATATTTATGGCTGTGCATGCAATCATGGAGATGTAAGCAACATCCAGAGAAAAACAAAAAANTTGATCTCTCCAAGAACCGAGATCTTGAATGTCCTGCATTTGCGAAATTCCGCCAAATCTGGACAATACTTGCCTCTCTTGTGAGGATAAGACATTGTTAGCTTCAGTTCTCTCTCTTCCGGCTAATTCCTCTGAGTAAGAAACGGTAGGAATCATGTGGATCATTGCATTTCTGGGAAGAAACCGAGTTTCCGGATAATTCTCCATCGAAATGTATCAATAGAGTGTCTTTCTTGGATCAGTTGAGTTCCATAGTCCCTTGTCCTGTGATTAGTCTCATAGAACCTTCAGATCAAACACAAACTTGAGTATTTTTATCATTCTTTAAAACGGATCCTTTAAAACTTTCCATCTAGCTATAAGAACTTATTTAATGGAGGAAATGTTTGAAATTAAAACAATTGAAACAGAGCAGGGTCCATAGTATTGCAAAATACATGAAGATTTCATCATGGTTTATATTTATGGCTGTGCATGCAATCATGGAGATGTAAGCAACATCCAGAGAAAAACAAAAAAACAGGAGTTGAAAGAGAAATAAAGAAAGATTATAAAATTTACCTGGATATACTCTGCTGCTTTGTTGAAGAAGATAAGCCAAATCTTAGAAGGAAATTAAAAAAAAAAACAAAAATGATGATCCCAAAATTACAAATGTGAGAGATTATGTTGCTTTCTCCGAAATTTTTTAAGAGAAAGGAATCAAAGGTTATGCCTTTTTCTCTTGCTTTTTTTTTCTTCTTCCAATGGTATATAATTTGAGTTCATCATCTCATCAATGTCACACGTGAAAGACCCATATCATTCCCTCCCACCCCCAGAAGAAAGAAAGCAAATAATTTTTTTTTATTTCTTATTTAATAGTATAAAATAAAGAGGAACAAAAAAGATATCAAATAAAAACTTTTGTTTTCTGAAGAATCTTTGCTTCAGAAAGTCATAATCTGGTTGGTGCTTGAACTTGTTGCTTCTTGCTTGTTGATTCTTGGAATCAAGTCATTGGTAAAGAGAAGAAAATTATTGCGAAAATGTTATAAATGTATGGTTAAGGAGTTTCTATCCTTAACAACCAGTTGGTCGACCTAAACCCCTCTCTTCATCTTTCTCCTAATCCTAAACCTAATCCTTATCTCTGTCTCCAGAAAACGTATTGATTAAATCAATATCCACCATACAATCACATTCTGCATGCAACTTTATTTACATGTAAAGCCCTCAAAGGGATTCTGCAAAAATATGAAAAAGCTTCAGGCCAGCAAATTAATTGCTCTAAATCAGCCATCACTTTCTCTAAGATACTTCATAGAATACGCAGAAGAGTTAAGAGATTGCTGGGGATAAAAAAGGAAGGAGGACAAGGGAAGTATATGGGTCTTCCAGAAGCGTTTAGCAGGAAGAAAAAGGATCTGTTCAATTCCGTGGTGGATAGAGTCAGACAGAGAGCAATTTCTTGGTCCTCCAGGCTCCTCTCAAGTGCAGGAAAGCTAGTTCTTTTAAAGTCGGTCCTGTCCTCTATGCCCACTTACTCTATGTCTTGTTTCAAATTACCGGTGAACCTGTGCAAAAGACTACAATCAGTTCTCACTCGTTTTGGTGGGACGCAAACTCAGAGAAAAAGAAAATGTGTTAGGTAGCGTGGAGTAAACTTACACGGGGGAAGAAAGAAGGCGGTTTGGGTATCCGAGATATCCAAGACTTCAATGATGCCCTGCTGAGTAAACTTAGCTGGCGTATTTATCGCGAGCCGGATTGTCTCCTCACTAGAATACTCAAAGGGAAATATTTCCAAGAGTACAATTTCCTGGACAGCGCAAACCAAAAGGGAAGCTCCCATGGATGGAAGGGTATCCAAATCGGCAAAGACCTGCTAAAACAAGGATTAGGAAAAGTCATTGGCAATGGGAAAACAACGTGCATTTGGGGAGAAGCATGGCTTTCAACCTCAAAGCCTCTAGGCCCGATGGGGCCAGCGCCAAATGAATTCAAAGATTTTAAAGTAGCGGATCTGCTACTACCAAATTCAAAAAAATGGGATGCGGACAAAATTGATGAAATCTTACCGGAGTACAAGGAGGAAATCTTATGCATTATCCCGGGGGCTTTCGATGTAGCAGATCACACGACCTGGCTCCACCGAGCGGATGGCGAATACACAGTCAAGACGGGCTACCATGTGACAGTGACAATGTCAAATCACCTACCTGAAAGAGTGGACAATTTTAACTGGATCAGAGAGATCTGGATAGGAGAATGTGCACCAAAACTAAAACTCTTTCTATGGAAAGCGGCCCAAGGAGCTTTACCAGTTGGGAAAAATCTGGCTGCTAGAGGCATCATCCCACAATCACGATGTACCCACTGTGGTGATCCAGAGACAACGCTACACCTCCTATTCCAATGCCCTTTCGCTCAAGACGTGTGGAACCTAGCTCCGGTTAGGGACCCGCTCCTTCCGATGGCCATAGAAAATATAAAAGGGGGAACTTTAGCTATAAAGACTTTGGTTTGCCTCCCCCCAACAGGAATCAGAGAGGGGTCCCTGGGCCCGTGGATCCTTTGGAGCATCTGGTTAACAAGGAACAACAAGATCTTCAGCAATATGAGGTTTTCACCAAGAGAAACCTTGAATCTATCGATTGTTAGAACAAGAGAATGGAAAGAAGCGCAAGTATCGGAGAAAGCGATCTTACCTCCTACGCTGAGCAGACCTGAAGAGCCATCTCCGCCTGACATGATCCGATGCAATACAGACGGAGCTTGGAGGGAAGATCATAAGACGGCTGGAATGGGGTGGATCCTGTTCCACGATAACCCTCCGTTTGCACAAAGATCAAAATCGCAGACGCACACCTCATCACCCTTGGTAGCGGAAGGACTAGCCATAGTCCTAGCTCTCGAACATGCCTTGGATCTGGGAATCACCAGCCTTCAGGTGGCCTCAGATTCGCAGCAAATTATCCGGTCGATCAATACCGGCATCTATCTATCGGAGACTTTTGGGATTCTGCATGATATCTCCCATCTCTCCTCTTTTTTCTCTAAAGTTTCTTTTATCTCCATTTCCAGAAAAGCCAATATGTTGGCAGATTCGATCGCTAAACGGGCCCTTGGTGCAGAGTTGTTGGGCCAAGGGATTGGACTTTACTAGTTTTAATGGAAACATTTTCGATAAAAAAAAAAAATTACGTTAATCCCTAAACAATTTTTTTTTTGCTCAATTTCATTTGCAAAGTTAATAAATCTAACTTACAATCAAATCAACTAAATCACGATCAAATCAACAACGATTTCGATTTAATCCGAACCCAAAATCTGATTGGTATACAAAACCCGATCCAACAATGAGCAAACATATTGTCTAAAGTCAAAATTAAAATTGGGAAGTAGGTTTTCTGTGTTCTTTCTTCTTCATGGCGACAAAGAACACTTTTCTTCTTCTTCATCGCGACAGAGAGAGACGATACAAAGAGAGATGATACAGAGAGAGAACGGCAAACACCGGCTTTCGTCGTGTCGTTGCCATAAAATCTCCGAAAAATGTGAAAATTTGTCATTCTCCTTATTAAACCCTCTTATCAACCAGTTTATAATCCAAACTTTCATGGATGAAGAAGCCTGATTCTTGTTATCTTCTTTATTGAGCGGCAAGATCTTGTTTTATTATGAGGAGCATAAGCAGCAGCGGAAGACATAGAGGAACAACTTCAACTAGTGGCAAAGCTCAGTGATTTATCCACAACAAGTAAGAAGCAAAAGCATTGTTTGATCTGTACCGCGATGAAGGCTACATCCTTACAGAACACAGAGAAGAACTATCTCTACTGACTAGAGAAGAATGATGGGATCGAAGCTACAAACACTTACTCAGACTGCAAATCGGGCAGTCGCCTTCACATTTCTTTATATTATGTGTGAAGAGATTTGAAGACAGCGAATCAATGGGTTGGGACGTTGGGTCACTGAAGGACTTATAGCTACATCTCTACCGAAGCTTCTTAGAGAGTTACATATCTCTCAAGTCATAAGCATTTTGTCTTTATTCATCTGCTATTGAAATGATATATGCTTTCTTAGAGATTTACATATCTCTCGAGTGTGAAGCTTTTTTTCTTGGGTTTTCTGCAAATAAATCTTCGATTATATTTTTTTTTGCAACTGTATCTTTCACTTTCGGAAAATGCAAATCAATCTATTCAACTTTTAGTCAACCCGCAATATAACCCTCGGCTATATCGATGACGTGGCAAATATGGATGTCATCCACAAATCTGACGGAATATAAAACACACCGTTTTAGTTAGCTAAAAACGACAAGAAATTCAAATTTATGTGTTGTTTTTTTTTTTGAAAAAACGACATGCTTTTATTATTATTTTTTTTTTTTAAATAAATTTTATTCAATCAACATCATCGAGCCTTGACTCTCTCCGCCAACTCTCTCGTCTTCTCCGGCGGAAGCTTTCGAGTTCGACTCTTTCATTGACATGTTTACCCGCTCAGACTCCTCCGCCTTTTCGTGGTGTTCAGATTCAGAACCGCCGTTCTCCGATCTATCCCCTTTCCTCTCGTCTTCCAGATCTGGTTGAACCTCACGCCGGAGCTCCGCCATACAAAGGCTACGTAGCTGTTCAAGCAAGGGATTTTACCTTCCTGAGAATTTTGATACCGTCGGTGGAGCTAGTGCTCTTAGACTTGCTTTACTGATTTTGATTTTTCTAATTGAATCCGAGTCATTTTTCTTAGTTTTGGTGGATAAATTTGTTTTTTCATGGATTTGAGAAGTCTGTAATTACATGGATTTGCAAATCCTTTCATCTCAATAAGATCGATGTTCTTAAATATCGCAATCTAATCTGATTTTGGTTAACGATGGAGACGATTCATCAGCCACCGTCTCCGCCTCTTCGTATTGATGGTGACAAGCCTTGAAAAACTTGAATGTTCACTCGCCGAATATCGACGATTTGAATCGGTATTCTTACCAAATAAGAGGCTGGCGACGATGAGATTGGAAGGAAAAAGAGGTTGAAGAGGAAACAGTGTAGAGATTCACTGGGAATTGCCATGGATGAGAGAAAAGGAAGATCGAGACAAAGAGTGGTACCAATCGCTTACCAACAGAATTTTTTTTGGTTTCTGGGTTTGTTCTCAATTTCAATAAGAACTAATTTAACTAACCAGTCTTAAAATACATAACCATTTTTTTGGTTTCTGGGTTTTTTATTAGTAGATCTCTTTTGTTAGAAAATTTATTCTTTTGGTCTTTGAGCTTCATCGGTTTTAATGGAGTCACGAGCAAAAAAGCCAACAATGCCTTTTTTCTGTTAATAAAAAACTACATGATTTTCAATCATCACTCAGCCCAAAACGATTCGTTTTGATATCTGTAATCGATATAACGTCTGTTACATGTTACATCCGAGGGTTATATTGCGGGTTGACTAAGAGTTGAATAGATTGACTTGCATTTTCCGAGGGTGGAGGGTAGAGTTGCAAAAAAAACACAATCTAGGGTTTATTTGCAGAAAACCTTTGTTCTTTGTTCATCTGCCATTGAAATCCAGTAAGCTTTTTATAGATTTACAGGTCATATGTTCCAACAAAACATAATGCGTTTCTGTATATGTCCGGAGATTCAAATCTTCTTATTAAATTCATTGGGAACTACATGTAAGTGTGAGAACTGATAATCTCCATTGATGTAAGCCGTAGCTTATATATACATGATGCAGTTAGGATCTAACCAAGAGATAAGATACAAAAGAGATCCTAATCTATCTAAACGAATATATACCGATAATATAGGAGAATATACAACTATATACTAACATCCCCCTCAAGATGGACGCTGAGAAGTAAGTTCAATCTTGAGCGCCAAGTTCTGAATACGTGTGCGTGGTAACGGCTTCGTCAAAGCGTCAGCTAACTGATCAGCAGAACACACATGAGAAACTCGAAGAGAGCCATCTTAAACTTGTTCTCGAATGAAATGATAGTCAAGGGCAACATGCTTCATCCGAGTATGAAAAACTGGATTTGCACACAGCTGGGTTGCTCCAATTTTATCACAATAGATTGTAGGAGTACCAACAATTGGCACACCGAGTTCCTTTGCAACAGAGAGAATCCAACGAAGTTCAGCTGCTACAGAGCGATACTCTACTTCCGTCGAGGATCGCGCCACTGATTTCTGTTTAGATTTGACCGTTTTTGTTCCACATTTGACCCCACAAAATTGGGAATGATTGATACATCAAGATATTTACGCAATTGGTTTATTTATCAAATCAAATCTAGACGCCTACAGTGATCCATTTGGAAGCGACAACAACAGCTACAGAACAGATGAAGAAATTACCAAAGGCAAAAGAAACAAAAATAATAGTGGGCGAGCTAGCCATAAGAGATGGAAGATTTCTGATTCTACTGAACAAAAGTGTATCGAGTAACGTAGAACTCTCTTACACGCGAAGCTCCATCTCGGCCTCGGGCAAGTATGCCTTCGAGATCTCCAATTATTCTAGCTAGCCAAATCTCAAAGTTTCTCTGGAAGCCGCCAACGACAATACAAACAAGCCGGCGACGACAAACACCTCCGCTCTCTCTGTCTATCGTCTCTCTCTCTCTCGCCATGAAGAAGAAAAATATTTTTTGGTTGCGACGAAGAGGAACACACAAAATCGCCGATCAATCCGGCCCAATTTGTAAAAGCCCATTAAGCCCAGTTGGTAAATTTTTTCTCGTAACTCACCTCCCCGACACACGATTTGGGAACTTTTCTTCTTACGATAAACCTAATTTGGATTATTCAATCTCAGATCTGCATCAATTCGAGCCAAAATCTCAGGAAATCGAGTTTGTCTATCAGTTACATTCCTTTATTGAAGTGAATTAAGGTAATATCTCTCAAATCGTTTGTGAATTCAAGTCTCACACACTTGGAATTCGAGTTTGTCTACCAAACTTTAGTTGTTGGAAGGAACCTTCTGGATTAGGGTCTTGGGCTTAACACAAACCCTTGAATTCCAGTTTTCAGATATTGCTACCCCTTCTGCGGCGGTGACGGGAGAATATTGAAATACGTACGTCGAATAGAATTATGGCAGAAAGAGCGATACTAGGGTTCCTGCAGAACAATGAGCAGATCCCGGATTCGGGTCAATTTTCTGACGAGCACAACCTTGACCACGATCAAGTCAAGAATGTCATCAAAAGCCTCCAGGGTTTTCGTTACATCGATGCTCAGGTACTCGTGCTTCGCTGTTTAATAGGCGTATCTGTAATCTTAGATCTTGTTCATAAGTTTTTCTATCATTAACAAGGTTAAGTGGAGTAGCTACGGATTTTAATTTGATGTGCTGGTGTAACACGAGTTGGCTCTTCCTACAGGACATCACTAGGGAGAGATGGGTTTTGACTGAAGAAGGGAAGAAATATGCTGCACAAGGATCACCAGAGGTGCATCTTTTCCTAGCTGTGCCAGAAGAGGGTAGCATAACAGTGGTTGAGCTCAAGGTGATCACAATGGATATGATGTACATGTATATATATATATATATATATGGTGGGATTTGTTAGTCATGCTACTAAAAATCGTCCTTTAAAATTCTTGCTTTTACAGAAAAAGCTAGGTGAATCGGTCGGCAGTTTTGCCTGGAAATATGCTAAAGAAAACAATTGGGTGGCAGTGGAAAGAAAGCAAGTCTGGAGGAAGGTAATGCAAGACTGTTCTGAAATTGTTTAGTTTCATGTTTGGTACGGTGATTTTGAATCAATTAAGCCTGTATGTCACTCGCGGTCACTTTCGGTTTATTTAGTCTGCATCAATAGCTCTGAGCCATTTTATTGTAGGTTCAACATGTAGAAGATAAAGTGAAAGGACTGCTTTTACAGATACAAGAAGGGAAGGTTTGTGCCATGTCATTTAAGTAGAGAATTCTATGTTGCATTTGCCTTCATAATTGATATTGATTTAAGTGTCCCTCTCTATCATTCAGGAAATTGACAAAGACAGTATCGATTTTCTCAAAGACAGAAAAAATCTCATAGAACAAAAGTAATTGATTGATTCCATTAATTTTCTTTTGTGTTTTGTTTCTTTTCCACTAATTTTCTTTTGTGAGACTTTTATCAAGATCTTATTTCCTTTCCACTTCTCAGGACATGGAAAGGGTATAGTTCCATAAAGAAAGGTCCTCATTATGCTCCCGAGAAAAAGAAGCCGTCCACCGATTTGTCTCGAGAAAATCTACAAAAGTTTGTCCTATTCCTTGCCTCTTTTCAACTGTATAGGTAGTAATTATACAATAACATTAATACTTTCCTGCAGCTGGAAAGAGTTAGAGTTTAAGGAGTATAACTTCAATGCTAAAGGAGCGCCTCTTGAGGCTGGTCATCTTCACCCCCTTCTCAAGGTAAGCTGACACACACACAAAAAAACTGTTGTATCCCTCTAGTGGAAGCTTGGCGTTTCATATAGCTTAACTGTATACATTGTATATTAGTGGTTATATCTTTTCTACTATTGTGTGGGATCTTGCAACCTTATTTTTGTACAAACTTCTTAAGCTTTTTTTCTTTTTCTTGCGTATCAGGTGCGGAAGCAGTTTAAAGACATATTTGTTCAGATGGGGTGAGAGATACTCTTGGCATATATTGTAATTTTTCCATTTTTCTGTTGCTGGTCAATATTAATGGCGGGCCTTCTGTGATAACAGGTTTGAGGAGATGCCAACAAATAATTTTGTGGAGAGCAGGTATAAGGCTTTGGGAGATCTTATTAGACACTCGTTCTTTATATTGATCGGCTGATCTGAACCTGTTTCCTATACAATGTAGCTTCTGGAATTTTGATGCATTGTTCCAGCCTCAGCAGCACCCTGCTCGTGATTCTCACGACACCTTCTTTCTAAAAGGTCCAAATCTGGAGTACTTAAGTCACTGGTTTTGTTTGGGACAGCTTTCTCTCGGTTGCTTGATGACCTCCCATAACTCTAATCTTAAGTTGTAAATCTTTCTTTGAATGTAGCTCCTTGTACTACAAGGACACTTCCAGAAGATTATGTTGAGAGGGTGAAACGTGTTCATGAGTCTGGTGGATATGGATCAAGAGGGTAAATGACTTGTATTTCTGGCCTCGTATTAGTTGTAACTAATTTGTAATCACTCTGAGATGGGGCTTTTTGCATTAAAGGTATAATTATGATTGGAAGAGAGAAGAAGCAAACAAGAATCTACTCCGAACTCACACAACAGCTGTCTCTTCTAGGATGCTTTATGCACTAGCACAGGTCTGACTAGACTTTAGCTTATTAGCGTTTCAATTCTCAATCCCATAACTGTGTTATGTTTCCAAGTGTCTCTCTTTACTAGCTACCCACTTACAGGTTGTGGAAAAGTTGTTTCCAAATTTCAGTAGTATAACTAGATTTCTTTCCATCTGTTTGTAGAAACCTTTTTGTCCCCAAGAAGTATTTTTCGATTGATCGTGTGTTCAGAAACGAGGCTGTTGATCGGACCCATCTGGCAGAGTTCCATCAAATGGAAGGTATAGTACTGATTGGCAGATGATGTTGTCACATTTAGGGGGGGAATTATTTCAAAGGTAGCATAAACTTTGAATTTGCATATTCAATCAGTTAAATGATATCTTATGTTTTGATCAGGTTTGATATGTGACCGGGGCCTTACATTGGGAGACCTGATTGGTGTATTAAATGACTTCTACTCACGCTTAGGTAAACGCTTACTTAAATTCGCCGTTTGATTCTTGATTTTGGTTCTCTTACACTCGAGAAAGAAACTAAAACTATTATGTTTTTCAGGGGTGTCAAAGCTGCGGTTCAAGCCAGCTTACAACCCTTACACAGAACCAAGCATGGAGATCTTCAGGTAATTGATATAACTATATAATCTTGTATAATGCTTAAAACCGAGAGACAAAAGGTAAAAACTTGTCTGTTCCTGGATATCAGCTACCATGAAGGCTTAAGGAAGTGGGTGGAGATTGGAAACTCTGGTATGTTCAGACCCGAAATGCTTCTACCGATGGGTCTCCCTGAGGATGTCCGAGTTATAGCTTGGGGTCTTTCTCTTGAAAGGTATCATTTTTTTAATTCCCCCTACAAACATCTCATGTTCATTGCTGATTCTTTTTCTTGATTTTTTTTGTTCATAAACCAGACCAACAATGATATTATACAATATCGACAACATCCGAGATTTGTTTGGACACAAGGTAACCACAAGTTCTTTCTCTTCTTAAGACATCTTTAGATAAACATTACCTTGTTTCCATTTCCATATGTATTCAATCTCCATTTCGTTCTCCATCGCAGGTTGATCTCGGTCTCATTAAACGGAATCCGATCTGCCGAATTGGAATTTGAGAGAGATTTTGTCGTCCTCTTGATTCAAAATGCTCCTTAATTTGTTAGTTTTTTTTTTATGACCTCTTGGGTACTTTCAGTTCTACTACCGGTTATTAGATGACTCAATTGCATACAATTGCAATCTAACTTTTTGTTTTGGTTATTGATGATTAAGTTTGTGCTTAGTAGAAGAAAACGATGTACGAAAATTCATTGTCCTTAAATAATGACTTCTTTGCATTTTCTTTGTTTATGCTTGACGATGTGTGATATTTGAATCGTCGTTAACGACCTTCCAAGGCGATCGATGAGATCGTATAATACTATTGAGCATCGTAATCGTTGTTCTTTGGTTTTGTTTGTTCTGTAAATTACGGGTTTACATAGATGGGAGCTCTGAACTGAACACAACCACCACAAATGAACTGTCTGATCAACTTGTATTCAAGAATTCATTTATTTTGAAATCATTTCAAATTTTAGTTTGTTTTCAAATTAGAAATGAGCCAATAACCCCATATTTTTCATGACTGATCAATATTTCTCTATGGTGGATTATGAATTATGTAGGAAGAATTCTATATATCTATCTATAATAACAATATGAATAAATGCCAATTGCCTTTCAATAAGTTGTGTCTTTTCAAAATTGTTATTCGTATTTTTTTATAAATTCTAATTTTAATTCAAGAAATGTCATTTATGATTACGACTTTTCAATTATCAAAAATTGCTTTTTTCAATTATTAAAATTGTTTCTTTTCACTTATGTCTTTTGAAAAGCACGTAAAAAGGATCATTTGATTTTTTATAAAACGAGTTGTTATATTCATTTATTTTATCAGAAATCGGTAAGAATGATAAACAATGTCGTTATTATTGCTAGAGATGTAACTTTGTCTCCTGAATATAGTACAAGGAATCTGCTTCAATTCTTTTTTTTCCCTTCGAGGTTCACCTATTGTTGCAGAAGTTAATCGGCAAAATAATCAAATTTTAGCCGAAATTATGCATCGACTCAGCAAAATAAATATTATTTGTGGTTGCATCTTTTCAATTATCAAAAATTACTTCTTTTCATTTATGTCTTTTGAAGATTATTTATATTGCAAAACCATATAAAAAGTTCGTTTGATAATGATTCTTGCTATAATGGTGAATCTAAAAAAGAGATTTCTTAATCCATCTATCTGATTTCTTCTTCGAAAAAACTTATATGTGTTGAATTATTTGTTTTTGTAAAGTTATATCTACAAGATAAGTTAGAACACGTCACAAATAACTTTTACAAGGTTTGTCTTTAGTCTTTGAAAGATATTTTTCACATAAATTTTCTTATTTTGGTATTCTTTTTGATTGAGTAAACTTGAATTTTTAACTTTCTATTAGTATGAATTATCGGTCTTACTTCAGAAATCTTTCAAATATGTGGAAAGTTGGTCTACAAGACTACACATGGTTTTTGGTTTGCATCCAGCGGTTTGTTAACAATGTTATTGATAGATTTTTTGTTTAGGAAAAAATAATTATAATCCAATCCTTCTATTAATCCAACATGTGTCATTTATTCTCATTAACTATTCCCACTAAACCAAACGTTTTATCCTTTCTCAATTGATACCATTCTTAAGCATCGTCTATTTTTTTGTACTTTTTGCTTGCGCTTGTTCCATTTCATTAATAGAAAGAAAATGTGAATTTTTATCCTATATCAGTTCTCAAAAATGACTTCTCTCCCTCTCATTTTTTATTTATTGTTTCGATTGTAGTCACTGATGATTGATCTTTTTTTTTTTGGTATGTTCTGCTTCGTTCTCTTTGATTATAAATTTTTGTGTTACTTAACTTCATTTATGATCTTGGTTTTGATCGTCAAACAATCATATTGCTTTACTCGACTTTATTCTTTTCCTTATCCCAACTCGTTCTCCATATTCATTATTTTTTTTATTTTTTTTATAACCTCGAAGATTAGGCCTAATATACTTGGTTCGGAGTCAGCATTTAGTTTTTTTTTTCTTAGAAATATTCTTTAGTTTACATTATTGCGCAACCCATTGATCAAACGTTTGTGTGTTTTAATTTTGAGGATAATATCGCTTTATCTAAGTCTCTTAGTTTTGAGTATTTGTATCGCTCCCTCTATATACAATAACAATCTGAATAAATGCCAATTGCCTTTCAATAAGTTGTGTCTTTTCAAAATTGTTATTCGTATTTTTTTATAAATTCTAATTTTAATTCAAGAATTGTCATTTGTGGTTACGTCTTTTCAATTATCAAAAATTCCTTCTTTTCAATTATCAAAAATTGCTTCTTTTCAATTATCAAAAATTACTTCTTTTCACTTATGTCTTTTGAAAACCACATAAAAAGGATCATTTGATTCTTTATAAAACAAATTGTTATATTCATTTATTTTATCGGGAATCGATTTTGATTCATCGGTAAGAATGATAAACAATGCCGTTATTATTGCTAGAGATGTAACTTTATCTCCAGAATATAGTCCAATGAATTTGCTTCAATTCTTTTTTTTCCTTCTATGTTCACCTATTGTTGCAGAAGTTAATCAGCAAAATAATCAAGTTTTAGCCGAAATTCTGCATCGACTCTCTCTCGTCTTTGAAGAAAATAATTAATTAAATGAAATAATTCAACGATCATTGGAAGTAGAAGATATAAATTTCATACCAGCAAGTAATTCTACAATAATGTTTTTGGCCGTTGATATCTATACAAGATGCAGATGTGGGGATATCAACTGTAAAAACACTCAATGCATAATTTGTTTGGAAGATTATGTTGTAGGATCTGAAGTTGTAAAACTATATTGTGGTCATAGGTTTGATCGTGAATGTATTGTGAAGTGGCTAGCCATTACTGTCTATTATGTAGAAGTGAATTACCAACTTAAATGGGACATATTTCATTCTTGTTTAGTGAGTCATTATATAGTTTAATTATTAAAGTACGATTAGCTTAATTATTAAAGAACCATTTTTATTATTATGTGATTTAAAATTTACAAAATATATATTTACAGTTTTTTATTAAACCATTTCCAGTAACTTTTGCATTTCAAAATAGAAAAGATAACAATCTTCTATTGTTTCATCTTTTTATTATTCATTATATACCTTTTTATTTTAACCGTTAATTTAATAAAAATATACATAATTAATAATGAAGATCTTCATGTTTTTAACACATTAATCTATCTATAATAGAAATCTGAATAAATGCCAATTGCAGATAAATAAGTTGCGTTTTTTTTCAAAATTATTATTAGTATCTTTCTGTTAATCCAAATTTTAATCCAATAAATGTCATTTGTGGTTGCGTCTTTTCATCAATTAAGTATATTTTTGTTATAACCATTTTTTTAAAAAAAAATTGATTCTTTTCAGTTATGTCTTTTCAAGATTATTTATATCGCTTAAAATCACATAAAATTAAGGGTCATTTGATAGTGATTATTGATATAATGGTTTATCAGAAAGTATGTTATCTATCTCGATGGGTTGCCCTAAATAAAAAAATAAAAAAAGTAAAAAATCCAACATATGATCATTTTCTGAAAAAAATATGTATTTACATCATATTTTTTGTATTGCATATTTTTATATATAATTTTTTTAACACTACAAAAAAAAAATACTCTATAGAGTTGTGTGTCTTTTTTAACACTGCAAAAAAATACTCTATATAGTTGTGTGTCTTATAATTTTTTGTTTTCTTATTTTTTCTCTTAGTAGTTAAATTCTTTGAAAATATTTTACAAATTTTTATATTTGAATTATTTTCTAACTTTCCATTTATATTGTTAATAATCCAAAAATTTGTTTTTTGGGAAGATCACATCTTTTATTTCTTTTTTTAAGAATTATAATTTTCTGAATATTTACGTATTTTTATCATCATTTTTTGTTTTATGTATTTTCACTTATAATAATTTAAAACAATTTTTTTGTTTAAGTTTTAATATATGATAAGTACCTCCGCGAAGCGGGGGTTCTATTCCTAGTACAATAAATATGAATTTTAGAAAAAGAAAATTGATGTCTTCCAAATTCATGATTCAAATAATCCCCTTAGAAAGTGATAAACGAAAAAAATAGAAAAAGATATCCAGTTTTCATCATTTCCCGGAAGTAAATCTTATCAAACCATATTTTTGTGCTTTAGCAAACAACTACCAACCAGTACTAGTAAGTAAGTAACAAAATGCTGTCAAAATTTAATGCGATTAAGATATTCGAAGGATGGTTGTTCTTTGGGTTTGCAGAAAATGGCTACTAAGCTCTCCGCTGTCTCCTCTTTCATTTCATCCCCTCTTGTTGACTGTTCTTCGTCTCTTGCCGTCCCTTGCTAATTCTTCTCTCCGATTCCACGGCCCCAGGCTTCTCTCCGATTGATTCCCGTCGGAGTCTAACGCCTTCACTCGTGATGTTGCCGGAATATTCGGTTCTGTCAAGATGTCTGCGCGTCTGGAATGCTCCTTATTTGTTAGTCCGGGATAAGCCCTTTTCTTCTGCGACATACAATTGCTTTTTCAAAGAATACAAAGGTGGAAAAGATGCTAACAGGGCAATGAATCTGTATAGGAAAATGAGGAACGGATTGTGCAACAGTGCAAGCCGAATACGCAGATGTACAATGTTCTTTTGGGTACGTTTATCAATTTGGGGAAGATGGAGACTGAAATAAATACGGGATGATCTTAAAGCAAGTGAAACGGGTCCGGATTTGGAGTCGTATAGCAAGGAGAAATGGAAGGGAGGGTTGTGGATACTTTGTTGAGATGATAGAGAAGGGTTTCTTGCCACAGAAGCTAACTTTTGAGACACTCTATAAAAGATTAATACAATCTAATAACCCGAGGACTTGGAGGAAGTTGAAGAAAAAACTCGACGAGGAATGCATTACCTTTGGATCTGAGTTTCAGAGATATCCTTTTGAGCCTTGCAAGAGATGAGATAGAGAGCTTTGTCTAACTAATTTAATTAAGTTGAATGTCCCAAAATTTTGTTTTAACATTTATTCTTTTTAGATGTGACTATTTCGACCTGAAAATTGGACAAAAGTGCGGAAGAACAACTTCGAGAGTTGTTGACATCAACTCCTCGCGAAAATGTATTTTGTTCTTTCTCAAATATGTCATATTTTGTGTATCCTCATACCAAATGTAAAAGAGAATCGTGATCTTAAAGATGCAGATCCGAATTTACTTTTAAAAACATGCTTCTGAATTTGCCACTTGAATGTTCATGCGTTGGCAAATCATTATCATGGCCACATGAACAAATGGACTTCGACAAATTTAATACCGAAAAGATACGGCGAGCTCACGAAAATACAAGATTCTGATTATCTAAGTATAATAATTTCATTAGAAGAAGATTGTAGTTCACGAAAATTCAAAATACAAATTTTCTTGAAAGTAAATTAAACAGATTTTGTGGTGTAAAACAATTACTTAATTAAAACATTCCAAAATCGAATAGCATTATTTGATATAGGCATGGGCATTTTAACCGGACCCGAAGAACCGAACTAAAAAGTACCGAACCGAACCGAAACTGGCATAATAATCCAAATGGGTCCTATACTTCTATATCCGAAGAACCGGATCCGAACCTTGACCGAACCGAGAACCGAATGGGTATCCGAAATACCCGAAATACAATTATATACTTAAAAATATAATTTATAGTTAAACTCGAATAACTAAAATATTTAAAATTATAATTATAAATCAAATATATTAGATAATTTTATATTAAAATAATCAAAATATCGAAAAGAATTTAGTTATATTTGTTAAAAAAAAAAAAATTTGGCAAAATTCAACAAAATAACTGAAATATATAAAATATTTGAGTTTTTGTAAAAAAAATATTTAAATAAATTTTGAGTGATTCAGATACCCAGAACCGACCCGAACCCGATTAGAACCGACCCGTACCCGACCCAAAAATTATAAATATCCGAATGGATCCCATCCCTCTATACCCGAAGACCCGATACCTGAAAGATCCGACCCGATTGTATCCGAATAATCCGAACGCCCACCCCTAATTTGATACCATCAACCAATTTTTGAAAATAGTTATTTCAGAATATTAAAAGATTTTGTGAGAATATGAAATATTTGAATGTTTGATAACGCAGATAAGATTATTTAAGGAAAATAAATAAAGGAAAATTTCCTAAACGGATATTATGGAAAATCCTTCTAAACGGAAATTTCCTAAATAGTGTATAGAAAAAGGAAAATTTCCATAATTGATAAAGAAAACAGGTTTCGTTATAAATACAGCAAAGTGGTGGTGGTAGGCATTTTATTTTATCAAAAAGAGAAGAAAATATTTCTAGAACAAAAGAAGAATATGTTGAAACCGGTATGACATTCAACGCATAACATATAGTTTTAGCTAAACCGGAAATTTGGTTTTAGTTAGTCTTGGTACAAGGGTTTAATTGGTGGTCAATGGTTTGTTGATTGTTAGCTGGTTAAGTTCAGGTTGTACCGGTTTGCTGAAGATAAGGCAAAGGGGATCTAGGGTTTGTTCATTATCGGGATTAGATCGAAAGAGAGAGAGAGACGAGAGATTTGAGAGCAGAGGGTGAGCGATTCTCAAATCTGTTCTTGGGAAGTCTTGTATTGTGTTTTCTCTTGGTTGATCTAGTGGATTGCTTGGCGAATAGTTACGAAAATGTATCCTAAAAATCCTTCTGAATTTAAGGACTTGGATTTCAAGATGAAGAAGGAAATCATAGAGAAGAAGAAGGCAAATCTGCCTCTTGACTTGGAAAAAGAGGTTCTACAGCGGTTGCCCCTGAAATCCGTCGTGAGGATGAGCGTTGTGGCTAAAGATTGGTCTAAGCTTATGAAGACTGAAAAGTTCACCGAAGATTTCTTGTCTTTTTCACTGAAGAAGCCGCGCATCCTGTTCGTGTGCAACTTCTTATTAGATGGAACCGAAGTCCATTTCCAGAGCTTCGGCTCGATAATTCAGGAGCAGCCACAAGGGCCGTTGATGCAAAAGCTGATGGTCCATCCAGTCATGGAGTCTGATTGCCGTTATGAGCTTTCTCAACCTGTTCATGGTCTCATGTGTTGTTATGATAAAACGAAGTCTCTGATTTGCAACCCTAGCGTTGGTAAGTACCTTGATTTGCCCGATGTTGCTCAACACTCTTGACTTTTTTCTGGGATTCGATCCCGTTGGCAAAGAGTTCAAGGTTCTGTCTGTGGCTACTTATGATTTCTCTGCAAAGGCTGAAGTTCTTACCTTCCTTCCGGATGGTGATAGAGCTTGGCGAACCTTGAACACTCCGGTTACGCATGGAGCTACATCTCAGGGTCTCTGCCTTGGAGGAAAGATATATTATATAGCAAACCATGAAGAACCATTTTTACTAAGCTTCCTGATGTGCTTCGATCTGCCAACTGAAAAATTCAGCATCATCAGCTTACCTCAGGAAATCGAGTATGAGAACCACTTTCTTCATCGTTTTCGTCTTGGTGATAAGTTGGTGAGATTCAAGGACAAATTAGCCATTGCTCGAGATAAAGATGATGATCTTACTCTCTGGATTCTCGAGGACGGAACAGCATGGTCCAAACAACGGTTTCTTGTTCCCCCGATCATCAAGACAGACAGTTTCAAGTTCATTGGAACGGCTCGTTCCGGCAAGCTCATATACGCACCTGACGATTTATCGTCTCAGTCGGATAAATATGTGGTTTACTATGATCCCATTCGACAGGTTGTGGAGAAGGAACAAATCGAAGGTGATTTTGGGAATTTTGGTGTTTGGGTTGAACCCTTCATGGAATACACTGAAAATCCAGCCCTTAGCTCCATTGGGCCTCCATACTGATTCTCAGGTATCGTGGAGATAGCTTTCAATGTATATCAACTATTATAATCCACTTAATAGAGTTTGCAATTTGCTTTCAGAAAATCTGCTCTAATTATATCTCTCTTTTTCGGTGCATTTTCGCGGGAAGCAGAGAGACAATCTGTCGTATTGGTGATGAAGATGCAGAAGACGAAGACATTATTATGCTTTTTTTTTTTTTTTTTTTTTTTGTACGTTCTTTTAAACTCAGACATTATGTTGCTTTCAATTATTAGTAATTGGGTCTATCGTTTGGGTTTAGGCCCAAGGTTTAGGTTTTCTTTAATTTTAACTGTATTAAAATTAATCTAACTTTATGTCATGTTTCAAATTACCATTACATGTGACAAATGAACTTAATAGTATCCTAACACAATTCTGGTGGGGAAAAGAGTTCACAATCAAAGGGTATTCCTTGGGTTACTTGGAAGAGACTACAATACACACAAAACATGAAGGTGGATTGGGATTTAAGGATCTCGAAAAATTTAATGATGCCTTTTTAGCCAAACAAGCGTGGCGATTACTAGAAAATCCTAACTGTTTATTCTCAAAGTTATATAAAGCTCGCTACTTTAGAAATGATCACTTTTTTGCAGCTAAAAATCGATCAAATCAATCGTATAGGTGGGCTTCTATATTACGAGGTATAAACCCTATCAAACAAGGATCTCGTTTCTCTATTGGCAGTGGTCGGAACATAAGAGTATTTAAAGATAATTGGTTACCTTCTCACCCACCAACACCGGCTCAGGGTGGTGATGTAAATAGCGATCTGTTACTAAAGGATCTTATCCTCAAGAACGGACCCTATCAACAATGGGATAATATAGCTTTACATGCATCTCTTACTCATCATGAAATCTCTGCTGCTAAATCACTATATTTAGGACATGGAACTAAAGAGGATAAACTTTTATGGAATTATACGAAGAATGGACAATACTATGTCCGTTCGGGATATTGGTTCCTTCGACACAATCCTCGCTTTGACTTATTTGCTCCGGCTATACCTCACGGTGACCCGATTCTAAAAAAGAAAATTTGGAGCTTGCAAATCATGCCTAAGCTTAAGCACTTCTTATGGAGAATCCTTTCAAAAGCCATTGGAAGTGCTACAAGGCTCATTAGTAGGAGGGTGCCTATTGACGCTTCGTGCACACGCTGTGGATTAGAACCAGAAACAATCCATCATATATTCTTTACGTGCCCAGTTTCCATTTCAATGTGGCGTCTCTCGAAAACACCATTTAACTTTCTTACTATCCCTCATCATGATACTGATGCAACAATCACCAAACTAGTTGAAGCACAAGAAATCCCTGGAATACCGGAAACATAAAAATTATTACCTTTTTGGATCCTTTGGCACATTTGGAAGTCAAGAAATAAATTAATCTTCGAAAAACAGAGGATCAAAATTGGTAAAGATATTAATAAGGCATCGACAACGGTCACTGAATGGATTAAAGCGACTAATATGATCTCTACTCCTCCAAAACCAACCCCTCCAGAGAACCAATGGTGATATAAGATTGGAATCACTCCAACTTAAGATCACTCAATGATCAAGAGATTCCAAGCTTAAACTTGCGAAGGTGGAAATGATGGTAGATATGGAGGGGGAAGCGACTGAATCACTCAATCAATGGGACGAAAACAATCTGTTGAATCACAAAACAAACAGATTCGTGGCTTCACTAGAGGATGGTGTATCACACACTAAACTCAAATGAAAAGTAAAGAAGACAAGTCTTTGAAAAGAAAACAATACTTTTGTATTAATATATGATCAAGGGTGATTACAAATGAACGACTAAGGGGAGCTTATATAGGCTCACACTAAAGGTCTAAAGCTATAAAGAAAGGAACAAGTCAAAGAAATTAAATAACTAGCCGTTGGAGGCTTTATGTATCAAATCGGCCAAATAAGGTAAGTTGGAGGCTCCTTGTATCTTGAAAACTTGGGAAGGAAGTGGAACGTCTTTGGAACTCTCTGGAAGAGGTAGGTAGGCTTCAGTACGTGCTCAAGTTGATAATATGACCGTTGGGAAGATTCAAGGAGCTTTGGTATGAACTCCTTAAATGCACCAAGTGTGAAAAAGTCTTGAAAAGGAAAATTGAGGTGCAAGAGGATTCGCCTAATCCTCTGGATTCTGGAGTATTGTAAGTCGTCTTGAGTGGTTTCTAGATGATTTATATACTCTCTTGGTCGCCAAAATCTGCTTAGTAAATGATTAATCCCGAGAGCTTCCAAATAAGGCAGGTTGAGCATGATCCGGTTTAGAAGTTGAATAACTTTTAAACCGTAACGAAATTTGGCATGAATCCAATTCTCCTCGGTTCTTTGATGAGTTACGTTTCCAAAACATCCGGTTTCGTTGCTTGGTTCGTCGTTTTTTGACCGGAATGATTTATTTAGTACTCGCATATCTCCATCGGGTCCATTGAAGATCTGCGAACTTGTATCTTCAATATTTTTCTCATATGAACTCATTTTTAGCTGATTCTTCTTCGTGATGAACTCTAGGTTAGTTGAGTATGCTCTCCAAGCAGTGCCGTGCGAAGACTTTTAAGAGATTGAGGCGAGTTTAAAACTTTTTTTACGTAAATGTATATCTAATTTGTTTTTTCAACAATCTAAACTTTTAGAACGGTTTAGAGATCTAAAACGGTGGAATTGAGTTTACATAATTTATATTTAAACAATAAAAAATATTTATTTTAAAAAAAATAATGAAAGATAAAACCTAAAACTATTTTTAAAAATCTATTACATAATTTTTTATATATGAAGTTTTTTCATCAAATTTTCATAATAAACAATACTAAACTATTGCTGAACATAATTAAAAATTATTGCATATAGAAAAGGAATGTCAAAATCATGGATTGAATGGCTCTAAAACAAACAATTAGATCTTTTGGAATTTTAGTAACTAATTAAACTAATTAAAATAACACTTTTCTTCAAAAATTTAATATTATTTTAGGTGAGGCAGATGCCTTTTTGCTAAGCCTGTACGCACGGCTCTGTCTCCAAGTCCTGGTTGAGTGTGAATGCACGGAGGGATTGAGGTCTAGAAAGAACAAATCATGAAAGATAGTCTCTTCTTTATTCATGATATGTTCTCCAAGGGAGATCGTCTCTCCTTTACCCATGGCTAGACCATCATGTCCATTGATCCTCTGCTCCAATGGTGATGGTATTATCGATATTGTGTCAAATGGTCTCGGCCACCTATAGGTATTCTTAAATGTAACTATGATGCTGCTCTTAATCCAAAAACACACCAAAGCACAGCTGGATGGATTGCTAGAGACTCTCAAGGCACTTGCAAATACTGGGGCTCTGCTAATACGGGAACCTCAATCTCAGGCTTGGAAGCTGAAGGCAAAGCTCTACTTGTTGCTCTACAAAATGTATGGATCATGGGTTACGATCATGTCTCTTTTGAGGGTGACTGTCAGACTCTTGTCAACTTAATTCACAATGACGATCAAGACATTAGTATTTTTAACTTATTAGATGATATCCGTATGTGGATTTCAAAATTTCAGTTTACAGACACAATGCATGTTAAGAGAGATTGCAATGCAGCTGCACATACTCTAGGTAGACAAGGTCCCACAAATGGAGTATTTACCTCTGGATCTTCTTTTCCGCCGAATTGGCTAACAAACACTCTGTATTATGATTATATCAATTCAATATAACAAAATGATTTCGACAAAAAAAAAAAAATTTAATCAACTTTATATAATAAGATTTTAAGTATAATTTTTTTAGTTATTTAATATTTTGTTTTTCTATTTTATTTTTACTGATTGTCTATGTAATCTATTATATATATTACTAGAATAGGATCCGCATATATGCGGGTTCTTAATTAGATATTTTAAATTCGTAAAAATAAATTGAAAACAAAATCTGATAATCTATAAGAATTTTTTTTTTAATTCTATTAATATTTCTAAATATATATGTTTTTGTGTTTACTTCTAGTGCCTTATATATATATATAGAAATAATTATTTATTCAAAATTTTAACTAATTATATATCCTAATTATTAAAATATATATTAGGATCCGCATATACGCAGGTTTATAATAATAAAAATTAAAACCCGTTAAAAAATTATAAAACAAAATCGGATAACTATTAAAAAAAAAATATGAAAAACACAAAATCCAAACCTAAGAGTTTTTTTTTTAATTCTTATTTTTTTTTAATTAAAACATTCAAAACACAAAATATGTTGCGGGTCCTAAGTTACATTAACCATACTTCTCATGTAGTTCACACACTTTATCAACTATCTTTTTCTCTTATGCTGCGTTAAAAACTTGGGTATGCAATTCGAATCTTTCGAGTCTGTTAACGATCTCCTATTAACTCTTTTCAAGCAATTAAAATCTCTCTTTCTGTTCACATTCTTCTCCCAGATATGATCTCTGTGCTCTCTAAAAATGTTGTGCTTCTCAAGACTCGCATCAAAAGGATATTTACATGATTATTTTATTTTTCTTAATTGAAATATGTTTTTTGCTTTTATTTTATTTATTTCTCCTTTAAAAATAGTAGTATTTTCTTTTTTCTTATAGGATTAGTATACTCTTTATTTATAATATTTTTTAATCAAAACACGTGTTGAAATCTTATCGATTAACTTGTCATGTGTCACGATCATGTGAATTATCCTACTTTTATCATAATTAGATTTATCATAAATAAAATCTATATTATGATTTGTGTATAAGCGAGTTTGTGATAATAAAATTTAGAATCTTTTAATTTTTTTTTTAAATAGAATACAAAATCGGATGACTACTCAAAAATATATAAAAACACAAAATCGAAACCTAAGAATTATTTATTTATTTCAATTCTCATTTATTTTCAATTAAAATATTCAAAACAGAGAAATGTGTTACGGGTACTAAGCAACATAGCAACATCAACCCTATTTCTCATATATTTCACAATTAATCAACTATTTTTTTTCTGTTCCACTACGATAAAACTTGTATATGCAATTCGAGTACTTCGAGTATGTTAACGATCTCCCCATTAGTTCTTTTCAAGCAAATATAGTCTCTCATTCTCTTCACATTCATCTTCTGTATATGATCTCTCTACTCTTAGAGAAATTATGCTTCTCAAGACTCGCATCAAATGCATCTCTACATGATTTTTGTTATTCTCGTTTTCATTGAGTTCATCATCATCTGATGTCATATCAATAGCATCTAAGGTTTTTTTTAATTGCAATATACCCTAATTAATATAATATAATTTTTATTTTTATTTTTATTTTCTTAAATTAAAAGGAAACTTATTATTATTTTCGTTTTAAAACTAATTTATTTTTCGTTTTAAAACTATTTTATTTTTATTTTCTTTTAAAGATAGTAGTATTTTTCTTTTTTTATAGGATTAGTATACTACTATACTCTTTATTTATAATAATATTTTAATCAAAACATGTGTTAAAATCTTATCGATTAACTTGACACTTGTCACGATCATGTTAATTAGCAACTTTGACGCATATTACTTTATATAATAAGATTTTATAAATATTTATTCGTTCTTCAATTTTTATATTTTTTCATTCTAGTATGTCTTAATATTATAATACCTTTTTTTTACTTTTCCAATTTACCATTTTTACTTTTTATTTTTATACATTTTTCATTGATTTCAACTCTTTTACATGTTTTCATATTTTGTATATTTTGGTATATATTTTTCTCTTTTATAGTTTGTTATTTCTTTAATTTTTAAAAAAATATTATTTTGTATCTTATAGTTTTATAGGTTGGTGAAACTGTTAAACTTATACGATTTCATAGCTTTTTTTTTCTTCATTTTTATTAAATGTGATTATCTTTATTAGTTTGGAAATTGTGATTTTAGAATCATTAAAAAATAGAATGATGGATGTAAAATCTTGTATTAATAATGTTGTTAAATGATGTTTTGTTTATAATAATCTTGTTTTTATTTATTTTATATTTATGTTTTAATAATTTTATAAATAGTTAAATTCATGTTAAATATGTATATTTAATAGTTATATAAATCTTAATATTTATTTATATCTTTTTAGAGACTCTCATAATTAAATACTGTTATTTGTTGTATATTATTATTATATTATTGGTGATAGACTTTTGTGAGAGATCCTAGTTATATTCATTGGGGTTTTTCTATATTAGTAATAACTTATAAGACCATGAACAATGGTATATCTTAGGTTAGGTTTTTAAGTAATTAAAGCTCAAAAATAAATAAATTGGGTTTTAATCAGAAAGTTGTATCTTAAATAAGAACTTTAAGTCATGTTTAAGATATGTATTTTAGTGACACGTGTCTGCAGGAGAGTGGAACGATATTTTTTTTTTATGAGAAAAAATAAAACTTTTTTTTATATTTCAATAAATCAAATAAACTTTTCATAAAATAAAAAATTAACAACCTCATCAAAGGTTTTACCATTGGAGGAGAAAAAATAAATTGGAAATTCTTAAATTAAATCCATAATAAAAAATTGCTAAGAAAATTTACCATAAATTGGAGCAGGGGACTGTTTCCGTAAAAGTGAAGACGTTAACATTTGAACCGGTCGTATGGTCAGATTAGTACTAACCCACAAACACTTTACCACATGGAAACATAATATGGATTGTGAGTCGATGTGGATCAATGCCTTAGAAGGCCCTCTCTTGAGACCAAATTGATGAGGCAACTAGAAGAATATATTATAACAATGATATCTCTATAACAGTAAAAACAAGAATCTATATTTTGGGGTTTCTCCTCCACCGAAACCTAATTTTCTTTTTATTACATGTGTTAAAAAACCAAAAACTAAAAAAAATACCATTCAAGTTTTTTTAAAAACCAAAATCTACAGTAAAATTAAAAACCAAAAACTAAAAACCAAAACTCCAAAATCAAAAACCAAAAGGCAAAAACCAAAATCTAAAAACCAAAAACTAATCAAACATTCATGGCCATAATCGTGGCTCTATTTTATGCACAAGACATCAAGCAACCGTTTATATACCCATCTAAATAACAATCATTTTACAAGGATTAAGAAAACAAGAATGAATATATACATACTTGTGTTGTGACCAACAAAAACTGGAATACTATCTTCTTCTTTTTTGTGTGGATATTAACGGTTAATTTTATTGATTTTTGTTTTTTGTTTTTTTTTGTTTTGGTACTTATAGTTATAGATAGTAAACTAAAGAAAATTCAGCCATATACAACCTAGAAATTCGAAATTGAATTATTATTTTTTTAACATCGAAATTGAATTTTTTTATTAAAAAAAAAAAAATGCAGACCTAAACCAGTTAATACTTACTTCAACGGAGATTCTTAGCAAAATACGCATATTTTAGAGCAAAATGGACACTTCCGGAAATAGTGCTCGAAGACAATACTTACTTCAAAGGAGATTCTGAAATTGCAGGGGGTTGCTGAGAGTTAATTCAGTGAATTGTACACTTCTAAACCAGTTCCCACCACGACATTTTCAGAGATTTTTCGAGATTTTGAAGAGAGAGTTTCAACAGATATGAATGCAGACCTAACAAGAGAAGTAAGTATTGAAGAGATCAGAGATTCAGCATTTAACATTGGTTCATTACGCGCCCCAGGTCCAGATGGTTTTACAGGAGCGTTTTATCAGCACTTCTGGAACGACATAAAGCGTGATATTGTCAGAGAAGTACAAAATTTCTTCAACGACGGTCAACTGGATGTCTCTCACAGTCAAACAAATCTCTGTTTGATCTCGAAAGTGCATCCTGCTACATCAATGTCAGAATTTAGGCCAATTGCGCTCTGCAATGTTTCTTATAAGATCATCTCAAAAATCCTAGTTAACCGTCTCAAGCCGCATCTATCAGGAATCATAGCGGAGAATCAAGCAGCCTTTATACCCGGAAGAATGATTACAGACAACATAATCATTGCTCATGAAATCTTCCATAGCCTTAAAGTAAGGAAGCGACAAGCTCAGTCCTATATGGCCATCAAAACAGATATCACTAAAGCCTATGATCGTCTAGAATGGCAGTTTTTGGAAGAAACCATGAAACAGATGGGATTTTGCTCTAACTGGATTCATTGGATAATGGCTTGCGTGTCTACAGTGAAGTTCTCAGTTTTGATTAATGGTACACCTAAAGGACATATTACACCAGGTCGAGGAATACGTCAAGGTGATCCTTTGAGCCCCTACCTCTTCATTTTATGTGCAGAAGTTCTCTCCCACCTAATGAATCGCGCAATGACTGAACGAAAGATTACGGGAATGAAGATATGTAACAAAGAGCCAGCAATTAGCCATCTACTATTTGCGGATGATTCACTGTTCTTCTCTCTAGCAAATGCCAAATCCTGTCGAGCATTGCAAAGCATCCTTGCTTTATATGAAGACGGATCGGGTCAAGCCGTTAATCTGCGAAAATCTTCTATAACTTTTGGTAGTAAAGTCAAACCTGCAGTTAAACGACAAATGAGACACATTCTAGGTATCCACAATGAAGGCGGTGGAGGGAAGTATTTGGGGATCCCTGAGCAATTTGGACGGACGAAAACAGATATGTTCCAATATATTATCGACAAAGTCAAGGCAAAGACACAAGGGTGGAATAAACGATTCTTATCGCAAGGAGGGAAAGAAGTTTTATTAAAATCCATAGCCACAGCAATGCCAGTTTTTTCAATGAATATTTTCAAAAAACCTCAACAGATTTGTGATGAAATCAATGGCATTATGGCTAAATTCTGGTGGTCTTCAGGACAGGATAAGAAAGGCATGCACTGGTATGCGTGGGATCGAGTAGGCTTACCAAAAAACGAAGGGGGTTTGGGATTTAAGGATTTCAACAACTTCAATCAAGCATTGTTAGGTAAGCAAGCATGGCGTATACTACAACACCCTGAATGCTTAATGGCGAGAATTCTAAGAGGCAGGTATTTCAGTGATTGCAACATCTTGACAGCAAAAGATTGTCGAAAGCTTCTTATGCTTGGCGGTCAATCCTCCACGGGCGAGACTTGGTGACTCAAGGGTTAAGATGGTTAATAGGAGATGGAGAAAAGGTTGATTTTTGGAATGATAAGTGGCTTCCGATTCATCCACTGAGATCCCCAATTGCTAAGATCCATCCCACGGAGCATTCTTACGTTAAGGATTGGTTTAATTCAGAATTTACAGGATGTAATACTCAGAAGATTTTAGATTCAGTGGAAGATGATGACGCCCGTTTGATCCTTGGCATGAAAATCTTTCCAAGAAACTCTCACGGCTTATTTGGATGGCATTACACGAAAGATGGCATCTATTCTGTAAAATCCGCATATTGGCTCGCATGCCATCTTCCAAATCAGCGGGAAACACAAGTGCCTGACGGGAATGTGGACCTTAAAAAGAAAATCTGGAAACTACAAACTCCTCTCAAAATGAAACATTTCCTTTGGCGCATGGCGTCAAAAGCTTTGGCTACAGGTGAAAATCTTCAGAGACGTCATGTTACCAACCATTCGATTTGCAGGAGATGCTGTCAAACAACTGAGACAACACAACATCTATTTTTTGATTGTCCTTACGCACAATATATGTGGAGAGGTTCAGGGATTCCAAATCCCATTCTAGCCAATCCACTTGCAAGCATAGAAGACAAACTGGATTTTATTTTCCAGTGTAACTTACATCCACGAATGCCAGGTTTTCAACAACTTCCATTGACAATTCTTTGGAGGCTATGGAAGAGTAGGAATCTGCTCATCTTTCAACAGAAATCTATCTCATGGGGGAGAAATCTTATGTACGCACGGAATGATGCAAGAGAATGGGAATATGCAATGGCAGCAACAACTACAGATGCAGAAAATCGATTCAATGGTGACCAGACAACTACCAACAAGAAGACTTTATGGATCAAACCGCCACGGGATTGGAAAAAATGCAACTTTGATGGAACCTTTCAAAATTCTAATGTTGCGGCTGGCGCAGGGTGGTTAATACATGATGAAAGAGGAACCTATTTGGGATCCGGACAAGCAAGAGGAAAGAAAGTAACGGATGTACTACAAAGTGAATGTCAAGCACTTTTATTTGCAATGCAAAGTTGTTGGGTTAAAGGTTAGAGGAAGGTTATATTTGAAAGTGATAATAAGGAACTCGTTAATCTGATGTCAAGAAGGAGTATCAACTTCAGCATTCACAACTGGATTAGAGAGGCACGCTTTTGGCAGAAAAAATTTGAATCGATCCGATTTCTTTGGGTCAATCCAGAAGCTAATATTCCAGCGGACATTCTAGCTAAAACTATGGCTACAGTTGATTCTTCTTACGAGTTTCATTTCTTTGTACCTGTTTTTATTTCTCAAGCATTACATGCTGACTTTTGTAATTCACAATCAAGCTAATGCAAGTTAGATGTTAAAAAAAAAAAAAAAAAAAAATTTGGATTTAGTATTGGCGAATCACATTTACAGTTCAAACTTTCAACCAAAACGTAAATTATGATTAAGAGGAAAAAATATATGGAAATGTGAAGGCACCAAATCGAAAAATATAAGGTTAAACAAAAAAACGAAAAATATATGGATGCGAGAGCATAAAATATATCTGATTAATGATTAATGTATGAAGTTAATTATGAACCTAAATGAAAAGAAACATATAGCAAAATGATCATCTGTCCTACTATAGACATCCTAATTGTCTTTTTTATGTGTGTGTATAATCTTCATTGTCTTTGTGGCCACTTCTGTCCAAAATCTTTGTGCATGTGAACTCCTAAATTATATTAAAAGATTTACTTTTAGAATATTAAGATAAATATATAGGATTTTATAATCGTAATGCAAGATCTATGTTTGATGGTTATAAAAATCATTTGCATATGATATTTTATGTAATTTATAAATAACTGGTTAAATAGGTAGTTTTCTAAAAAGAGTATGGTGCTGTTCGTTTGGTGATCTAGACGTAATATCCAAACGCAGCATCTAGACGCAGTATCTAGGCGCAGCATCCAGATGATGTTCGCTTCGGTTTTTGGCTATGCGTCTAGAAATTGTATCTGGATGCAGTTACGTTTGTTTCCTATTTTGATATTTGTATCTGAATGCATTGTGTATAAAATGACTAAAAAGTCCTTTTTTCTCTTCCTCCTCTATTGATGCTGCGATTCATAAAAGTAATTTTAGTGTTTGAATCTCACTCTTTGAATATATGATATAACAGAACTACAAGCATTTAAAAGTAAGAAATCTTTTTATAAAAAATTTGTATATTGAAAAATAAGATTACATGGGTTTATGTAACATTCAGAATGTAACAAACATCAAACCCAAACACTTCTGCTACACCTTTTAAAATATCAAACCCAAACATTCAGAATGTAAAAATGTAACATTGTACTTATGTTACAAACATCACACCCATTACAAACCCATTCCAGAACATCACACCCATTACAAAACATTCCAGAACTAAGCGAGTTTTGCTTCTTGATGAACATCAAACAATCCAACCAGCAATTACCACTTTTTGTATTCGGATCTTAAGCAGCAGTAGAACCAATCTGGTGGACTTGATCATTCAACAGAAAGCTCAAGAGACTAAACAAACCTGCAAAACTCAAGAGACTAAACAAACCCGCAAAACTCAAGAGATTAGAAAGTGAATTTGAGATCAAAAACCATAAGAACATACCGAAGTGTCTAGTATGGAAGTTGACTCCTTCTCCCTATCTTTTCAGTGATAA